>BSBK01001286.1:120000-367500 GCA_027943335.1 Chamaecyparis obtusa | reverse complement strand
CAAAATATATAAAATCAAGGATAAAATCAATCAATTATCATCCACAAATATGAGAATAGCACAAAACCTCTTGCAATTTATAGCTAGAAAGGAAAATTTAGTACTAATTAAGGCTAATTTCATTTGGAATTGAACTTTTTAGTTCCTTTATCATTCATTCTCATTTTAGGGCTGTCACTAATGGAAGCTTGCTAAGATCTTTGCATTAGCAAACCTAAATAGAGGTCCATAAAGTGCTTAATTGTTAATTATTTGCTTAAATTAGATTTCTATTTGTGGTAATTTATTTCTTATATTCATTTATTTTCAATGCTAACCCTATGAAGGTGCTTCTCATAGCACACAAAATATACACAATTTGGAGAAAACCTCATTTTATTCTTTTGGTCCAAGTATACATAATTTAGAGAAAACCTCATTTGGTTGTTTTGGTCTAGGTATACACAATGTAGGTAAAACCTCATTTGGTTTTTTTGGTCCATGTATACACAATTTACGTAAAACCTCATTTGGTTATTTTGGTCTAGGTATACACAACTTAGGTAAAAACTCATTTGGTTGTATGTTCATGGGTGGGCCAATATTATAATATGAGTCAAACTTTGGTTGTATGATGTAGCCTTGTTGTTGTGTTGGATTAGGTTGGCATGATGATTCTTGTTTCCTCCTAAATGCTTTGGATCTTATTTCAAAATACATGGGTTCATACCTATATGGAATGAAATGTACTTAATGGAAATGACTAATATGATCCTAAAGGGTGGAAGACAAATGCAACCTAAAATAGATGAGGGGTATCCTATAAGTCTAAGGTGTTTTGGATGGTGAAATTCAAAGGTGACAAATTAAATATGAAGGAATCCTAAAGGTGGTTTAATAAAATGGGGTCAAAGGATAGTATGATAAGGACAAGGTTATAAAAAAGTGTAGGAAAAGGACCTAAATCCAATCTAGGGGTAAGGACCAAATGAAAGATGACTAAGGGATATGAAAAGTCTAAAAGTATGATAACAAAATGGTAACAAGGACAAGGTTGTAAATGAAACCTAATGTTATAAACTAAGGAAAGGGAAATGAATGAGAAAATAAGGTATGTAAGGATGAACTAAGGTAATGACCAAAGGGCTGATCTAGGATGAACACTGCAAGTGAAGAAAAATATAGGACACCTATGGAAAGTTGAAACTAAGCTACAAGGTTTGAGTTTCCTATGTTTTGAGAGTTTGGAAAGTGATTTTGATCAAGGTTTGCTAATGTGTTTGTGAAAATGTTGAAAGACTTGGACAAGTGATGGTTGATTAGGAATATGTTTTAAACACACACACCAAACAAAGTATTTTCTTATGAAAATAAAGACAAACACAACCTATGGTTAGGCAAGGAAAATAATTTTTGGGTACCCACTATGGATAAATCTAAGCCACACTTATTCAAAGAGGATAGCTTAGAAGTTTGGTGGCACAAGATCCCCTTACAGTGCACTCACTTCTCAAGCACACAAAACTTTGGATTCCAAGGGACATCACTTCCCAAGGAACTTCTATCTCTATTAAGAACCAGGAGAATGTGGGATGACTTTAGAGGCATGGGTGGCCCCTTTTTTTAGAAAATAGAAGGTTTTTAGTCACTAACACAATAATTTTCTAGTAAAATTTGGGGGTCCAACATGATACAAGCATCCTTGATGAGGTGCTTGAGGCGCTAAGAAATGCTAATGGGGGTTTAATATATAGAAGGAAAAACCCCTTTTGAAATGGAACTATACATAAGTACTATTAGCCTTATCCTTCATTTATATAGCAGACCAAATTGAAAGCACTACTTGAGGTCATTCCCTTGGGGTGAGTACCACTTTTTCCACTAAGGCAAGCCTCTCTAAAATATAAAACAAATTCATTTTGCATCCAAAATATGTGAAGATGAGGGGAGAGGATACATTTGTTTTTATCTTGGGTTCTATCTAAACAAAACATGCCAAAGCACCAAACACATAAAAAACTTTGTAAATTTTGAGCACCAAAATGAAGTGCTTTCTAACTAAATAGACAATTGGTTTAAAAAATTAAGTCTTTGACAAAACTCCTACACCAAAATGTCATTATTAGTTTCAAAATAAAGTCTTCAACAATCGATCCCCTTCACAAGCCCACAAAATAAAAAATCAGCTCCCCCCCAAGAGAAAGAAAATCAAAACATAATTAAAAAATCTAACTAATAAAATAAAAGTTAAAATATAATCTAATAAAAACAAAAATTTTAATCTACATAAAAAATATCTCTCCCTTATAGTGCATTCACTTCTCAAGTTCCCAAGGAATTTATATCTCTATTAAGAATTGCAAGAATGCGGGACAACTTCATAGGCATGGGTGGCCCCTTGCACCAACAAATAGAAGGGTTTTGATCACTAACACAATAATTTTATAGTAAAATTTGGTGAACCAACATGATATGAGTATCTAACAAGCCACTTAAGGCCCTAACCAATCCTACTAGGGGTTTAACATACACAAGATAAACCCCCTTTTGAAATGGCATTACACAATAAGCACTAATACTAGTTAGACTTGGATTTGGCCTTATCCTTCATTTATATAGCGAACCAAATTGAAAGCACCACTTAAGGTTGTTCCTTTGGGATGAGTACCTCTTTTCCCACTAAGGCATGCCTCTTTAGAAGATAAAATAAATTTCTCTTGCACCCAAAATTTATGATGATGAGGGGAGAGGATACATTTATTTTATCTTGGGTTCTATCTAAGAAAAAAATGCCAAAACACAAAACACATCAAAAAAAATGTAAATTTTAAGCACCAAAATGAAATGTTTTCTAACTAAACAAAGAGTTGGTTTCAAAAATCAAGTCTTGGACAAACATCCTACACCAAATGTTATTAGTAGTTTCAAAATAAAGTCTTCCACAATTGATCCCCAACACAAGCCCATAAAAAGAAAAATTAGCTCCCCCAAGAAAAAGAAATTCAAAACACAATTAAAAAATCTAACTAACAAAATAAAAGTTAAAATCTAATCTAATAAAAAAAAATTATTAATCTAGAAACAAAATCTAATCTAAAAAGTTATTCTAATTAACAAAAAATTAATCTAATCTAAAAACCAAAACTAATCTAAGTTAATGAAAAACAAATCTAATTAATAACAAAATTTATTCTAGATGAAAAATTAATCTAAATAAAACTAATGCTAAATTAAAACCAAAAATAAAAAATGAAAATAAACTCTACATTAAGAACCCATAACAAAACTCTAAAGCTAAACTAACATATAAACTTTAAGTTAGTAACTGAAAACTAATCTAAACAAGGGTTGCACGTAGTTGGAGTCCTTGCCATCTGTTATATTTAGTTTTTGCTATCATGTGTGAATTTGGTGATTGATGTTTTTATTCATAACAATAATAAATAGAAGTGAAACAAAATAAAAGTTAAAAATATTTCATGTTTATTGCCACATAATAGAATATCTGATAGATAGAAATATTTATCAGATTTTGTAGTACCAACAATAGTCCATTACTTCATGACAATTACACTTAGAATATATATATCTAAAAAGACATGTATTTATATATTTGAAATCATATTCTATTTGACTGTATAAAACATAAATTTGAATTTGTTTCTTAATGATTGCACAACCACAAAAAATACAAAAACAATATCCCCTATTTTTTAGACTTCACTTTTTTTTTGGTTGCTACAACAAAAACAATTTCTCTACACTTCTATTCATATGCATCTAAAAACTTAAATGAAGGTTGTCATCTAATCATATGCCAATAGTTGGCTATGAAAATAAAAGTATTAAATGAACCTAATATGACAATATACGGAAAATCTTGGAATAAAGATTATACAATTAAAAAATTACTCAAATTTGGCCTGTAGCTTGGATGTCCATACATATGAGATGGTGGAGAAGAAAGAAAAAATTAAATTTTCTATCAATGCATCCCTGACCTTATATGGTAGTGCTTCATTTAATCAACAAACCACAACAAAGATGATGATTTAACTTATATTGCATCAAGGCAACTACATAAAAATAAGTTTTACATAATAATCTTTGACAAAAGGCTAAACTTTGCAAGCTCATATAATTCAATCTCTGACAAACCTCCTACCCATTATATATTTGAATCCCTTGATGATTTTAAATTTGTTTTCCAACTTCTCTATCACGATATGATTCCATCTACAAAAAAGTTTAAATCTACTTTTCAAAGTAGAGATAAATAATGCTTCCCAATAAACAAAAGTGAATCTTACTTTCTGGTCAAGTTATGTTCAAGGAGGGATGAAGATAATATTAAATAGCATTGATGAAGACTGTGTCTTACTTTCCTAGCTGGACAATTTATTTAATGGAGGTCAATGGTTTTACATGATTGTTGGGCTTCACAACATCTTCATAAAATCTCACCTTCCTCATTGGATTATGTCTCTTATTATTTGTAAGACACCATGACAAGACTCAATTTCATGTAAACACAAAGGTATTTCAAATGGTTTGAAAATAATTGCATGTTTGTTTCATTTGTTATACTTAGAAAGCGTTGGCTTTTAACCAATTGGGCACTTGAAAAATAGAAATGTTTTTTGCTACAAATAGAAAGAAAAAGATATTTGGAACCTTGGGGGTTGTTGGGCTCTATTTCACAAAAAAATATAGACCTCAAAGCTTCTGATAAGTCCCAATTGATCTTCTATAAAATTGAGCTCTAATTTCTAGTAGAAGAAATACAGTTCTCCATTATAGAAAATTTGTTAAGGGACTCAAAACAAAGAGACCGAAGCTCCCCTCCTCATGTTCTTCCTTGGGATTCCCTACAAAATCTTTCTCAATTCTAAAATTTTATGTTGATCCAACACCAAATCTTTCCTCATTTCTAAAATTTCACTACATCTAGAGACAGCCATGATAGTTATAAGATCAATCCCTTATGAACTAAACATGGCTGTCAGTGTTCCCCTCAAATCTACCCAAAATCCAAAACCAAGTACCCAAGCTTTCTAACAAAGAAAAATCTCATGAATTTGTTGGCCTTTTCTTTCCCTTATAAAGAAACCCATTATCCTGATAACATGCAAAATCAAAGCTAGAGAAAAAATGAAAAAAACCCTTTCAAACGGGCCAATTCAACAAAAGACAAAAAATCAATTCAAATGAAATGTATAGAATATGCATTAATGAGGAATGAGGAATGAGCCTCCATGAGGAATTTGAGAAGCGGTATAAAGAAAGAGGTGAGTCAAGGATTGAAAGTGCCAGAAGATGGTGAGTAAGAGATGGAAAGTATTGCTGGAGTTCACAATGGAGACGTTAATGGAGGACTTCAGGTGAGCTGTCTTGGATGCATGTATTCAAAATGTGGCAACACAGACATACCACGTAAACTGCATGCAAAATGCCAACTATGGAGGCTTTCATTCCACATTTCTAGCATCTTATTTTTGTGCTAATTTATCAACAAAAAATGGAAAAGACTACCAGAAAAAAGACCAGGGTGAATAGGAAAAAAGAAATTAAAATCTAAAATTTTAGTTTAATAGAAAAAAATGTCCAGACCATACAATAGATAAAAATAATTTAGAGTTTGCACGGTTTTCAATGGCCAAAATAATTCTAAAAAACTATGAAAACTTTAGTCTCCTACCTTATCGACAAGGACTAAAAAGAAACTAAACCAATATTAGTAAAAACAAAATTTAACTCTATGTTAGTAACAATTTATCTATGATAGTAAAAAGAAAAAATAGTGTAACTCTATGTTAGCTTAAAAAAAGAATAAGAAGAAACTAATATAATATTAATTAAACTAATATAAAGATCTAATGATTTAATCCCTTTATTAAAAATCTAGGGAGTGCGTGAAACAAAGAAGTGAAGGCAACTGAATCAAAAATATTGATATGTTGATCACAAAACAAGCATATAAGAAAAAGCCCCAAACTATCTTGAAAAGATAGGTAGGGAATCCATTATATAGAAAACCAAAATGGAGGTGAAGTTATGGAATTCAACCATATTCACCAACAATACAACTACTATATTGAATATTTGCAACTACCATATTGAATATTTGCAACTACCAACTGTATGTGACTGAATGTGACCTCTAAATCAGGCACAAGACAACATGGTCATTATTCACTTGATAGAATTTGGGAGAGAGTATGAAGAACTCAATCCAAATTCCATGGCGAGGTGACCTATTGCCTCCTATGTGAATGGGGTGTTTGAATACTCTCAGAATGAGAGCCAACAACTGGGAGACCAATTCAACAATGGAGGATTTCCAAGAAGCAATAAAGATGAGCAAGAATGCAATTAAGCTAAGATGAAGTGCAATTTATCTAAGAGCTTGAAAATAAAGATGAGATTAATACTAAGAACATTTAAGCAAATTAATCTAGTATGAAATGCAATTATACTAAAAAAAGGAGATATTAATCTAAATAATGCAATAAAAAGCTTTGAAAACAATGAATCAAATGAGACTAAAAAAAATGCCTATAGTGTAGATGCTCTCAAAAATTGCTCCCTTGAATGAGAAAAAGAGGTTCATTAAATAAAGAAGCCCGGAGAGGAATGAAGAGTTTCTTGATTTGAAACTCCTGACTCTTCATTCCCCTTTGAGACAAAAAGGTATGAATTATTTAATTAAAAGAATGAAATTTGCCACATGTGGGGAGTGACCTTTCAAGTAATTTGAATTATTAAATTCAAATAAAGAGGTGTCCATTCAATTAACTAAATATTTATTAATTCCTTTTTAAGGGTAATTAGCCAAAGCGGTAGATTTTAATTTAATTCAAAGTGCTTAGGACTTTAGAACTAAATTAAATTATCATAGAGGTAATTTAGCTAATTAAAGTCAAGGACTTTAGGAATTAATATTAATATTTGATTATTGCAATTTATGGTCTTTGCAATTGACATCAAGTCAAATTAAGTCAGGTAGGAGAGAGAAAATTGCCTAGGGAACTAGGACTTTGGTGATGTAAAATTGAGATAATGCACCAAAATTGATGAAATTAAATAGGTGCCAATTTTGGGGTATTACATTTGCCCCTCTTTGAATTGATGTGCAAGCAGCACATTGATTCAAAGAATAGTCTAAAATGACAGATCAAAGTAGATCAAAGCATGAATTTTATGAAGTCTAAGTTAGATTGTGAAGACAACGGTTCTTGAGAGAGATGAGAATCAGGATTAGATTGCCCCAATGCCCCAGAGTGAGATTTAGATGCAGATTAGGACTGTCTCCAGAATTAGGGTTAGATTGACCCAATACGAAGCTCAGCCCTCCGAGACCTTGGTTAGATTGCCCAGATAACGGTCTAAAAGAGATTTCGAGAGTCATCTCGAGAATGAAGATTGACTCCCAGGAATCATGGTAAGATTGCCCCAATACCCAATAGATTTCAAGAACCATCTCCAAAATGAAGAATGATCCTCGAGGATCTGAGTTAGATTGCTCAGATACCTAAGAGATAGATTTCCAGATGACAAGATGTGAGGCGTGAAGATGCCCCTAGCAATGAGGATTGATGATTCAAATCAGACTGATTCAAGAATAGATTCGACAAGATTCAAATGATGTAATCATCCTGCACCCTCAGGAGTGAAATCGAAAGATGACATGTCAGAAGGATGATAAACAACAAGAGATTGTAGAGCAAAAGCAATTAGACTAGATTTGTGAAGCTGCAGAAGTGAATCAGAGCAAAGAAGAGGTCTTGTTGACCAAGTTTGACCATAGTTGACCAAATTTTGACTAGGGTTGACTTGATAAAAAGAAGAAAAGATTTGAGAACATGATGCAAAGATGAGGATCTAGCAGGAAGATGACACCAGAAGGCTGACTGCACAAGCATCCAATCCAAAAGGAGTCCAATATTTAAAACATGATTTTGAGCCACTTAGAGATGTCAAATTTTGATTTTGATCCCGAAAAAGGATGCAGCCAAGATGACACTGGGACAAAAGATGAGAACCTTTGATGAGAAGATCTAGAAGAAAGCAATCAAGAGAGAAACAAGAAAGTGCTCCAAATGTAAGCCTAGAATGAAAGATGCAAGTCTAAATGCAGGCCTAGGATGAATAAATGCAATCCTCCGGACTGGGCTATTGGACTCATTGAATTTATCATCATTGAGTTCATTTAAGCACGGGACAATCGCAAGATGTCATACAATTCTCCCCAACATGAGAATATGAATATGACATAAGTCTTAAATTTGTCAGAATGAGGTGTAAGCATTAAGGCACAAGAAGCCAAAATGACCTGAACACCTATTCCTTTTAATTTAGCAAATTAACATAAGCATCAAAGCACATTTGCTAGAATGACCTGAATGTCTCTTGCGAACAAACACACCAAACATGTGAGAGATCTTTCTTTTGCCAAAGAGTGCTCACAGTGACCTCTAGGTTCACTTAGCAAGATGAGCGTTAGCAATTCCAAATGTAGCAAAAGAAGTCACTCAAAGCAAACAAGGAGAAGAACCAACCTCACCAAAGTGCCCATTTAAAAGGATTCAAGGTACGCATGGCCATCCAATACGAGATGAAGGCTCTTATAGATAGACACCCCTCTTATGTAGATTTCTTGGATCATTGGAACTAAACCAACAAGTAGAAAACAAAGAAAACATCATGCCCCCAGTCTTTGCATTTCTCAGTCAAGAAAGACATCTTAGATTCACTCGAGGGGAAATGATAAAGAAAACAAACAAGCAAGAGAAAAGTTTAGTACACTGCACAGGAACACACAAAGAGTTTTAGTTTCAGTTTAAATTTGTGTTCAAGCGGATTGAAGTTGAATCGGAAGCAAACAACATTCAAAGTCTCAATGAGATAGCGATAGCAGGAAGACACAGTGGAAAACCACTGGTGACCATCGTGAGAGACAAATTCTCAAGAAGATATCGAAGCACAAACTAAGTATTAGCAGGCGAACACAGTGAGAACCACTGGTGATCGATACAAGGAAGATTCTCAAAAGAGAGAATGAAATATGAATGAAACATTAGTAGGCAGACACAGTGAGGACCACTGGCGACTGATGTACGAAGGAGATCCCAATAAGAGAGGTCAAATGAGAGCTAGGTATTAGTAGGCAGGCATAGTGGGAATCACTGGTGACCATCATGAGAAACAAAGTCTCAGGAAGATATCGAAGCATGAACCAAGTATCAACAGGCAAACGCAGTGAGAGTTGCTGGTGACTGATATTCAAAAAGAGTTTCTGAAAGTGATAGGACAATGCCCCCTAGACCAAGTAGGTGCCCCCCAAGCATGAACCAGTTCCAATCTATGAAGAGTCAAGAAAAATCTTGAAGACATCTGAAGGCAAGCACATGAGCTAGCAAACTAAAGCAGGAAACAAACTAAAGCAGGAAAGCAAGGAAACTAAAGTAGGAAAGCAAAGAGACTAAAGCGGGAGTCTAAGAGCCAAGCGATGCTAAGATGAGATGCAGCTTCAGGAAACAAGAGGCACTTGTTTACCAGGTTTTCACCATCTTGGCAGAGATTCTATTTTTGCTACCATGACGCTTGTTTACCAGGTTTTCATCAATGGCACATTTTTTCTTTTTCAATTTTTTCATACTTTTCTCCCTTTTTTGATTTTTTTGTATTTTTCTCATTTTTTGTATTTTTTTAATATCTCATTTTTTTGTATTTTTGATCTTTTGATTTTTTTTGTATTTTTGAAATTTTCTATTTTTTTTTTTGTATTATCAAGGCACCTGTTTACCAGGTTTTCACCAGGATAATAGATACATCAAAGCGCCTGTTTGCCAGGTTTTCACTAAAATGATCATTTTTTAAGGACATTTTGCAATTTTTTAGGATTTTTTGCAATATATCAATTTTTTGGATTTTTTCAGGATCAATAAGTATGTACATGAGCATATTGAGAATGTCAGCTGTAGAACTTCTTCAAATGAAGAGCGTTGATTGGCTCTTTGAGTTTCTCTCCTTTAGCGGTGATCTCTGGAAACACAGTCATTTGTAGTAGTAGCCAGCTGAGAAGTTTTAGAATCAGAACCAGATGTTGTAGCAGTAATAGGAGATCCAACCAGTAGTGTCCAACTATCAAGAGATCCATAGTCAAGGAGAGATCACTTAAGTGAGACCCACAAACATCCTCATGGAGACATCTTAACTCTTTATTAGATTTCCCATGCTCTAAATGCTTAGGGAGAGTACATTCTAGATTTCTCTTAGTCATGTCATTAGCAATGAGGAGATGCTGATATGCACTTTGGGACAAGGCAAGATGGAGTGAAGAGGGTAAAGTATGAGAGGCAAGGGTGATGGAATGGAGGGAAGTATGAGAATTTTGGAAGCTCGAATGACAACTTTGATTTTTCCTTTCTTTGGAATCCACATAGCTTTTGAATTTTTCCTTCTTTACTTTGAGGTGCTTTTGATGACAATGCCTATAGAATGGATTTCAAGATCCATTTTTTATTTTATTTTCTGGCTTTTGATTGTCTTCTTCTTTTTGAGGACCTTTGCGGTCTTTTGAACACCTTTGTTTCTTTCCTTTCTTCGTAGTCACATGTCGATTAGATGGGACATGGTGACCTTGAGATATAAGTGGATTCTCATTATTTTTATTTTTATGTTGCACATCCAAGTTACTTCCAAAAGACTCAGTAATGATGGATGAAAAAGGCTTATATGACTGGTTCAGGTGGAGAGGTGGAAATGGAAGTGGACGGGCCACTTTTTTGGGAGATGAAGAGGGAAGATAAATCGATGGGATGGGCTCAAGTGCAAATATATCAGTATCATACTCATCATTCATGAATGCATCAGGTAGATCAAGAAAGTAATCTTCCATAGAGCGTTGTTGATTATGAGTCATCTTAGAAGAGTCAGATAAGTTTGGAGGAATATTATGTGAGCCTAACCAAGATGGTCTATTCCAAGAGTTAGGTCCCCTTTCAGGTGGTAAGAGTGCATGAATAGGAACCATTTCAATTTTGGATCTTCCAATATTCCATGAAGCTGTAACAGAATGGGGTCTTACGTACCCATGATTTGCTAGAGAAGTAGGAGTATAGCTTGGAGTAGATGGCCTAGGAGCCATAGGAATGATCTCCACAAGATGGTGGAAAGGATCATCATCAATAGCTTGATCTGGAGGATCATAACTTTCTCCTCTTTCTGAGTTGTTAAGACTAGCATATAGGTGCATAGCATCAACTGGTATTTTCATAGTAGCATCTGATATAGAGTCTCATTCAACTAGAGACATAGTTGGAGGCAAACTTTCTTCATTGTTGTCATCTAACATAGGAAGTGTTTCTTTAACAGTAGGATCTTGTTCAGTAGTAGAAGTAGCAGAGTAATCTAGAATAGGCATACCTTGAGGTATACCCAAGAGGAGGGAAGCATCCAACAGTTGCTCCCAATCAAAATATGTGCCATTGGAGTTGGTAGCAGTAGGAGTTTGTTCAATAGCAGAAGTGGCAGAACAATCTAGAATAGGCATACCTTGAGGCATACCCAAGATAAGGGAAGCATCCAACAGTTGCTCCCAATCAGTATGTGTGCCATTAGAGGTAGTGAAATATTCAATAGTAGTTGTAGTAGTAGAAATCTATTCAGTAGAGTGTATAAAATCCTCCTGGTGAGGACCAAAATCATGTTCTTGAAGCACTTGAGAAGGTAGATAAGACTCTTTCTGGTAGTCTGAATCAGAATTTTGATCATTCAAAGGACTTTCATATGTCATAGGATGAATCTATGTTTCTTCATCATCTAAATCTGCATGTGAGTGCAAGCTACAACTAGGTTGGTCAAGCTCATCACTATGATAGCTAATACCAAATCTGTCTTTAGAAGGTTCCTCATAGGAATGTGGAGATGGAGGGAGAGTTGTCAATGACAAGATAGACTCAATCTGATATTCCCCCATGCCAATATCTTTGATCTTCAGGGTCTTTTCTATTTCTTTTAGCTTAGCATCATAGAACTTAGTGGATTCTCTATTGGCGGGAACAAAACTATCTGTTGCTTGGGTAAGCATCTTAGTAGAGAAAGTATTTAGGCTAGCATTATTATCAATGAGGACATCGCAGACATGCTCGGGACCTTCCATAACTTCAATGTGCAAGGGAGCATTATGCAGGTGGCTTGGAGAGTGATCAAGTTCTTCAGAGAATGATAAATAATGAGGTGAGGTCAAATGACCCACCATAGATTGAAACTGGTTGAGATTGAGATCTTTGGGGATGTTTTCCTTGGTGAGGGATTTATCCATAGATATTTTTGGTCTGAAATTCAAAGGCTCAAGACCTTGGAGAAAAATCTTTGCATGAGATTGAAGGATAGCGTTCGCACAAGCTAGAGATTGTGCATAGTTATAAGAGGGAGGTGCAGGGCCTTGCAAGACAAATGGAATTTTGGGTTTAGGAGTATCCTCGCTCCTTGGAGCAATGATCATGTCATAGTGAGAGATCCAAGGTTTGTTTCTAGAAAATCAGGAAGGTAGTTGAGCTTTTGTCACAGCCTTCTCAGTGGCATTGACTATTTGCATGCTAGAGCTAAGATTAAAGATAGACTTTGAGGGTTTTGGCATCACATTGTCAACAACCCTATCAATAATAACATCTATGTTTTTGTTGACAATCTTATCCTTATCCTTGTTTGAGGGAGAAGGTCCTTGCTTGTTGTCTTTGTTAAAAGTCAATTCCCCCTTCTTGACCATAAACACTTCTATCCTCACAGCCCACCTAATCATATTGTCAAAAGAGAGGGAACCTTGTAATTTTACTTGGTATCCAAAATTTGGGACAAGATTGTCCAAGAAGATATCGAGCTTTTCAGACTCAGGTAATTCATGCAGATACTTCATGCATAGTTGTCTCCATCTCTAGAGAAATGTTAGGAGAGGCTCCCCTTGTCATTGTTTCAAATTGCAAAGGTCTTGGATGTTGACCAAATATTGAATATTGTGGGATTCATCATAACTCTTGTCATTTTGAGACTGACCATGACCTTGGTTGTTTGGAGATTGCTTATGACTAGTGCTGAATTTATCTACCCTTGGGAAGGGGAATGGATCTCCCATATTGTTGGTAGTATTCTGAGAGATCATGAAAGAGTTGATAGGTTCAAAAGAATCAAGAGGATCAATTCTAGAAAGTGACCCTTTAGAGTCTTGGTGGTCTTGAAACAATGGGTTATAATATTCTTGAAATAATAAGTCAGACTGTATCTGAAACAATGGATTGTAATGCTCTTGGAATGAGGAGAAATGTGAGGATCTCTCACAAAGTTCAGATTTCATAACAAATTCAGAATGACCTATGTCTTGATTATGAGGTTTACTTTGATCTTGATCAGTATTCTGAAAGGGATAAATCTTGCCACTTCAAGTGGTGACAGTCATAGATGAAGATGTAACAAGCAAAAATTTAGGATAAAGCTAGACTCTGTCTCTAAGATAACGAAAAGGAGATAAATGGCTAGAATAGCCAAGATGCAAGATGGACCTAGTACAAGTCATCAAAAGAGGTGGCTAGAATAGCCAAGATAAGACTATCACAACATGAGGTACAAAAGGCATAAAGAGATAAGATGAATAGATGAGAGACAACGCGAGTCAAAGCAAAGATATATCGATTCCTAACTCAAGACAACCAGTTTCTGGTGGTGAACGATAGGAAAATAGAAAAATAGATCACAAACAAAAAGGTAGATCATATTTATGTCATTGATCAAGCTTGTAAGATAGCAATCAAGGAGTTCAAGAAAACAATCTTCAAGCAATGGGCAAGGGACAAAGCAACCTTGCACATGAACAGGAATAGTGACTTAGTATTTCTACCCCCTAAGGACTCTACTTGTGTATGTTCTTGAGAATGTTTTAGCAGGCACTTAAAATACAACAACATCCTAGCAAGTTGTCTACAAGGATATACATGGCTTTTCTAAAGGGAGTCCTCGATATACGCAAGGTACATGAGGCACAAATCCGTAGATGAGAAGAATCTGAAATCACACAGCCGGGGGGAGATGGTAACCCAAATCTCCTCCTTCACTTCTCAAAGGTATAAAGTTCTTTGAGGCTTAGCCAAGAGTGAAATCTAACTCATTCCCATGAGAGGTGTCTTTGGATTCACCTCCCAATATTTATACTCTGCCGGAACATGGGAGTTAAGGTCGTCCCTTGAGGTGATGAAATCCCCAAGCAGGCCTTCTAAAAATGAAAAAGTAAGTAATTCTCTATCAAAAGGTATTGAAAAGCACTAAAGGTGGTGCATTTAACCCTTCAAGTAAATGTGAGGTGAGTCCACAAAGTGTTGCATTTAACTCCTCACACAAACTCAAAGTGAGTCCACACCTTAGAAAACAAGTGAGTTCCAAAAAGCACAAAAGGGTTGCCTAGTGGAACAATTAATGCTTCTTTCCTATAGACCCCTCCCCTTTAATGTGGCACTGAGATTGCAACCATAGGGCAGAAATGAGGGGTCAGCAGATTAGCGAGTCCAATAACCCAAGATAGCAATCTAGATCAATCACAAGTAATCTAAGACTGCTAATCAATACTACTCATAAGTGCAAGAGGGTTTGAATCATGGAATATTTAACTTTCCAAGTAAACATGAAGTGAGTCCACAAAGTGGTGCATTTAACTCTTCATGTAAACAAGGAATGAATCCATGCCCTCAATCACTCAATGAGATATTTGATATTGGAACCAAGAATTACTTAAGGTTTAAACACAAGCATTCACTTACATAAACTTGTATGAAAGAAAATCTATGTTCATTCATTTCCCATTAAGAGCATTAATTAAAATGTGTTCTATGAAAGCATGTAAACACTCAAGCCAAACACATGAGAGGTTCAATTTTAATCCCAAAGTCTAAATTTTATAGAGATTTTAAGAACTCACCTTAGGTCCAAAGATCTGCAATCTAGCATTTAGCACACATCCAAAAGTATAGAATCAAGACAAATCAATGACAAATCGTAAGATATGTAACATTGTTGTCTTCAAGACAGTCTTTAAAGATTGATTTATTTGACCCATAAAATCACAATATTAAATTTTTTGGAAAGAATGAAGTTTTTATCCAACATCAAGAACTACCATTTTCCAAAATTACAAGGTCTTATGATTCCATTTGGTTCCTCAACCAATAACCTTTTCAGACTGCAATTTTTCTCTTATAAATCAGATTTAAAACACCAAACCCTACCTAGGGAATCACATATCTTTCTCAAAATGAATCCAAATGAAACCAAACTGATTTCACAGTAACTATTAATGAATCTAGTTTCCAAATATGTAAGCCATTTATTTTTTCCATTCATAAATCATTTTCTAAGAGCAAATCATTGCTTGTAGCTCCAATGCAGATTGTTAAAAACTAGTTTTCACTCAAATGCCCATAATTTTCACAAATATGCATTAAAATGACTCAAACCAAAAGGAAATGAAAAATAATTTATGTATCTTTCCAATGAATATTATTAGAGATCCTTATTTTTCACAATTTTTTTGTACCAGATGTTTCAATCTGACTATATTCAAAGAATCTCAAATCTGCAAATACCCACTTTCACCAAAATGATCATAACTTATTCATTTCTTTATAAAAATGAACCAAACCAAAAGCATGAGAAAGATGATTCATCATTATATCCATCCATTATTATATTTCAAAGTTTCCAGGTTGTACATGGCCGTAAAAGTCCTATAACCAACACTAAAACTGAAAAAACCAATCAAGAATGAGGCCAGAAATTGATCTTTTCTGCCCCACGGTGGGTGCCAAAATGTATGTGACTGAATGTGACCTCTAAATCAGGCACAACACAACATGGTCATTATTCACTTGATAGAATTCAGGAGAGAGTATGAAGAACTCAATCCAAATTCCATGGTGAGGTGACCTGTTGCCTCCTATGTGAATGGGGTGTTTGAATACTCTCAGAATGAGAGCCAATAGCTAGGAGACCAATTCAACAATGGAGGATTTCCAAGAAGCAATAAAGATGAGCAAGAATGCAATTAAGCTAAGATGAAGTGCAATTTATCTAAGAGCTTGAAAATAAAGATGAGATTAATACTAAGAACATTTAAGCAAATTAATCTAGTATGAAATGCAATTATACTAAAAAAAGGAGATATTAATCTAAATAATGCAATAAAAAGCTTTGAAAACAATGAATCAAATGAGACTAAAAAAAAATGCCTATAGTGTAGATGCTCTCAAAAATTGCTCCCTTGAATGAGAAAAAGAGGTTCATTAAATAAAGAAGCCCGGAGAGGAATGAAGAGTTTCTTGATTTGAAACTCCTGACTCTTCATTCCCCTTTGAGACAAAAAGGTATGAATTATTTAATTAAAAGAATGAAATTTGCCACATGTTGGGAGTGACCTTTCAAGTAATTTGAATTATTAAATTCAAATAAAGAGGTGTCCATTCAATTAACTAAATATTTATTAATTCCTTTTTAAGGGTAATTAGCCAAAGGGGTAGATTTTAATTTAATTCAAAGTGCTTAGGAATTTAGAACTAAATTAAATTATCATAGCGGTAATTTAGCTAATTAAAGTCAAGGACTTTAGGAATTAATATTAATATTTGATTATTGCAATTTATGGACTTTGCAATTGACATCAAGTCAAATTAAGTCAGGTAGAAGAGAGAAAATTGCCTAGGGAACTAGGACTTTGGTGATGTAAAATTGAGATAATGCACCAAAATTGATGAAATTAAATAGGTGCCAATTTTGAAGTATTACACCAACTACAAAATTAAAACACATACAACCATCTATTTAATATCAGATTGTGAAGTCAATAAGGACTGTACAAGTAGGCCCCAAATGGGAATTATTACTATCACTCTCTAGCATAATGACCATTGGGAAGAACATGAAGTAAATCCTTGAGCTTTTGGAACCTTTCATGAGCTAGAGCCTTTGTGAAGATATTTGCAATCTAATCTTTTGTACAGCAGTAGGGTATATGCACAAAGATGGGGGACCAAAAAGGTGCCACTTTTATTTTTGGTCCCCCATCAAGCATAGTGCATACGCCCTATAGGGTGCATGCCCTTTGGCTTGAGTTTCCCAAGCCTAAGGCTTGGGCAATGCAAAGCCAAAGGTGCACGGTTTGAAAAACACTTGTTAGTGTTTTTCAAAGCACATGCACCCTATAGCGCATGCATGCTTTGAAAAAAGTATACTTAAATCTTGCTACGGATTGGAAAGCTTATTTTTCTTTCCTCAAACCCATGTTTGCAGCTAAGAAGGTCTTCCCTAGCATGTACCCAATCTTCCTTAGGCTTGGAATCCATTATTTTCATTGATTCATCCATCAAATGGCTCCACGGCATCATCAAGTTTGATCCGCAAGAAGAGGTAAGTTATTTTATAGCCCGTGCCTTTTATTTGTTTTAAAATTTCAGTTTTGTAGCAATTTGTTTTGTTGAATTTGTTTTTGTTTAAATTTTTGTGTAATGAAGATTTTAAAATCTAGTTTTTTTAATTGCCAGGAAGAAATAATCTCCCTCAACCAAACTGTCTGTCTCCTCATGAAGAAACGAATGAAGAAACAAATGAAGAAAATGAACCCCAACTGCCTCCACCAATCAAGAAACCTCCTCCTGGAACACAAGAAAATTTGATGAACCAAATTGAAAGAGGGCAAAAAGAATTAGAATCTTTAATCACAAGGTTAAAAGATTCTAGTGGTACAAATCCTAGAAGGGAAAGACTTGCAAAATCATTGGAAGCAATCTTGACCCACGTAAGCTTGGTTAGTGGGAAAATTAATTTATGGCGGGATAAAAGAGAAGAACAAAAATAATATTATACAAATAAATTATCTTATTTGGACATAAAAAAGAAAAAAATCACAAAAGATGACATTTGTAAGCTATTTAAAAAATTAGGGGACACAGATACTCATAGAAGTACAAGGAGGTTCCCAATTCCTTGGTGCTTAAATGAAGACATTAAATTTTTTTTTTGGGAGAGATGGTGGATGGTCTTTGATTCACCTTCTTGTAACAATCATGAGGTTCCAATATATTTCTTGAGGAAACTCTAATGCGAGTTTGTACTTAAGGAGGTGCCAAATTATTTTAACTATCTAGATTCTCAAGGTAGAGGGGGGGATCATTGTTTGGTCAAGCGGGGCCACATCATGACCCTAATGCACCTAGGGTTCCTATTGGCAAGCCACAAGTGGATCATGTTACTATTTCTTCTATTGTGAAGTAACATGTAGAGGCAGACACACTAGGCATGATTAGTGCTCTGACACAGACTCTCATTCAGTGTGCCACTCCTTTAGTTGATGGTGACCATGGTCAATCCTTGAGGGGGCATATTTGTCAGTCATGTGGATCCTTGTGCACATTTGGTACTGGTGAGAGAGAGGAAGAGGATCCTAGAATGATGACTGATAGTTTTCTAAATATGACATTTGGCATTGACACACAGGTAAATATTTCAAAGTTCATTAAATTTCTTTGATCATATTTCATTTATAAAAGAATAGCTAATTAATTTAGTATCTATTGATTATGATGAAAATTCAGGGCAAGAGTGTCAGTGGTGGTGGTAGTGGCAGTGGCAATGATCCTCATGTCCCCCTCTACACATCGTCATCAATTCCACAAGTATGTATCGAATAAAACATTTTAATTAATATATTTGATTATTATGTAATTATATGAATAATTATATCATAACTTATTGTGCATGTGCATTAGATGTTCACTGGTGGACCATCGACGTTCACAATAGACAACAAAGAGCATCATGCCACTTTCCTTGAGGTATCTTTATTTTCATGTTAATTTGATTTACTTGATTGTATTTAACTAATAAATGAATGAATAACTAAATTACTAGACAAATTATGATCAAAATCCAGAGGCACGATGATCACATTCTTTCTCCTTGCTTTGTGACATCACCATTGAGTCCATGGGTATATATGTAATAGTGCATTATAATTAACATGTCAGTAGTACATTCTTATATGAATGGTTATCTTATAATTTTCCATGTACATGTGCACTAGTTGAATGTTGGAGCTTTGACATCGACACGGCACACCAGAGGACATGGTGGAACCTTCACGAAGGTATCATTTACTCATTAGTAGGGTTGTAAAAAATATATATGTAATCTTGATAACTGCATAATACTTTTTTTTGTTTCATTTTCATTTATTGACATCAGAGACTCCTCCTATCCGTGATACTTTGGATCATGGAGTAGCTGTAGCAGTAGCTAGTTCTGAAGCACTGATTGAGGTATGAAAGAGATCACTTAATTTTAATTGTTATTTTAATATTTTTTATTTAATTTTATAATGATATGCATGTATGTATTTTAATTATTATTTTGATCATTGTTGTAGGGACTTGTTACTCCAGATCGCCAGCATCCACCTTCGGTGGATGAACATAGTTACTATTTGCTAGCGGTAAGCAAATATTCAATTTTATGTCATTGTATAATTCAATTTTGATGTATATTAGTTATTGATGCTTTTTTTTTTCTTATCAGCTCGAGCTATAGAAGAGTCTAGATAGGAGGATGAGTGAGAGAACTCAGAAGAGTACAACATCCACTTCATCTGCATCGACGCGATGATTAAAGACAACTTGGGATTTATTTTCTTCCCCTGGTGGGAAAGGACTAGATTAGGGATATGGATTGTATGCCTATATGGCATTAGTGGACATATTTTTTGTATATTGTATAAGTGATATGTTGTACATCCATTTGGCTTTGAGGAAGCTAGTTTAACGGTATTGAATATATTCAATGTATGACATTATTGGACATATATATTTGGCTTCATGCCCTACGAATATATATTTTTTATGTTTTATGTATGCAATTCATGTTTTTGGTGTATTGATGTATAATAATTTATGTTTATGTGGATGTCTTCTGCTTTGTAAATTTTCCATGCCTTATAGTTATGCTTGTATGTTTATCGATGTTTATTGTTACTGTCACCCTAAGGAGACTAACTCAACTCGAGGATTCTACAAACAACTTGGAATCCACTCAAGGAATTAATATCACTCAAGGATCTAGTTGAGTTCTCTGACTTTGTAAGTCACTCCCACAACCATACTACTCAAATTCACTTCCTTGTTTCCTTATTCTAATGCCTTCTAGCATCAACTGTATCCTAGGCCACCTAGTGCACCTAGTGCCTCCACCACACCAATTCGAACTAGACTTCACACATTGATCCTAACACCTTATATCATCTAAAAATGCTATATTTTCCATGTTACAACTTCCCATTCAATCCAATCAACTCATCTTTCACCCTTCCTCTTTTATAACCCTTCTAGGCCTGCCTAGTAGTCCTTCCAACACTGAAATCAACAATTTACTCTCAAACTCCCCAAACAAGATAGAAATGTTTTTACATTTTCTAGTACCCTTTTCAGAGTAACTAAATTGATATCAATCTTAGACTTTAAATCTTTGATTGGTGAAGACTTCCTTCACCCCCTAACCCTTCAACTAGGCCTAATTAGCCTCACCTAATAAAGAAACTCCTAGAAAAACTCACTTCCAGGACTCTAGAACCCCAAAAAGTATTGATAAAGGATATAAGACAACCAATTTTCAACTTAGTTTTCCCATACTCACCAATCTACACTCCCATTCAACAAACCCTCACTATTTGGGCTAAAAACTAAGGGTTTTGTAGAAAATACCCTTCCCTGCAACACCCAACCTCAACACCAATCCAAAACCTTCTAATACATCCCAAAGGACCTTCCCATCCATCATCTACCCTCTCCAATCATTAGGTCACTTCTAGCCATGACTAGTGCTTACCTTCAACTCCTTTCATTGTGATTTCACCAACTCGGGAGATTGTCCCTTCTCACCTTCTATTCAACTTCCTTGCATTCAAAGATAGATATAATACATACAATACATCAATGACAATTTCCCACCAAACCATAGTTAACATAGAGGTGGGAGTGCCTTACATATTATGGAGGATTCAACCTTTAACTTGTTGATTGTGCTACAAATGCCAGTCACTATCCTCAATAACAGTCAATTCCTTGACTGTAATAATAAAAAAAGTAATGAAATGAGTGAAGAAATGTATAAATATAATATAAGGAAATATTTCTACGTCACAACCTATCCAAGATCACATGGAATCAAACATTTATATTCATTGGTGTGTTCTTTGTTCCACGGGACAGTCATCATATAAAGACATGACCTCGAACATGTGAAGAAGCATATGGCAAGGTTTTCATCCATTAACCCCAATACCAAGCCTATTTTGATTTGTGGGTACCCTAATGTTGGCAAGAGTTCTTTTATTAATAAGATTACTAGGGCAGATGTGGATGTGCAACCTTATGCTTTTACTACTAAGTCCCTATTTGTCAGGCATACTGATTATAAGTAGTTGAGGTATCAGGTTATTGATACCCATGGTATTTTGGATAACCCCTTGGAAGATAGGAACACCATTGAGATGCTCAGTATTACATGATCTAAATAACATTCCATGATCCAAATACATGATCAAATTTCAAAGTGGACCACAAGCCCTTTTGCATCTAAATACATATTTGCACTCATCCTACTGCTCACCCCAGAGTGGTCGATGGCGTTCAAATGACTGTGTGTGCCAAAAAAGGTTGTCAGTAGCATTTAATTGGCCATTCAAAGTTGTTGGAACATACGGTTCAATGCTACGATAGATGGTTGGAAAGATACGCAATGTTGGCCGTTTGAACTAAGGAAGACGGTGAGTTCTAACATCGACCAAGAATGTGTTGCCAAATTTAAACAAACTTGAATCTCTAAAAATTGAGATAGGTTATTTTAGACCTTAGCAACATAGTCCTATAACACCTAATGGATTGATGCTACCTCCCACAAGCTCTAAGATATGACCCCACAAAGATCACTAATTTCATGCTAAAGGGACCTTGAGGGACACTTCAACCCAAGGTTGTCGGTGGCATTTGAATGACTATGCATGGTGAACAAGGTTGCTAGTAGTGTTTACCTGACCATTCAAAGATGTTGGAATAGACGGTTCCATGCTATGACTGATGGTTGGAAAGATACACAACATTGGTCATTTGAACTGAGGAACACTGTGAGTTCTGACATCCACCAAGAATGTGTTGCCAAATTTAAATGAACTTGAATATCTGAAAATTGAGATAGGCTATTATAGGCCTTAGCAACACAGTCTTGTAGCACCTGATGGATCCATGCTGCCTCACATGAGCTCCAAGATATGACCCTACAAAGATAATCAATTTCATGCTTAAGGGACCTTGAGAGACACTTCAGCCCAGAGTCATTGGTAGTATTCGAATGAATGTGTGTGGTGAATGAGGTTACTAGTAGCATTTACCTAGCCATTCAGAGCTATTGGAACAGATAGTTTGATGCTATGACTGATGGTTGGAAAGATACGCAATGTTGGCCATTTGAACTAAGGAACACTGTGAGTTCTGACATCAACCAAGAATGTGTTTCCAAATTTAAATGAACTTGAATCTCTAAAAATTGAGATAGACTATTGTACACCTTGGTAACACGGTCTTGTAGCACCTGACAAATTGATGTTACCTCACACGAGCTCTGAGATATGACCCCAAAAAGATCACAAATTTCATGCTAAAGCAACCTTGAGGGACACTTTGGTGCAGAGTCATCAGTGGTGTTCAAACAACTGTGCATGGTGAATGAGGTTTCCACTAGCATTTTCCCTACCATTTAGAACTGTTGGAATAGACGGTTCGATGCTATGACCAATAGTTTGAAAGATACGCCACATTGGCCATTTGAACTGAGGAACACTTTGAGTTCTGACATTGACCAAGAATGTGTTGCCAAATTTAAATGAAATTGAATCTCTAAAAAATGAGACATGCTATTGTAGGCCTTGGTAACACGATACCGTAGCACCTGATAGATCAATGCTACCTCACATGAGCTCTGAGATATGACCTCACAAAGATCACTGATTTCATGCTTAAGGGACCTTGAGGGACACTTCAGTCCAGAGTCATCGGTGGCATTTGAACAACTGTGTGTGTCAAATGAGGTTTCCACTAGTGTTTACCCAACCATCCGGAGGTGTTGGAATAAATAGTTTGATGCTACGACTGACAGTTGGAAAGATACACAATGTTGGCCATTTGAATTGAGGAACACTATGAGTTCTAACATCAACTGAGAATGTGTTTCCAAATTTAAATGAACTTGAATCTCAGAGAACTAACATAGGATTTTGTAGGCCTTGACAACACAATCTCGTAGCACCTGATGGATCGATGCTACCTCACATGAGCTCCGAGACATGACCCCGTAAAGATTGTTGATTTCATGATGAAGGGACCTTGAGGGACACTTCAGACCAGAGTTATCGGTAGTGTTCGAATGACTGTGCATGGAAAATGAGGTTTCTACTAGAATTTACCCAGCCATTCAGAGCTATTGGAATACATGGTTTGATGCTACGACCAGTGGTTTGAAAGATATGCAATGTTGACTATTTGAACTAAGGAACACTTTGAGTTCTGAAATTGACCGAGAATGTGTTGCCAAATTTAAATGAAATTGAATCTCTAAAAAAAAACATAGGTTATTGTAGGTCCTAAAAACATGGTCCTGTAGCACTTGAAAAATCCATGCTACCTCACATGAGCTCCAAGATATGACCCTACAAAGATCATTGATTTCATGGTTAAGGGACCTTGAGGGACACTTTAGCCCAGAGTCATCAGTGACATTTGAACAACTGTGTGTGGTGAATGAGGTTTCCACTAGCATTTACCCAACCATTTAGAGCTATTTGAATAGATAGTTTGATGCTACGACCGACGGTTGGAAAGATACGCAACGTTGGTCATTTGAACTGAGGAACACTATGAGTTCTGACATCGATCAAGAATGTGTTGCCAAATTTAAATGAACTTGAATCTTTGAAAAATGAGATGGGCTATTGTAGGCCTTAGCAACACGGTCCCATAGCACCTGATGGATCGATGCTACCTCACATGAGTGAAAAGATATGTAACATTGGCCATTTGAACTGAGGAACACTTTAAGTTCTAACATTGACCGAGAATGTGTTGCCAAATGTAAATGAACTTGAATCTTTGAAAACCAAGATAGGCTATTGTAGGCCCTCGCAACTTAGTCCCGTAGAACCTAATAGATTGATGCTACCTCACATGAGCTCTGAGATGTGACCTCATTAAGATCATCAATTTCATGCTTAAGGGACCTTGAGGGATAGTTTGGCTCGGAGTCATCGGCGGCATTCAAATGACTGTGCATGGTGAATGAGGTTTCCACTAGCATTTACCCAGCCATTTGGAGGTGTTGAAACAAATGGTTGGATGCTATGACCAATGGTTGGAAAGATATGCAATGTTGGCTGTTTAAACTAAGGAACAATTTGAGTTCTAACATCCACCGAGAATGTGTTGCCAAATTTAAATGAACTTGAATCTCTAAAAATTGAGACAGGCTTTTGCAAGCCCCAGCAACATGGTCTTGTAGAGCCTAACAGATCGATGCTACCTCACATGATCTCTAAGATACGACCCCACAAAGATCATTGATTTCATGCTTAAGGGACCTTGAGGGACACTTTGACCCAGAGTCATCAGTGGGGATCGAATGACTATGTGTGGCAAAGGAGGTTTCCCCTAGTGTTTACCCAACCATTCAAAGTTGTTGGAATAGACTCTTTGATGCTACGACTGAAGGTTGGAAAGATACACAATGTTAACCATTTGAACTAAGGAACATTGTGAGTTCTGACATTAACTGAGAATGTGTTTCCAAATTCAAACAAACTTGAATCTCTAAAAACTAAGGTATGCTATTATAGGCCTTGACAACATAGTCTCATATAACCTTATGGATTGATGCTACCTTGCATGAGCGGAAAGATACGCAATGTTGGCCATTTGAACTAAGGAACACTTTGAGTTCTGACATCGATCGAGAATGTGTTGCCAAATTTAAATGAACTTGAATCTCTAAAAATTGAGATAGGTTATTATAGGCCTCAACAACACAGTCTTGTAGCACTTAATGGATCAATACTACCTTGCATGAGCTCTGAGATATGACCTCACAAAGATCATCAATTTCATGCTTAAGGGACCTTGAGGGACACTTCAGCTCAGAGTCATCGGTGGTGATCAAATGACTATGTGTGGTGAACGAGGTTGCCCCTAGCATTTACCCAACCATTTGAGCTATTGGAATAGACTATTTGATGCTATGACCGACAGTTGGAAAGATACGCAATGTTGGCCATTTGAACTTAGGAACACTATGAGTTCTGACATCGACCGAGAATGTGTTGCCAAATTTAAATGAACTTGACTCTCTGAAAATTGGGACATGCTTTTGTAGGCCCCAAAATGAAAGTCCCATAGCACCTAATAGATCAATGCTACCTCATACGAGCTCCAAGATATGACCCCACAAAGATCACTGATTTCATGCTTAAGGGACCTTGAGGGACACTTCGGCCTGGAGTTGTTGGTGGGGATTGAATGATTGTGTGGGGAAAATGAGGTTTCCACTAGCATTTACCCAACATTCAAAGCTATTGGAATAGACAATTCAATGCTACGACTGATGGTTGGAAGGATACGCAATGTTGGTTGTTTGAATTGAGCAACACTTTGAGTTCTGACATCGACCAAGAATGTGTTTCCAAATTTAAATGAACTTGAATCTCTAAAAACTGAGATAGGTTATTGTAGCCCTTGGAAACACAGTCCTATAGCACCTAATAGATCAATGCTACCTTGTATGAGCTCTGAGATATGACCCCACAAATATCATTGATTTCATGCTTAAGGGACCTTGAGGGACACTTCAGCTCGGAGTCGTCGGCGGTGATCGAACGACTCTGTTTGGCGAATGAGGTTGCCCCTAGTGTTTACCTAACCATTTGAAGCTATTTGAATAGACTGTTTGATGCTATAACTGATGGTTGGAAAGATACACAACATTGGCCATTTGAACTGAGGAACATTGTGAGTTCTGACATTGACCGAGAATGTGTTGCCAAATTTAAACAAACTTGAATCTCTAGAAACTGAGATAGGCTTTTGTAGACCCCATCAACATGGTCCCATAGCATCTGATGGATTGATGCTACCTCACATGAGCTCTAAGATATGACCCCAAAAATATCACTGATTTCATGCTTAAGGGACCTTGAGGGACACTTCGGCCCGGAGTCATCGGCGGGGATCGAATGACTCTGCGTGGTGAATGAGGTTGCCCCTAGCATTTACCCAGCCATTCAGAGCTATTGGAATAGACTGTTCAATGCTATGACCGATGATTTGAAAGCTATGCAACATTGGTTGTTTGAATTGAGGAACACTGTGAGTTCTAACATCGACACAGTCTTGTAGCACTTGATAGATCGATGCTACCTTGCACAAGCTCTGAGATATGACCCCGCAAAGATTTCTGATTTCATGCTTAAGCAACCTTGAGGGACACTTTGGTCCAGATTTGTCAGTGGCAATCAAATGACTATGTGTGGTGAGTGAGGTTTCCACTAGCATTTACCCATCCATTCGAAGCTATTGGAATAGATGGTTCCATGCTACGACTTTGGCTCACTGTCAGACCTTGAGGGACACTTTGGCTCAAAGTGTAGTCTAAGACTAGTGAATTAAAATATTTGCATAAAATGTGATTTGGATGTCTATGATTTGAGGAATTTTCCTTGGTTGTTATTTATCTTTCTAGAGGAAGTTATTGGTGTTCTTGATAGTGACTAGATTTTTAGTACCTAGATTACTAGAAAGCCCTGTTTTGGCACCAGTCATGTAGTACAAGCACTAGAATTGAGTTTTTGGTATAGGTTGGGAATTTTTTTAATATCAACATGTGATAGAGTTTGGGGATTTTTTAGTGTTTAAATACATCTGTGGGATGTATTTCAAAGTTCAGATATATGGGAAGAATGGTTGTGAAAAAGATATTTCAACGAGTTCTGATCACTTGAGGGACATAAAATTATCTGTTGAGTTGAAAAGAAAATCAAAAGAAGACATTGAAAATGAAGTGAAAATTATCTCTATTTGATGCAGAGGAAAGGGTAGTGGACCTTATTTACCAACTACATTTTCCAATTTGACTTAGAAACCCACACTTTTCCCAAAGGTGCACAATGGCTTTATAAGACTCCACCCAACCAAGACTCTTCACAATGCAAACTAATGATATATTTGAAGTGTTTGATGTATATAAGGATGGATTAAGGTGGTTTTGAGGTTTCTAGACTTATCTCCCACTCACAATAGAAAAAAGTCACTAAACAGTTCTAGAGGCCTAATTGCCTTGTCTAGTAGCCCCGTCTAGTGATAAAATGGACCATAAATCTGTACTTTCCCAAAGGATGAACAAAAAAAATGATATATTTGGATACCCTTTTTCCCCTAACACAACATACTACAAGATTACTATAGACTCTTTTGGACCATCTATGACTGTCCTCACTATGTGACCCCAAAATGCACTAAAATTGGGTGATTTTACAAAGCCTCAGCTAGCTACTTATCTCCCCAAGACAAAAATTATGTTAGTGTCTCAATATGTTATAAAACCTATAAATCCAAGAGTAATTCAACCCAAAACCTTGGGAACATCAAAAGCCCCAAATTAGCCCTCTTAAACCCTTAACTTGAGGGTTTCTTCAATCTCCCTCCTCCAAGAACTTCCTGACCTTCTTGGTGATTGATTCACCATCAAAATGCCAATATATTATCAGAAAAATCATAAAACCACCATGCTATGAAGCCCGATCTTCTACTCCTGCTCCCTAGCCATCATTTCCCTTAAGGAACACACTGTTCCAACCAGTGATCACTCTGATTATTTAATCATTTGCAAGGATGATCATTAGAAAAATATATTAAAATGTTATTAATCATCCTTCTATGGGTCCTAGGCCTTTGGGTCCATGGAAAGGGTATAGATTACAAAATAATCTTCAAAACAAAGGAAACACTCAACAAAAATAGTCTAATTCACTATTGTTGAAGAAACAGTCATGTCTAAAAACCCTTCAAAACATTTCAAACATATAGTGCACCTATAAAATGTATTACTTGATCTTCCAAACCTTTATTCTAATCAGATGTACATAGAAAAGATAAAGATCCTCAAAAGAAATAATGTATTTGCTGACATAGTCAAGCTTGCTACAGCCAAAACGTAAAGAACATGGAGTTTAATGTGAATCCAAATACATTCAATTGGTTAATGAATGTTTCAAATTGATTTCTATTCCATATTTCACTTTTGAAACAAAACTAAAGTAATAGATCCTAATGATAATGCATAGAACACAAGGATTGCAGATTAAACTTGTGATTTTATTGAAAATGTTGTTCTTGTCGTATACCTCCATCTATCATGCCCGTACAATGGAATTATCAAAAATATATTAAATTAAATCTTAACTTCCCCAACCATACACAACTGGTTTGAGGGATTAGTTAAGTGATTTTAACAATAAAATCTCATTTCCCTCCTAAAGTCCTAACTAGCCATTACTTTTAAATATTTGAATTTTTAAACAATAAAAATGGCTTTATTGTATAATTAACCCTTTCTAAATGGTTCCTAAGGCCTTGTATTTATCCCATGACCCATCCTAGACTCTTAAAAGATAATTTAAGCTTGGACAATATTGGTCCATTTACAAACATGATTTTGTAGTCCATTGAGGACATTATAAACATGAAAACATTACATTAAATCATGATAGGTGCCAATATATTATAGTTTATGTGATTTTCATCCTTGAGAATGCCTTTGACCTCCCAACACAACAACATAGGACCAAAATCCATAAAAGGTACACAACATTCAATCCACACAAGCCCACAATCTCTTCAAAAGATATTGGGAGTCGGTGAAAAATCCTTATATGTATGCTCTTAATTATCCACAAAAAATGCTTTAAATCAAGCCTTGTATATAATCCAATCCCATACCTATGCATTTGAGAATTCTAAGAAACTTAACCTCCAAAAAATTCCAGTCAATTGTTCATACAAGCATAAAATCGATGACTCTAAAAGCTTCTAGGGCTTCCACAACTGTTAAAGCAGATGGTATGAAAGGAGAATGAAGTAAAGGCTTCTCCAAATCTGAGAAAAGAAAAGAAAGTGATGTTCAAGCCCACAAAGGATTCAGTAGTCAAAGAAATGAAATCTGATAATAAGAAGAAGAAGAGGAAGAGAAGTGTAGGAAGTTACAAGAGGTTTATATACAAGGTGTTGAAACAAGTGCATCCCTCCAAGGGAATATCCAGTGCTGCCATGGATATCATGGAGAGCTTCATGATTGATATTTTTCATAAGATTTCTCCTGAGACTACTTCTCTACTAAAATATAACAAGATCATGACACTTTCCTCCAGAGAAATTGAGACTGTTGTCAAGTTTGTTCTTCCTAGAGAGCTGGCTAGGCATGCTACTTCTGAAGGAAGTAAGGCTGTTACCAAGTTTCCTATTGCTCTAGGTTAGGTTTTGTTGGAAGATTTTTCCTAGGAGGGTACACTATCTAGATAAACCAAAATATAAACCTTTCATTTCAGAGAGGGAGAAGTTGGAAAGGAAATGAGATATGTATCCTTGAATTGAGTTGGTTCCTTAAGGCTCTTCCATGGCCTTCCAAGTATTATGTGCCTGCAAGTCATTGGCATAACAACATAAAGTTTTTTTTATTAATAATGAGAAATATTTTTACAACTCAGCTCAATAGGAGCACGGAAGGAAAGAGCTGAGAAGAGAAAGCCTTCCAGTATTGCCCCAAAAAATAGAAGAGAAAGGTTGTCATTAAATCTTACAAACTTCCTGTTATACATACAGGGTAATGCATGAGCAATTTACAGTCCACCTAATTTATAGTGCTATATAAATTTAACATGTTATAATATTTTGTATCTCCATTTAGTCCAATGAACCAATTGGATCTGCCCTACCCTTGATTGTCTCAAGTATTTCCTCACGGTTTGACTCACAAACCTTCCAAAGAGTTTTATTATGCGGTCTTCCCCCATATCTGATCAAGTGGACATTTGATGCAATGATGAGGTTTGAATAATGAAGAATCTTTCTGTGTGTCTCCCAATCCTCGAACAACCACAACCTAGGGTTCTTCATAGCATACCATCTAAGCCATGTACTAGTTACAACCACTTCTCCTATAGGGTATTCTAATTCTTCACCATCGATAACTAAGTGATCTAATTTCTTTTTTTTCTCAACACAATGACATAAATAATAATATGTCCCTTCTTCATTATCTTCAGGTGCAATAATAGCAAAAACATGGCCTACAATGATATAAACATAATGAGGACATTAGTTTACTGAATATTTATGATAAAGTACTAAATTTGAGATTATTTGTATGTGGAAAATTTTACCTAGTTGTACTAGATCAAACAAGCGATCAAAATCAGTGGATGATTCCATTTTTGTCAGTTGTAGTGATTCATGAGGATGATAGTTGGGAAGTGGACTCAAAATATGTGTATACCACTTGTCAACCCATTCCTTTGACTCACACCCATCCTAATCTTCATCTACACATGATTAACAAAAGCACACCATATGTCATGTGTGGATACTCCATGAACCTACATTACAAATTCTAAAAGAGTGTAGCTCACTCGATCCTATCAATGTACAACAATCCTCATATGGTGCAATGTTAGTTTCATCCATCAGCCAAAAATATCTATGAACTGTAGACTCACATTCTTTACCTAGACCCATTGTAGCATTACACCACTGGACAATACATCCCACATCTAACAATGTTTCTTTCTCTTTGAACTTTAATTCTTCACATGCTAAGGCTCTTTTAATACATGCACCTGTGCCATCATGCTCTCCCTTTCCATGATCGGCCTCTATGAAATTCCACATATATTGAATTCCAGTAATCTTATGCATCCTACACAACAAATAAAATATCTGAGAATTCTTAAATTGTGATGCACAATTATTTGACCATATGATATGTTGATGATATTTTATGCCTCTGTTTGCCAAAGGCCCATAAAATAGTTGAAAGAAACCATGTACAAACTCTACAGAATGTGAGTGATCATCACTGATATAAAAATGATACTCCCTCAATATCTTCCTGTTCTCCTTTGTACTATCTGGTGCATGTATGAATGCTATATGAACAAATATAGCAACCTGTTGAGAGCTATAATACTTTTCCTGCACCTCATTTTGTGGTTGTAATGTGTAGTTCTTTGTAAAGTCCACAATTAAAAAAATGGTATCAAGTGGGAATGTGTCCTTGCACAACTTGAATTTCATATCCAACCATTGCGCTTTATGTGTATGCCTTGCATACTCATAAATAATTTTTTTACAAAAAATGTCCATGAACTGATACACTGGAATTTCTTCAATTACTAAATCATATCTTTTAGCTTCTTTTCCTTGAAGCTCTAGGTGGGACATTTATGTTACAATCCTACACAACATTGTTAGAGTGCAAATCTACACATATATTCCTATAAAATTCAAAATGGTTAGAAAATTCAATATGTACCCTACAACAAGTTGTGTGTGTGTGATTTATCTTCACATCAAAAGGTTTACACATTTCAAAATATCTCTGACTAATTTTAATTTGAGGATACATATTCATAAATTTTGCAAAGAATTGTGTCTGAGTTGAATCCAAAAATGTTTTGGATGTGGAACATGAATTCGACTAACAATCCTCCTTACAACATCTCTTTGATTAGGAGATACCCATGTATTATTCTTCCAAAATTATTCAATCAAGGATTTCAAAGCTTCAACAATTGCTTTATCTTTTCATGGTAGTCTACTGGAAAATGCCCATAACTCATTGCTATTTGGATCTTCCACTCTTTGACGCCTTCTCAAGGCTCTAATTAGAGACTTTCTACTTATTTTTTTATGTTTTTCTTGTCTTTCTAATGAGTCAATATTTCTTCATTTGAGTGCTTACTATCATTGATGTAAGTACACATCGTGTAAGATTACTATCTTTCATGCATGATGTAGAACCCGCACTCTCATATGTAGTCATTAGATTCTTTACAATAGATTTTTCACTTGACTCATCCATCGTTCTTAGCCCAAGAATCTTCATGATGGGCTTAAATTTCATATTTCTCATCATTTCAACAAATAGTTGACATCTTCTTGTCATGTTTAAATTCTCAAAAAATTAGCTCCAAATATGATTAGCATTTCTTTGACAAGTACGCTTGGGAATCTTGTTAGGCATTTCTTGAAAAATGTTAGTATCAATATCAATCAAATATTTTGGCTTTCTATAAATAATTCTAGGAGCATCAAAAGCATTATGTGTGAATTGCATACCATCTTGAGTGCCTTCGACATGAGATGATGTTGTGCCTACACCTTGGGATGTAGATAATGGTGTGCCTTCAACATGATACAATTATGTACCTCCACTTTAGGATGTAGACAATGGTGCACCTTCAACATGATACAAGGGTGTGCCCACACCTTCAGAAGTAGACAATGGTGTGCCTCCACCTTCGGAAGTAGAAAATGGTGTGCCTCCACCTTCAAAAGTAGACAATGGTGTGCCTTCAACATGATACCTTTGTGTGCCTCCAACATTGGATGATGATGTCTCTTTAACTTGGGAACTCATAGATGATGTCCTCACATCTTCATAATTCAATTATCTTGTTGCACGCAAGTTTCTCATTCGTTGTCTTTTTGTTTCCAATTCCAATTCTCTCTTACTTTGTATTGATGTTTCATGTTCCTCATCCAAAGAAAAATCTTATTGTATGGTATCTAACTTTTTTTTGTTCATGAAGTTGTCTCATTCTTTCCCTTTTCTTCTCTTTGTCTCTTTCATGCTCTTCCAATGTTAAATTCTTTGCTCATTTCCTTGGCATGATGATTATTTCTACATATGAATTGATTACAATTTTAAAAATGTAATATAAATGTAATCTAATAAGTCAAATTATAATATAATACTCTTACAATATGATATATTATAATATAAATTTATTACAATTATATCAAATTATGTATTGAACAAGTCTATATAATACCAATTATAAACCAAAACACTCTTTATTCACATTTGACATGTAAAAAAATATAAAACTTACCTCAATCATGTAGGTGTCCAAAATGATGCTTATGCTCTAATAGGCTGCCAATATACCCTCAGATGGATTTTAGGAAAGGTTAACTCCAAAATGTTATGAGGTCTTAGGGTAACTGGACCAACTATAGGGACAAGACTGCCCTCTTATGCTTCTAGCTCTGCAAAACCAAGGCGGGTGCACCTAACCCAGTATAAATTATACTTCACACACCAATGACTGGGTTTGAATAGCAGATAATAGGATAGTAAGAAAGTACTGAATGATAACCACACAATCATTGACTCTCCATTACTATGGGTAGAACCACATACAACCAAATACTGAAAACTTAAGGATGGTTCTTAATTTCATGTGTTTGAATCATAACAACCTCAATCAGGATATGTCAACAAAGAAATACTTATCTAGGCCAGTGCCTCATCCATTGGGCAAGGTTTCTTAGATAGACTACACACAAACACCAGAATATATCTGAGATTCAAAGCCATAAACACATTTACAATCTCCTTTACTACTTACAGAGTATCCTTACATAGATAAAAGATAAATCTATGTCCCATCTAGAGCATCATTTCATCTAATCCTAGATTAGAACTCAAGAATGAGGGCACATACATAAACTGGTTATGCAATGAACTAGAAAGTTCAAAATTTATCTATGTTGACACAAAGGAGAGACAAGAATCAAGTGCCTGCATTAAGTATGAAGAATCCTCAAGTGTATACAATCCATCCAAAGGAACCCTTCTTGCAAACTATAGCTTAGACCTACAACTTTCTTTCAATTGTCAAAAAAAAATCAAGACAAGTCATTACAATTCAGATTGGGCAAAAGACTCACAACCAGAAAAGTTTGAAAACCCAACTCCCAATAATAAAAGATGTTCACAAAAATCCCTTTATACCAGGGTTACAATCCAAGCATGATGATCATTTCCATCTCCAAATTCAAATCCACCTAACCCCACCGAGGAGTTAACACAAAACAAGACAGGGTTCAAGCTGCAGCATGCAAGCTCAAATAGTCTAATGCATTTAAATCAGCAAGACATCCCAGGTAGAAAAAATGGATAGGATAGTCGCACAGATCCTTTTCATCATTATCACAACTACCACTGAGCTACCACACTCATCGCATACGGCCAAACTACCGGAAGACCCTGCAAAACAAAGGTTGTCGCATGATCGCATAGCCAGAAACTGGGCTATGTGAACATGTGACACCCCACTGAGATTCATCACCAGCTATGGAATCATCATGCCACCGATCAGCAGGACCCTCGGGCCAGATTGCAACACCTACCGCCATCAAACTAGTAAGAAATCCACTAAAAAAGCATTAAAACCAGTACTTTTTGCCTCAAAAATGCTTTACAAGTTTGAATCTAAGTTCCAACGGTCACCCTCAAAGGTTTAAAACATGGCCATAGATCCAATCCCTTCCTGGCAAATTGGGCGATCAGCATTTAATCTCACAACAGTCACGGGCCCCTTGAAAAGTCATCTGCCACCTCAAAAATCCCTCGGCGAATGAAAATTGAGCATGTTAGCAGCATGACACCGTGAACCCACCAACTCCACAATCACGATGCCAGTAGTGGTCGCATGATTGCATAGCCAAAAACTAGGCTATGTGAACATGTGACAAGCCTCCATGTCAATACCATGTCACCGCTCCCCACCAATGCAAAATGCGTACCTCCACAACAAAAGACAATGAGCCCATTGACAAGCCTCATCACCACCTGCCACTGGGCCTCAGCAAGGAAGAAACTTGTCGCATGGTCACAAGCCATGAAAATGGCCCTTGTGATCATGTGACAAGGCCATAAGACCACCACCTCAACACCAACAGCCCCACAAGATAGACGTCAACCGGTCGCATGGTCGCATGTCAGAAATTCATGACATGCGATCATGCGACAACCAATAAGAACATGCACCCCCACCTCCCTTCTAACACTAGGCCCACATCTCTACCTTGCATCCAATAGAACCTTGCCACCTCAACATTATCTGACAGCGGGCCCTCTGCAAACAAACCCGTCGGCATCCAATCGGACGATGGGCGCATGATCGCAAGGGGAAAGAATATTCCTTGCGATCACACACTGACCATAGATTGAAATCACTATCACAAGCCCCACTGACATATCTGACTCATCACCACATGGCCCAATCGGAAATGAGCACCTCAGCACTGTCTGACATGTAGACCCACCTAGACCCACGGCACCCCCACACAGGAAAATCTGACGGCTATCACAAAATCGTAAGGGATAAACATTGTGCATCTTTACCATGCGAACTTGCGACAACCACCAATCGTGTCCAAACTTTAACCACACTAGGAAATGGGAAGGACTGGGACCCACCAGCGATCGCACCTGCCCAGCTAGGATCGACAAACAAGGAGTGCTGGCAAGAGGAAAGAAATGTGAGGTCAAAAACACATAAGGTTTTCGACAAAAGATCAAAAACACACAAATTTTTCGACACAGCAAAAGACTAAAAACACATAGAGTTTTCGATGCTAGAAGACAAGTGCACAAAAATTGGAAGGCACAAGGTCGAAAATAATGAAGGTTTTCACACAGATCGAAAACATCATGGATTTTCAAAAATACTATGGGTTTTCGACACTATGGCATATTTTGAAATTGTTTCCTGCAGACCTTAGAACTTGAATAACTTTCTGGGTTTTGCAATTCAACACATGTGTTTTGGACTGGAGCAAGGTGACACAATGAAGAACACAGGGCAGGACACTTCAAGAAAACTTGCAAGGAAAAGGGCCATTTTCAAAGAATTTTGCATGAACAGGAAAATGGACTAACAAATCAATAAATTTCGGTCATAATAATTGACTTTCACAATTCGATGTTGATTTTTAAATAAAAAGATGGTGCAAATTGATAGAATATGCTTCTTTGTCACAATCAACACCATGAAAATTGAATACTTGATGGATAACATGCAAAACACATACAACATAAATAAAAAGTGGGCCTCTTTCACGAGATCCTTGGCAAAAAAGACCGTTTATTTTAGTTTTGCATAGCACGAATGTGCTATAGCATGTGTGCCATATGCAAAACTAAAAAATATTATGCATACTCTTAAATAGAGCCTACACCCTACGCAAAACAAGAAGAGAGAGAGAGAGAGAGAGAGAGAGAGAGAGAGAGAGAGAGAGAGAGGGTAGGAAGGTGGGAGAGAGAATTTGTGTGTGTGTGTGAGAGAGAGAGAGAGGGGGTGAGAGATGGTAAGAAGGGAAAATATAGAGGATATGAAAGTGTAGAGAGAAAGAGTATGGGAGAGAGAGAGAGAGAGAGAGAGAGAGAGAGAGAGAGAGAGAGAGAGAGAGGAGAGAGAGAGAGAGAGAGAGAGAGAGAGAGAGAGAGAGAGAGAGGGTAGGAAGGTGGGAGAGAGAATTTTTGTGTGTGTGTGAGAGAGAGAGAGAGGGGTGAGAGATGGTAAGAAGGGAAAATATAGAGGATATGAAAATGTAGAGAGAGAGAGTATGGGAGAGAGAGAGAGAGAGAGAGAGAGAGAGGGTAATAAGGGAAAATATAGAGGGTAGGAAGGTGGGAGAGAGAAAATGTGTGTGTGAGAGAGAGGGGGTGAAAGAGGTTAATAAGGGAAAATATAGAGGGTACGAAGGTGGAGAGAGAGAGAGAGAGAGAGAGAGAGAGAGAGTAGGAGAGAAGGGGAGATATATATATATATATATATATATTATATATATATATATATATATATATATATATATATATATATATATATATATATATATAGAGAGAGAGAGAGAGTAGGAGAGAAGGGAAAGAGAGAGAGGAGAGAGAGAGAGAGAGAGAGAGAGAGAGAGAGAGAGAGAGAGAGAGAGAGAAGGGGAATATAGAGGGTAGGAAGGTGGGAGAGAGCATATGTGTTTGTGAGAGAGAGAGAGAGAGGGGGTGTAAGATAGTAATAATGAAAAATATAGAGGGTACAAAGGTGGAGAGAGAGAGAGAGAGGTGGGAGAGAGAATATGTGTGTGTGTGTGAGAGAGAGAGTGGATGAAAGATAGTAAGAAGGGAAAATATAGAGGATAGGAAGGTTTATAGAGAGATAGAGTATGGGGGTAGAGAGAGAGAGAGAGAGAGAGAGAGAGAGAGAGAGAGAGAGAGAGAGAGAGAGAGAGAGAGAGAGAGAGATGCTCTCTCTGCTCTGTCTATCTCTCTATCTCTCTCTCAATCTTCCTCTGACTCTGACTATTTCTCATCACTATTTAAATCTATGACTTAAAGAGGGCATACACCCTATAGGGTGCGCACTATTAACATCTATGACTTTCATAGGGTGCACACCCTATGGAAGTCATAGATTTTAGTAGTGCACTCACCGTATAGGGTGCACATGCTTTGTAAGGCATTGGAATTTACCAATCCTAAGGTTTGGATTTTCCTTGGAGATCCAACCCAAAGGCTTGGATGATTCAAATAGGCCTGATATGTGTTTTCCAGCAGACATACAGAAAAATGACAACTTTTTTTGTGTGCTCCTCGTCAGGTTTACTCATGGCTCAAGAACATAAAAATTAGATGACTTGATATTGCAGATCTTTTTATTAGCTATCTAAGCATATAATTTATTTTGAATTATGATTATGTTAAGTTTTTCAACTCTAATTTCTTTTGTGTGTATGTCCATATTTTGTTAAAAACCAACGTATAGTATTTTGGGCATAGATTTTGGCTCGTTCATCAAATTTTGCAACACGTTACATTTTTAGAAACTAGACTCCATTCTACACATTTTATAAAAAAAATAAAATTGATTTTATATTAGTTTTAAATGATTTATAGTGGGAGCACACAAAAATTTCATGTTTTCAGGATGTGTGCACTTCGTAAATTCATCAAAAATTATACATTCATCAAAAAATTATCAAAAAATTCTAGGATAAAATACGTGGTGTTAGCTAACTTCTCACTAGAGCTATTAAAAATTTTTTTAAAAAAAGTTAACATTTTAGGGGGAGCACACCAGACGCTATGTTATGTTTTTTCAAAAAAAATAGGACCACTTTTTGTGCTCCCCCTTTTTGAAGGTCTTAATCTACACCATTTTCAAAATAAGTTAGTAGTTTAGGAACTAGATTCAGAGTATAACAACTCTTGTTTTTGTCACATCTTAATATTTTGAGTCTAACTATCTTCAATTTCTTGTTGAAGTTCAGATTTTTTCTGATTTCAGGAAAAAAATGGCATCTTATACCCCCTTTTTGGTCCCCCATCTTTGTGCACTTACCCAATGCACAATTTTGATCAGACCTTGTTGAACCAATTCCCTGATATAGTGATGTTGTATCTCAATGTGTTTAGTTCTACTATGAAATACTAGAATCTTTTTCATTTTTATAGAACTCTTGTTGTCACAATACAACAAGGTAGGTTCATTTTGAATTTGGTGTAAGTCTTCTAGTAGTCTTCTCAACCATACAATTTGACAAGTTGTTGATGTTGTAGCTTTGTATTATGCCTCTATGGTAGAAAGTGATAATGTAGGTTGTTTCTTGGACTTGCAAGAGAGTACTACAGAACCAAGGCTAAAAGTGTAACCATAAGTAGACTTATGATCATCAACAAAAGCTGCCCAATCTGAATTTATATAGCCAACCAATCTTTTGTCCTCTAAATGCTAAAATTTGAGACCATAGCTCAATGTCCCTTTAACATATCTGAAAATCCTTTAGTTGCATTCCAATGTGTTTCCTTAGGCTCTAACATGAACCTAGAGACCAAACTCATTGGAAATGTGATATCTAGATGAGTAGTAGTTAAGTAGATCAAGATTCCAATCATTTGTCTATATAGAGTGGGATTCATTAGATTTAACACATTTAAAGTAGACAATTTAAGTCCAACTTCAATAGGCATTGCAACTTCTTTGCAACTCTATATCTAAAATTTTTGTAGGATATCTGAGGCATATTTTTTGTGAGACATAAATATTTCATCTTTATTTTTCCATACTTCTATACTAAGAAAGTAGTGCATTTGTCCCAAATCTGTCATTTCAAACTTAGTAGTCATGGCTGCTCTAAACTCTGCATATAAAGCTGGATTATTCTCTATGTAGATAAGATCATCAACATAGAGAACTAAGATAAAGATATCCTTAGATGATCTTTTGATATAGAGATTTGGATCAAATTGACTTCATGAAAAACCTTTTTTCTATAGGTATGAGTCTATTCTTGAATACCATGCTCTTGGTGCCTATTTGAGACCAGCCAAGGCCTCCTCTAATTTTTAAAACATAATGTTCTTTAGCAGGTATTTAAAAACCTTTAGGTTGTGAAACATACACTTTCTCATCAATATATCCTTTCAAGAAAGAACTCTTCACATCCATTTGATAAACTATCCAACTTTGTTGAGCTGCCAATGCTAAAACTAATTTGATAGTATCCATTAGTGCTACAGGTGAAAATGTCTTTGTATAATCAATACCTTCCTATTGAGTGTTCCCTTTGGCTACCAATCTAGCCTTATGCTTATCAATGCTTCCATTAGATTTATACTTTTTTTTGTACAACCATCTTGCACCAACAATTTCCTTTCTAGGAGCTAATTGAACCAAGTCCCATGTATAATTCCTTTCAATTGTGTCTATTTCACTATTCATTGATTCAATCCACTCTTCTTTTTATTGAGCTTGTTCAAATGTTTGTGGCTCATTATTTTCCAAGATTTGAGTCATCAATGCAAAATTCACTTTATCTTGTGACCTTGTTGTCATTTTTTCAAAATTTGAATCCAACATAAGAGTTGATGGATGATTCTTTTCTGTCCTTTGATATTTTTTATATTTTATTTCTCCTACACTAGATGATTTAGGTACATCTTCTTCTTCCTCCTCTTCAATCTCATCAATTACTATCTCTTTTCCTTTTGTTTCATTTTCTTTGGTATATTCTTCTAGTTCATTGAGTACCACATCTATGCTTATCACAATATTTATTGGTACTGGATCATACAACCTGTATGCTTTATTTTCATTTCCATAAACAATACAAATTCATATAAGGCCTTCATCTAACTTTGACCTTTTTTCTTTTGGTATGTGTGCATAAGCAACACATCCAAATACTCTAAAGTGATCAACACTTGGCTTTACCCCAGACCATGCTTGTTCAGGAGTCATCCCTTTAACCACTTTTGTAGGACTTCTATTTAGAAGATACATTGTTGTGTATACTACTTCTACCCAAAGAATTTTATCCAAGTTTTTCTCTTTCAACATACTTCTTTCCATTTCAACAATTTTCCTATTCTTTCTTTCAACAACTCCATTTTTATGTGGAGTGTAGGAAGTAGTGAACTCTCTCTTGGTTCCATTATTTTTACAAAAATCAATAATCTAATTTGACTTGTACTCATGTTCATTGTTTGACCTTATCACTTTGTAGATATACTTGCCAATTTATTTTTCAACCAATTTTTGAACTCTACAAACTTTTCAAATACATTTGATTTTGAAACCAAACAATACACCCAAGTTTTTCTTGAGTAATCATCAATGAAGGTTAGAAAATACTTGGATTTGTTCAAAGGTATTTCCATAGGACCACACAAATCTATATGGATTAAATCAATATTTTTTTTTATCTCTACTAGATTTACCAATAGGAAATTGTATCCTATGTTGTTTTCCAACAATGTACTTTTCACACATCTCTTTTGTGTCTTCAATTAATGGTAGACCTTCAACCATTTTTAATCTTGAGTAAAATCAACCCATTAAAATTGAGGTGACCATATCTCTTGTGCCAGATATTAGTTTCACTCATTTCACTAGAGATTAGTGCTTGGTTCCCATGAGTAAAATGAAGAGGAAACATCCTATCCCCTGTCATTTTTGCTCTTGCAACAACTGCATTCCTATTTAATTTATCTCTTATTATGCACTCATTTTGATCAAAAGTCACCTAATAATTTGTCTCTAACATTTGTCCAACATACAAAAAATTATTTTTGAGTGGTAGAACCAATAAGGTTTCATTGATATGTTTCACTTCACCATATTCTATTGTAACTACAATGTTACCCGGCTTACATTTTCTTCCATGAGAATTATTATCTCCTAGTACTACAATACTTTGATGCTTTTGATCCAAGTTAAAAAATAGATTCTCATTAGATGTCATATATGAAGAACATCTAGAGTCTATATGCCACACATTATTTTTACTTAAAATTTTATTGAGGCAAGAAATAAACAAATTTTGTTTATCTTCAATAGTGCTATGAGCACTTCTTTTTTCTACTTCACCTTGTTTACTCAAATATTCTGAAGCATAATGTCCAAACTTATTTCAATGAAAGAATTGGACATTCCTTTTACTATTATCTCCCCCATTATTTCTACCTCTTCCTCTTCCAACTCCTCTAAAGTTGATTCACCTTTGTCTTCAATCTTATTGTTATCGTCACTTTTATTATGACTCTTTAAGAATGTATTTCTTTTTCCTCTTATATTTTCTTTATGGGGAAATGCATGTTCTAATTTTTCTTCATTACTTTTCATTCTTTCTTTAGCATTTAACCAAATTTTACTTAATTCATCAATTTTCATGCTTGAGAGATCCTTAGAAATCTCAATTGTAGAGACCACACCTTCAAATTTTGGAATCAAACTTCTCAAAATATTTTCAATGCCATGCTTGTCATCTATATCTTCCCCTAGTACTTTCATCTGACTCACTAGACCTTGTACCTTTGTCAAAAAATCATTGATAGATTCACTAGATGTCATTTTTACATTTTCAAAGATTTTTCTCATTGTTGGCAGTTTAGCAGTTTGTGCACCTTGATATGCATTACTTAATATTTTCCATTCTTGTTTAGAATGAAGAGCACAACTTATCCTAGAAAAAATAGCTTGAGTGATTGCACCTTGAATTAAGAATAAATCTTCATTATCTTTCTTTACATTTGCTTTGTATTCCATTTTTTGTTGGTCAGTTAATGCATTTACATATGATATCTCAACATAGCCATTTTGAATAAAAAAATAAAAAAATGGGAGAGCACTCGAGTGGGAATTTTTTTTCAAATTCTTGCAATTTACTAGTAGGTCATGGAAGATTGTGTGGAGATTATATGGCTAGGTTAGGACTAGAGTTTGATATGAATGTCAAGAGGTCTCTTATGGCTCCTTTTTCATTGGACCCTAAGTCAAATGGGGCTCAGTCTGGCTTGTAGGTATCAGAAGATCCTTCGGGTGGTATTGGGGATCCCCAAGATCATCCTTCTCTTCTGGCTAGTACTCCAATCTTGGAGTTGTGTCCTTCAGGATTTTTGAAGGACCAACCTTTTCAATCCTTTCCTTGTGTATTGATTCAAGAACCTTTATCTGGGGCTGATATTGCTTCAGGTGTTACAGTTTCTCCTCAATTGGTAGAGAAGTCAGAGGACAAGATTCTTTCTAGCGATCCACATTGTGGGGCAGGTTCCAATGGTGTGACCACAAGTGGTAAGGAAGGTGGTTTATCTAAATATATTAACTGGTCTGATCTTGTGGGGAAGAAATCAGCTGGTTTGTCTTCTTTTCATGATGTTGAGGTGACTAGGGATTTCTAGAATATTGTTTTCTCTTTCTTTGTTCCCCAACCTCTAGTGGATTTCTAAGTCTCCTCCATGGACCTTACTTCGGTGAGGAAATTTTTGGTCCCTCAACCAAAAATTGAAGCTATGTGGTATTTTGTGCATAGGAAATGGGTGCTTAAAGGTCAGGTTGACATTGTTGCTCTACCAAAGGTTTTCTTTCCTTCATCTTCAACAACAAGGTAGATTTGGATTTTGTTCTTTGTAGGGGCCCTTGGATGTTCAGTAGAACGATTTTGGCATTTAGGAAGTGGAGCCCTATCTAAGATAATAGTGATAATTTCTTCATGGCAGCCCCTATTTGGGTTAGATTCCCTCATTTACCCTTGGAATACTAGAATGAGGATTAGGGAAAAATTTAGTGGTGATTATTCACCATTTGGCAAATGTTGCTTGTCGACAACCTACGATTTGGAAAATATATTGTCCATATGGGATCGACCCTATTGCCCTACATTTATTAAAATTGGGTCCAATGCCTGGGATCATCGCCAATCAGTTTATTTAATTTTGTCCATTTATTTCACATTATCACCAATGGCATATAATTTTTGGGTGCGATATATTTTAAATATTTGCCTATCATTTCAAAGCGGCCCCAAATGTATGACCTATATTCACCTAGCATTTTACAGACACTTATCTCAAACTGATGCATTTTCACCAACTTTATTAATCATACCAAGGTATTGGATGACCCATAATCACCTCAAAAATAACACAAGACATGTTATAATTATGCGAGCTTTGCCAAATATTTGTAGACCTAATACCTCCCGCCAAATTTTCCAAAAAAGGATTAGTATAAATACACTCATTGATCAGTGTTATTGTACATAATTTGGTTTGGTTCAATTGATTGATAGAGAAAGTTTAGAATGTTGTGTCTTGACTGCATTGGATGAGAGAGTTTTTAGTGCTTTGGGATTCCTAAAGTCAAAGCTAAGAAATAAACTAGAGAAGAATTTGGAAAATTTCTTGAGGCTCTATACATCCAGGTATGAAGTCAATACTTTTCCTTATGAAAGGGAACTAAAATTATGGAGGAAGAAATGTCTAAGAAGAGGGTTGGGCAACATTTCAAGCCAAAGTGGGGAGTGCGAGAGAAAATGATGTCATTGAATCATGTATTAGTACTGGTACTACCAGTGGTGAACATCAATTAAGAGGAGGTATGCAGAGTGAAGAAAACATCTCGAAGAACCAAGGAAGGTATGAAGTTGATGATGATGAATTTGAGGATCCCAATAATGATATGATGTGGCAGCTTGAACCATTGTATAAGTAGCACGTCCTAGGTATTTATTAAACTTTTTCTAGTAGTCTACTATCAGTTTTTGTATCTCATCATCAATCATGCATAATAGCATATTCCAATGTCAAAAACATGAATGTGGTTGATAAATTGATAATTTCATCAAGATTCAATTCCAAAATTAATAATGGTTTTCATTTGGATTATTTAGTTGAATCAGCTCATATGGTACAATTCTTGTAGATTTTTCATTTTTGTTTTGACAACATACAAATTCATATGTTACAATTATTTGAAATATTGATTCACATTAATTTAATTACAAATATGATACAATGTAACAATTCATTTATTAATATTAGTAAGAACACAACTCTGTGTCCTATGATTCTATTTACAAAATTCAATGACTCAATAGTAATACCCATTGGCATATTGTCCAATTTTAATTTCAGTACCCTAAGCCAATGACCCTAAATTCCCTTTTATAGAAGCAAGGTAGCAACAACAGCTTCAGGTCAATTTGCCTAATGTGAAGTCTCAAAATCTAAATTAGTAAGACAACTACAAGTCTAACTCTACAACATCTCTACAACTGTACATTTCTGCATTTGACAGGCCAGTTTAGTAAATTAGCATTGGCAATAGCATTTGCAACATTGATCCTATTCAAAAAACAAAGTTCAAACTTGTTAATTTAAACTCAATTCAAGCAATTAAAAAAAGATATAGAGATGACTGAAACTGAAAGTACTTTCACATACTATGATTGATGAGATCAAGATGATTCTATCAGTTTCTTTAGTATGCTCCATTCTTCGTCATTTGGAAGGTCACTATTTGTCATGTTATAGTAAATGACCTGCAACCTCATCATCCATCCATACTTGGAAGAGTGAGTTGAAAGCAATGTTCCTTCCAATACTGCATTCAAATTTGTCAATATTTTGATGTAGTTTGCAATGCTTTCATGATTTTTGTCATGAGGAAGCTTGCCTAAATCATACGTCATTGTGTCCTCCAACTTTTTTTTGTTAGCTTCTCTTCGAACAAAATTTGTTAATGAGTAATCAGGACTAGGACTCAGAAAACCAAGAGATATCAATTTGGTTGTTTTATTAATCAACTTGGTGAGCGTTGGCCCGAATAAGGTAAGAGTTTCATCTGCTTCTATTAGGTTTTGACAATTTTGAAAGACAAAGTTCACCTTTATTGATGCACCAACACGGTCCTGAATTCCCTTTCTTGCCAAATGCTTGTCACTGGTTGTGTTGATATCTTACAAAATATGCTTTGTAGTATCCCATCTCTGACAAAAATTTTGTTCTTCTCAACATTCTCTTTCAACTTCCCAAAACATTCTCTAAGACTTTCATTCAGTTCAAACCAATAACACAACCTATCAGTAGACACCTTTATTTTCCCCTAGAAGTATTTTTTTACTTGCTTGACTATATTATTTACTTGGTCATTCAAGCTATTTTTGTAACTTTTAATTGTATTATTTGTCATCTTTAGGTCGTCTCTCATTTCTAAGAACTAGTGTTCACTATGTTGTTTTATTTTCTCTACTTTCTCTTCCCACTATTTTTTTTTTACCCTCTCATTCTCCAATTCTTTTTTAAAGTTATTGTTTGCCTATCTTGCATTCTCCATGCTTTTGTACATACATAATGAAGAGGTTTTTTCATCCTCAAGTTTTTTTTCGCTTTGCTCCAATTTTTCCCTCAGAGTTTTTAGTTTTGTGTCCATATGTTCTTGTTGTCCAATTGCTTCTTTAAAGGATGAATTATTTATCCTTTTCTCTAATTCTTTGCACCTATTTTTTGTTTCTTTCTCCTTTTCCTTTTCATTTGCTAGGTCTACCTTTAACTTATCTATTGTGCCCTGAAGCTTTCCTTTCTCTCTCTCCAACTTCATCACTGAACTGTAGACCAATTGGTTGGACATTTTTGACACATTTATCTTGTCCACATTTTTAATTTTGGATAAATCCATTTGGAGGGTTCTAACTTGAAATTGAGATGGATCTAACTAACTCTCTGGTGGATTGTTATCTCTAGCTAGGGGCATAACAACCATGAACTCCATCATATCTTTCTTTGGGTCATATGTGGTAAATAACCTGTTGGATGCAGGTTTTGCATCACAAGCTGCAACAATTGCTTCCATTTTCAATGTCTTACTATTTTGTCTATTCTTATTTTTGGATTGTTCAAATTTAGTTACAAAATCATTATAACAGAAATTAAGGTTTTCTAACATAATTGAATGTTTGAATGGTGAAATAGAACTTGCACTGATGTACAAGATTCCACCTATGTTTCTTGTGGTTCTGCTAATTCCACCATGAGGATTAGCAATAGTAACACCCTGACCCATTACAAAAGGAGTATTTGGACTATTCTAAGGGTTTTGTCTTGAAGGTGTGGCAATTTTTGGACTCATAGTCATAACCTTTTGCTTCTTTACACTACCTTGATCTCTAGGATCCACTAATCCCATGTCCATCTGTAATGTCCTTTTCAAACCACTAGTTGTACCCATGATAACCACAACTATGGGAGTGACAATTGATTCAGATTGAATCTGAGTGCTTGTAATAGGTGGAACTAGATTTGAAGTTGGAACACATGAAATTAACTAAGTAGTATTTTTTGTTGACAAATATGATGATTAAAGTCCAAGGCCTGGTTTATGACCATGTTTTGGTGGACCTAGTGGGTCAGGTGGAGACCAAGGCCCTTGTCCACTGGGACTTAGACCACCAAAACCTAAGTAGCCCATTTTTTCTACAATATCTACCCCTTTGGTATATTTATCTTTTATGGACACATCAACCCCTCTACTAATTGAATATACTTTACTGGATGTGGGATTCATAGAATCTTGCTCATTCTCATCATCATTTCTATGATATACTTTAGCTAGAGGCTCCTTATTCCACAATTTGTTAAACATTGTATCCTCTTCTATGTCATAAAGATCTATAGAGGTCTTTGGCTCACCGAGATTCTTCCTCATTTCCCAAAAATTAGAAATTTTGGTTCAAGTCCAATTATCATCAATACATTCATCCATTAGGTCTTTTGGAATAGATTTTGTAGATGGTTGAGCAACTATCTAGTAGAAATTGTACGATGTCATGGCCTACACTTTTCCTTTCTGTTTGTGCAATGCCATAATTTGTGATGACAATTCCTATATTGAAATATTATTTTCAGCAACATATTTTTCCATCTCTTTTTTTATCTCATCACTGGACTCCATGTTTTAAATTTTTGCTATCAATGGCATACTTTCAAGTTGACATTTTCTTGTAGAGTTCTGATTCTCTCTAATCTTTGTTCCAATTATGTTGAGTGGATCATACTACCAATGATTGTCAACATCAAAGTGAAAAATTGAAAAAAAGGCTTTTGCCACTTTGAGTCCTCTTCTCTCAAATGTGAACCCTCCAAATGAGAAAGGCAAGGAAGGAAATATAATTTTCTTTTGCTGACCATTAAGGAGTACATTTGTGCCCTCCATCTACCGTACATATTCCAATGCAAATACCCTCTTTGTGACATGTATTGGAAGTTTTTAGGGTTCTACCACTGAACCGTAAAACCTTAATACTATGTACTCTTCCATGAAGTACCAGTCAACCAATTGTATTTGACTTCTGAGCTAAATGCAATCTCTATAAGTAGTAGGAAATCTAGGCATTGGAGTGCTTGTAATTTTATCATACATTGGTGCCAAAAAGAATTCTACAAAATTATTGTAATTCCTTTTGTTATCAATCATCCTTATCTGAGGTGTCCACTCATATATTAGATTTTGGCCCTAACTACAAAGCTTGTTTGTCTAAAATATTGCATGATGCTTTGCTAAGAGATGATAGCACAAGTAGGCTATGAATCTAAATGTCTTATGTGAACCTTTTTTAATCATTAGTAATTTTTCTTGCATGTAATGAACAATGTGCTCAATTAAAGAATATTTTATTGGTTCTTTTTTAAAATAAATATGAAAAATCATTTCAAGAATGATGGAACCCACTTCTTTGTTACTATCCAATCCCAAACAAAATGCTAGCAAGGAAATACTGTCCTGAGCCCATGGCACTATTACTCAAAACTATAGCATACAAAACAATAAGCACAAATAGGAAAAGGTTGCACATTTGTTGGTCCAATTAATATTACCTTGCAGGTTTTGTTAATTGACATGTCATTATTGCATTCATATTTAGATGTCATTATTGTACTCTAAGTATTGATCATAATTTAAATTTCAAAAAACTCATAACTGATCATTACATTGTGCATTCAAACTGAATGTAGTATACAAAGTGTCTTTTCATGTTTCATACTTCATATCAACAATAGAGTACACATGTAGAATTGAAAAAAATGATTAAGTATGGAATAGGGGTCCCATGCATTGCCTTGTTGTTGGTATGTGGTCAACTAGTTGTTTGTCAGGTCCTAGGTCCCCTAGTCCAATTCTTCATTTGCATTTAGGTCATTAAGGTTCATACCTATATGAGAGAGAAAATGTGGTTAGATACTGTTGGATCTAAGCAATGCATGCAAAAAAAATAACATACAATAACAATCAAGTTTTCAAAGATGCATATCAAACTGGAAAATTAAATACAATAAGGAAATGTACACCCACACTCACTGCAAGGTAGTATTAAAGGGACTTATTTTTATAAACATGAAACCTTTTACTATTAATGATCATTTTGGTGTATGTTGTCCTTTTTATTAACTAGGTATATGAATTAAAGGGACTTAGTATTTTTAGCTGAGAAACCCTTTTTAGAAGTTGCAGTACCTGGGTAGATTAGTGAACATAATGGTCTGAATTTGTATTCATAAGTGTCTTTTTGGCATTTTTACAAATTGTTTATTATGTTCACTAATCTAAACATTTCAAAATGATGTTGTTTGAGAGCTTAAAAAAATATTTTATAGTGTTGCAAGTTGACTAGTTTTCACAGTCAGTCAAAGAAAAAAGATATACAGCAGGCTAAAATGCTACAAAAAGTGCCAAAGTTGCAAACAGTGATGATCAAATGCAATTTCATGAATATTGGTACAAGATTTCTTTGTTGATGCAGAAGTTCAAGTTCAATCATATCACTGATTATTTCTGATTATAGAAAGGATGCTATAGAATTAAAAAAAATATCATAAAATGTTTACTAAAATGTATCTTTGAGTGTCACAAGCCCGTGCTCAAACTTCATTGATAATATACAAATATTTTTACATCTTATTGCATTCCTTTTAGAGAACTCAAATTCAGCATCAAAGGGAATTGTATTTAATATCTGGTAATTTGTGTCATGATTCTACCAGTTTTAAATGAGGATTTTTGCAACATATAGAATGACTGGTGCTTTGGGTTAAAGAAAAGTATAGCAATAGTGGGTTGAAAATAGTGGCAAAAATATATAGAATAGTCAAACATTTATAGCCAAGTCAAATGCACATTAAGATTTTATCAAAGAAATCAGCTGAAGGAGTTCATTTTAAAAATAGTGATTATGCTACAGGAACTCTGATGCAGTGAGCTTTTAAAGCTTTAGTTTATTTTATGAAGCTAATCGTGATTGACTTGACAGAATTTTATGACTGGTTTTTTGACAGTATGTTGATAGTGGGCTATGTTTTGAGCTCATCATCAAAATGTGAGTTTAATACTTTTCTGATAGATTTACAAAGTTAAATATACACCTAAATTTGAGCTATGAAAGTAACAATTTTAAAATAGTGAGTAGGGTTGAAAGATGTACACAAATAAAATAGCATATGAGACAATCCAAAGAAAGATGAACTTATCTGTATGTGCAAGGTTGCTTATGTCTGTTCCTTATCTTTCAGTCATGTTTTTAGTCATCTTCCAAAGCCATGAAGCTTATGACTGAAAAATGTCATAGCTTAAACTAAATGCATCTACCACATCTTTTAGTCACGGCTCATGGTTTTGATATGATAACTAAGGTGGAGAACCCTTATGGTGGTATGCTATCAAAGTTTTTAAACACCTTGGAAATGGTCTAAAATTGTGGCTGAGATGCCTTAAGCTAATTCCAAGTTTCACAGTGACACATCTCAACCACAGCTTAGACTATTGCCAAGATGACTAAAGAAAGAAGCCAACTCTTGGTCACAACACTGTCATAAAGTTGCAAAAGAACCCACGTTTGTAAGAGTGGTGTAAACAAAGATAAATCTCTTGTTAAAATTATAGTCAAAGCCATGACTAAAAGTTACTAGTCATAAAAGAAAGCCACGGTCATAGTTTAAATTCACAAGTTGAAAGTTAGGAAGCTGAGTTCTGAAGACTCATGGTTTCAATACCATTCATTCACAGTCCCATGTCAAAGAGGAGGCCAAGTCTCAGTAGTAACATTGTTGACATTGTAGAGGGATCACATCACTAAAGGTGGTATATAAATATAAGCTTTATGCTTAAAACCTATAGTGGAAAAGTATCGAAGGTGCTTACTAGTTGAAGCCAAGGTATATACCAGTCAAGGTCATGACTGAATTTGAGCTTTAGTTCACAAATCATTCTAAGGTCATGGCTTTATATATATAGTCAAGTGAATAGAAGCTACACCAGTAAAGCTATGACTTAGAATGAGATGGAGTTCAAAGATTTCATGAAACTGAAAGTTAAGCATGGAGGCTCGACTATGATCACGTTGAGGCCATAGTCACAACAAATTGTGACTTATATTAAAAACCCATAAGCCCAAATCGCATCTATCAGTCACAACTTTATAAGTAAGAGATGAATTCTACAATATTCAAGCCATGACATATAATTCATGAAAAATAATGCCAAGTTCAAGCCTTAACTCACAACCGAGATTTCTGTATTCAAAAGAGGAAGCAAAAAGTTTTAGCTACATAATATAATAAACGCATCAGTCAACACAAATAGAGACACACAGTGGCTTACCAATTTTGGCCATACACAGTCACACTCGTGGCAAAGACAAACACTAATCGAGCTCAAAGACATAGCTACAGTTAAGAAAAATGAAGACTCCAAGGCTCCAGTGAACCTAAGTTCCATGATACCAAGCTCAGTATGAGAATGCATGCCAAAGAAGTAAGATCATAGGGAACTCAAGCTCCATTCTAGTCCGGCCATGACTTATAATTCATGAAATTTTTTTCCATTGTCGAGCTAGGGTTTTCAAAAAATTATTCTTGTTTCTTCTATACGAAGATAGACATAACACTAGTTTTCAATTGAAATAAGCCTATGAGTTTTTGGAGTCCGCCAATTCAATGCCTTCAATGCAGATGTCACATTCCTATAATTTTTTAAAAATGCCATAGTGCTACCTCACTCCTCTATATTCGCATCATGCTGCAAGTGGGTTGAGTGGTCTTTTTGACATTCCCCACTTTGCATTTTTATATACTTAGTGTTTTTTCCTAAGTTTAGAGGTTTTAGGTTATTTATTTTTTATATTGGATTTTTATTCAATTTCCAAAATTAAAATGTTGGTAATATTTTATAAAAGGATTTTAATCCTTATTTTAATCCAATGTTTAGGGGAACTTATAGTGGAGTCTTCATAGGCTAGATTTTTGGCACATTTGTTGGCCAAGTTAGGGCATTTTTGTAAGGGGTTTACATTTTTGGATTTGATGCTAGGGCCTAGTATAAGATTGATTCTTATGGTCAATTTGAGGGGTTGTGAGTTTTGGGAAAGAGGAAAATAGTGAACTCATTGTTCCTACATGTTTTGAAGCCATTCTTTGTGACATTATTATCAGATTTGTGAGAAAAATAGAGCAGATGTTCTTTGGCCCATACATTCTTAGAGTTTTGGTTTTATGATCCTAATTTCATCTTTCTTTGCAAGTGTTGTTTTCATTGTTATCCAAAAGAAGTGAGTGCATCTTTATTCCTTCTTAAGGTGATCAGCTATTCTAAAACTTGTATGGAAAACGTATGTTGTTAACTATTTGAACTATTTGTGGTTTAACCCTAATAGTGAAACCTGTTAGCCTATATATTGAATAGAGATTTGAAGAGTCAAGCCTTTGATATATGATTTTGAGTTACTATTTTATCATTCCAGCAAATTTTGAATCTATTTTGGTGTATCACCCCTATTCATTTCAGTTTAAGTTTCCTTCTACCCCTTTTCTTATCAAGTTTCAAATCAGGTGGTGCTATTTCATATTTAATAGGAACCAGCCTAGAATCTGAAGATTCCTCCTTATTCATAGTCTACCCATAGCTAGAGGAGGTTTCCATTGTTAGGATAGAATTTTCATGTAGCCCTAATGCCTGGGTTAGGGTGACAATTCTAAGCCTGAATAGGCACAAAAATATCATAATTATAAGGAGGCTTATGATTTGGACTCAGAATAGAACCACTTGTTATTCCTCTAATATATGAATCTCTTTGTGTTGCATCTAATTTTTCAAAATCCTCTGCCAGCTTTCCTAGGTCAATGTGCTTGTTTGAGTTTTGTTGTTCAAACCCTAGGTCCAACAAACTAGCAAACTCACTCTTAGTTATGGACAAAATTTCCTCCTGAGTATTTTTATTCACAATTACTTTTCTATTTTCATCATAATTTTTGACACAGAACATGAAAATTTCTAGGCAAGGGAATACTTGAGGTAACGCCATGCATGCTGACTCAACAACCCACGGTGCAATTTTATTTGTCATTGCATTTAACATGTTAAATGAAAAAAAAATTGAACCCTTATTTGGATCGTTCCACTTATTTTCAATTGCAAATATAATTTCCAGTATTCCCTTATTTCCATGGATAACAGGATCATAAATATCATGGAATTCATCAATGAAACCTGGTGTTTTAAGAAGATTATGGAAGTCTATTATCTGACTTGGTCTTTTACTCATAATCTTATTCTTGATATTTGTTTTCCTCATCGTGGTAAGTTGGTAATGGTAATTGGTATCTACTATCACTATTTACTCATAGGAAAATTCAAATATTTATACACAGCTACAAGCCTACAATTTACAAGGGTGATTCAAAATTAAACCCTAACAGGCTAATTTTTTTTCTATAATATAAACAATAAAGTTGTATACCAAGATATTTGAAAAATTTAAAATGGGGGACGTAGGTGTTCAAGATTTTAGTAGTTACCTGTTGTTTCAATTTTTACAAACTATGACTGGGAAGAGAGCTAAGAGACTTTGTTGCTTTCCTCATACCTCAATCCTCAACCTAGAAATTTAGAATTCATAACCCCTTTCTAAATCTCCAAACTAGCTATACTTACAAATAAAAAAATTAGATTGGAAACTTAAAGTGCAAAAATTATACAATCTACATTCTTCACGAGTCAGATGTGTCACATCATCATTAAATGACATTGTTGGTAGACCATGCAAGACTACGAGTGGAACGTATTTAGTGACACATGTCATGATTCTAGAATGGGTTTGAAAAGATGGGGTTTCTTTTCCCTTTCTACCCAAAATACAACTTCGATCATTGATCTACAATGACCCAATGGTCATAATGTCATTGTTAGCCACTATCTATTGTGGTGGCCCCGTGGATCCCATTAACTCACCTAGTCACCTGATGGCTGACTCACATCACAAGTAACATGTCTCACATCATCATCAAATGAAATTATTGGTAGACCGTGTGAGACTGTGAGTGGAATGTGTTTAGTGACACGTCTCATGATTTTGGAATAGGTTTGAAAAGATGGGGTTACTTTTCCCTTTCGACCTGAAATAAAACTTCAGTCATTGATCTACAATCATCCAATGGTCATAATGTCATTGTTAGCCACTATCTACTGTGGTGGCCTTGTGGGTCCCATTGACTCACCTAGTCACCTGATGGCTGACTCACCTCATGAGTCAGAGTGTCACATCATTGTCAAATGAAATTGCTGGTAGACCATGTGAGATTGTGATTGGAACATGTTTAGTGACACATGTCATGATTCTGGAATGGGTTTGAAAAGATGGGGTTGCTTTGCCCTTTCAACCTGAAATACAACTTTGATCAATGATCTACAATCATCCAACAGTCAGAATGTCATTTTTAGCCACTATCTATTGTGGTGACCCCATGGGTCCCATTAACTTACCTAGTCACCTAATGGCTGACTCACCTCATGAGTCAGACGTGTCACATCATCATCAAATGGAATTGTTGGTAGACTGTACGAGACTGTGAGTGGAACATGTTTAGTGACATGTGTCATGATTCCAAAATAGGTTTGAAAAGATGGGGTTGATTTTCCCTTTCATCCTGAAGTCCATTGTACATTGTCGATCTGTGCTCATCCAACAGTAGTTATTTGCAAGGGACATTGTTAAATGTTATACTGTTATTTTTTCCTTTATAGATATTAATTAATAATGGATAATAACATTTAAAGTTATTTAATTGAATAGTAACAAATTTAGCCAATCAAATTCAAAATGCACTATTTTTTGAATAGTATTACATTCTAATAAATTTTAGAGGCCAGAGTTAAGGTTAGTTAGTGTTTAGAGATTATCAGAATTTTGTGGTCATTAACTTGCTAGGTCTCCCAAACATTTTAATAAGTAATATTTTTTATTGGTTATATAGTATACTTAAAGTTAAAATGATATTTTTTATTGATTAAAACTTTAATGTTGATAATTATAATCACATATAATTCTCATACCTTATAATTAGAACACCATAAATTCTTTCTCTAACCTTATTAATTCATTTGTCCTTTAAAATTATGTAAATCTTTCGTATTAAATGTACAAGTGTGTGAAATTGGAAAAAATGTCATGATAGGTAACATTACCCAAACTTAATGTCATTGATAAGACATTTATTTTATTAACTTTAACTATCTACATTTTACAACTATGATACATTTTAAATATTAAGATTTGAAAATGGAAATACCATCGATATCATTTGAATGTTTCCTTATTTCTACTAAAACATACTTACAAGTTACATCATACATGTCTAATACACAGATAAAGCAGCTAATTATAATATGGCAATCACAGTGATAGAGAAATATAAGAACCATTTTTTGTACCCATAAAACACAAATTGAAATGAGCTTGCAAAATTTTCATTTTTTTTTTCATAAAATAATAATTACATTGTCCACTTCTAGTACAAAGAGAAACCTACTATAAACAAAAAACCCAAAAATGTAGTGTGTTTTTATAAACAAAAACCACTAGTAGTCCACTAGTGATTTTTCCCTCTGGCTACATCTAAGTAGAATTCTGCAGAGAGGATTGACTGTGAGAATTCATCGAGCCACCTGTATTGCCCACCTAAGCCTCCTCTTCGTCAAGCATAAACCACATACAAAGAAAATCCCTGGCAATCAGCACCCATTTCCTATGGCACTTCAATTGCCCAGCATTCAAGCCCAACAGAAAAGGTTACATGGCCACATTCTGGCCTGGGAGGAGAAGCTTGGGTATTTCAATTACCCAAGGGATCCCCACCCCTATTTCTGCAAACATGAAAACATTAACGTTGTCCCCCAGATATTCTTCTTTAAAAACCCTCCTCAGCAGCATTAACATGTCCACCTTCTCTCCTCCGAGGTCAACAAGAGATGCCAAAAAATGGGACGTAATGTCCGTGTTGACCTAGCGCCTATCTTCATTGTGTAGAAACTCTCTACCCAACACCATTTTAACAACCTCTATTACAAAAGGCCCACCCTCCTTACAAATTGATTGCAAGGTTTCATTTGAAAAGGAACCCAACAAGGCCTTTCAGGCCTCCTCAGATGTGCATCTAAGCCTAATTGGAGTCTCCATCTAAAAATTTAGAAACCTTAAAAACAAATTATTTACAGAGTGCAGATTAATGACCTAAACAAATAATTTATCTAGAAAAGATGAATCAAGGAATAAAGAAGCTAGATAGTCTATAAATAGTGTTAATATGATTTAGAACAACAGAGAGGGGGGGGAGTGAATTAGTTGTTCTCAGGTCCTGATGTATAAGACAAACTTAAAAACTTTACTTTAAATCAGATCAAGCAACCAAAAAAAACTTGGTCATCACTGATTCATCAATAGAAACATATAACAATGTAGTCCACTACCCAGTTGTATCTAACTTGTAAACCATAGAAATGTTCACACCAAAAAATTCACACACAAGTATGACACTAGGATTAATAGTGGAAACCCAATACGGGAAAAACCACTTTGTAACATGCTACTATTATTTTCACTCTTCTGAAGTGAGCTTGGTTAAAAGCCAACCCTGTCAAAGGCTACAATGCACACTATCAAGTGTGACCCGGTTAAAGGATTTAATCACCCTGTTAAAAGTGAGCCTGGTCAAAGGACTTACATACACTCCATTAGAATGCAACCTTGTTCAAAGGATTTAACTTATGATTGTTAGATCAACCTCTGTTAAAAGGATTTTGACTGTTACAATGGTTAGAAAGTAGGAGCAGTGTTGATTTGAAAAACATACAACTTACTTTGCAAATATCAAATCTAATTCCGTACACAAATACTGGTTTACTGACTTTGAAACTTTTCCATCTCCATCTTTGATCTATTCGAAACTTTTCTTCAAGCGATCACCACACTTCACCTTCAGCCTTTTTGCTTATACAGTCAATAAAACTTATCTTCCAGTATTTCAGTTTCACCCCAATAAATCAACCTTTTTCTCCAATCTCATACATCTAATCCAATGTTCAGGTTCCCTTAATACTTTCCTCAATTAGGTTAACTCATCATTTTCCACTTAATCTCATTTTTAGATCTTAGGGTTAGGTTAGATTCATTGAATCTACCCACATTTTGTTCTTCGCCTCCTTTTCTAGAAACATCTCAAATCTCATAAAGATTTACAATAAAACATTTTATAGTGCATTAAATGCTTCCATACAATCAATAAATAAAGTCAACACATTTTACATAATCCAAGAATTCAAACAATGTCGTCCCCAAAAAGAATTCTCTTCAAATATAAAATTACTGATGCTTGATCAATATTGTGATCATCCACTCGGTCTTCATGTAGAATGCTTGGTCATTACTAAAACTATTTCCTCGGCATGCACTATCTCCTTGGCAATTTATTGATACTCAGTCGACATAGGATTTTTCTCAGCATCCACTAACTCATTCGACACTAACATAACTCAGCTAAAACATGATTTTATCCATTTTTGCTTGGTTAAGCCTACCAATTTAGTCTTCAATCTCACTAAGATAAACAATACATTATCTCATCATTGTGCAACATAGTCAAGTACACTTTGTAGTATCAAGATAACTCAACCTTTCCCTAGGTGCTATTGTTACCAACCTTGCTTCACTCATTCACAACACTTCAATAGATATAGTACTTTCCTAAGTAGCAACAGTCTTACCAGTTAAAGTTTTGACATCAATGACAATACAACAATTGTTTCAATTACAGTTTCCAACAATCTCCCTCTTTGGCATTGATGGCAACACCATATGATATCACTTGAATAACACATGGATTACCAACCAATCCAAAACTTATCTATCCATCAGAGAAATTTATAATATCCTTAGCTTCATTTTGATTCTATATTTGTAAATCATACTTATGTGACCATCAACAGTAATTAGATCTCCCTCTATCTTGATCTTTCATTTCAGTTCATCTTCCTCTTATCTTTCAGTATCTTCTCCCTTAGTTTCTTCTTTGTTCTTAGTATCATGTGTTATCATTATCAGTATCATTTTCAGTATCTTCTCCCTCTTTGACAAAAATGCCAAAGCAACAACATAACATACATCCAATAGATGTAGATAGTGTCTTTGCAGTTCAATGTTTCTCCCTCTGTCATCATACTTATGACTGATTCAATGTTTGTGCTCTTTCTTCACAACTCTAGGGAAGTCCTAAAGTGTGACATTCTTCTGCATCAATGTGTTAGATATTCTGTTGTAGCATATTTGATGCAGTGCTCCTAGCTTGACTAGGCAGCCTCAATTAGGGGAAGGACCCCTAATTTTCTTCTCAGGTACTCATGAGCTTCTTTAGGTAAATATTTAGTGAATATATCTGCTATTTGTTCTTTTGTATTCACATATTCCAGTTGGACTTCTTTGTCTTGTACCAATTCTCTCAAGTAGTGATATTTGATTGCTATGTGTTTGGTCTTTGTATGCAGCACTGGATTCTTAGAAATATTAATAGCACTTGTGTTGTCACAAAAAATAACAATAGGTTCAGTGATTTCTTCCTTCATTCCTACCAACAATTGTTTTATCTAGACCAGATTTGAACAGTTTACTATAGCAGCAACATACTCGGCCTTAGCAGTAGATTGGGAAATGCAATTATGTTTCTTGCTTGTCTAGGAAACTAATCTCTATCCAAGAAAGAAAGCTCCACCACTTGTACTCTTCCTGTCATCTACATTTCCTACCCAATCAGCATCAGTATAAACTTTCAATTCAAATCTATCATTCTTCTTATAATATAGCCCATAGTCAGCAGTTCCTTTCAAATATCTCATAATTCTCTTCACAACCATCATGTGTGTTTCCTTAGGATTGGCAGAAAATCTTGCCACAATCCCAATAGCTAATGCAATATCTAGTCTGCTATGTATAGCATACTACAACTTTCCAATCATAGATCTATACAAAGTCTGATTCACTTCAGCAGCATCATCATTCTTAGATAACTTCTATCCAGTAACCATAGGAGTTCCTACTGGTCTAGCATCTTCCATCCCAAAAGTTTTCAGTATTTCATTCACATACTTAGACTGTGTAATGAAAAATCCTTTCTTCATCTGATATATTTGTAAACCAACAAAGAATTTGATTTCTCCAAACATACTCATTTCAAATTCAGTTTGCATTTCATTTGAAAATCTCTTACACAAATCATCTTGTCCACCAAAAATAATGTCATCAACAAAAATTTTTGCTAACAAAATACCTTTTCCTTGTTCATCTTTCATATATAGATTGTTTGTGTCATTTTTCCTTGAAAATCCAATCTGCATCAGATAGTTATGCAGCCCCTCATACCATGCTCTGGGAGCTTGTTTCAATCCATATAATGCTTTTTTCAGTTTACATACCATGTGTCTTTTGTTTGGATCAATAAAACCTTCTGGTTGTTCTATGTAAACTTCTTCTTCCAATATACCATTTAGAAATGTAGACTTGACATCCTTTTGATAAACCTTGAAAATTTTACAGGCATCATATGCAAGCAGAGTTCTTACTCCTTCCAGTCTAGCTACAGGGGAAAATGTCTCCCCATAATCTATTCCTTCTTCTTGTGTGTAGCCTTTGCATACTAGTCTAGCTTTGTTCCTAGTGATTTCACCATTTTCATTCATTTTATTTCGAAATACCCATTTTGTTCCTATAACATTCTTATTTTCAGGTCTCGGCACTGGTGTCCAAGTATCATTTTTCTCGATTTGGTCAATCTCTTGATTCATTGCTTGTATCCAATCTTCATTCTCCAATGCTTCTCTTGTTGTTTTAGGTTCAAATTCACATAGTAGGCATGTTGGATCCTTGATCTTACTTTTGGTCTAAATTCCAACATCTTTATCTCCAATTATCTGTTCAGGCTTGTGATGTCTTCTTACATATTTTGCCAAAATAGGTTCAGCATTTTTCTCTTCTATTTCATCAATTTCCCTAACAAGATTGTCAGATTCAGCTTCTGAATGCTTGGCAACCTCTTCTTGATAGTCAATAGTACCATTCTGTAGCTCGGCATATTCTTGTTCTTTCTCGGCACTATTTTCTTGATGCTCAACATTACCTATTTGTCACTCGACATTGCTTACCTGAGACTCAGCATCAGGTGCAAGTCTATTACTTGCCTCTTCTTCCTATTCAATGTACACAAAAGATCTGTAATCTTTTTGGTCTCTTTTACTGTCAGCTTCATTTCTTTCTCCATACTCATCAATTCTTACATTCACACTTTCCACTATTTTTTCAGTGTTAGAGTTCAAACACTTATAAGCCTTACTTTTCATGGAATACCCTAGGAGTATGCCTTCTTCACTTTTAGCATCAAACTTTCCATTCCTAGTATCTTTTAGTATATAGCATTTGCTTCCAAAGATTCTAAAGTATTTAACATTCGGTGCATGTCCGTACCATAATTCATAAGGTGTCAGATGTGTACCTTTTCTAATTTGTACCCAGTTAAGAGTAAACAATGGTGCTTATAGCTTCTTTCCAATATTTCTGAGGCACATTCTTTTCAATCATCAATGTCCTTGCATAATCCAAGATAGATCTGTTTCTTCTTTCTGCTATACCATTATGTGGAGGAGTTCTAGGTGTAGACATCTATCTTCTAATACCTATCATAGATTAAATTCATTTGATGTAAATTCTCCACCTCGGTCAGATCTAAGACATTTCAGGTTCCTACCTATCTCCTTCTCAAATTTAGCCAAGTACCACTTAAAGAATTGAAAAGCATCAGATTTCTCTTTTAAAAACATTACATGCATCATCCTAGTATGATCATCAACAAACAAGATAAAGTATCTAGCACCACAGTAACTTTGTATACCCATAGGTCCAAAAAGGTCAATATGAACCAAATCTAAAATGTTTTCAGAAGTAAAGGATTTGCTCTTGAAACTTGACTTTGTCATTTTTCCTAACTAACATTCCTTGCACATTATATTCTCAAGTTTCTTCAGTCTAGGTAGACCTCTTACTTTCTTCTTCTTACTTATCTCTACCAAATTGTCAAAATTCACATGACACAACCTCTTATGCCATAACCAAATATCATCAAGTTGTGCAATTAAACATGTTTCTTCAAATAGGTCAAGATAGAACAAATTACCTCTAGTCTTCTCTCTACTTCCAATCAGTTCACCAGTGGCATAAAATATTTTAGCTTTCTTGTGATGAAATTCTACTCGGTAACTAGTTTCATTCAGCTGAGCAATGCTTAACAAGTTATAATTAAGACCATCAACCCAATAAGAATTTTCACAAGATATCTTATTAGTCAATTTAATCAAACTTTTTCCTCTAATAAGACATGGTGCATCATTACCAAATGTTACACTTTTACCTCTGTAATGATATAAAGTTTCAAACTTATCCTTATCACCAGTCATGTGATGTGAACAACCATTGTCAATAATCCATTTATCATTCTTGTTCACATAGGAAATCAATGCAGTTTTCTCATCCTCATCAGAATCATCTTTCATTGCAACATAGACAACTTCAATTTCAACATCATCATCGTCAGTGTCAGTTCCTTCTTCAGCAATATAACAAGATTTCTTACATTTTCCCTTGTAGTCTTTGTTCCTTCAGTAGCTTCTGTCATCTCTTCTATCTTTGTGTTTGCTTTTCCTTTCATCATCTTTATCCTTCCTATCAAGACATCTAGCAGCTATATGACCGACCTTATTACATGCAAAACATATGATAGGGAGTTTACCTTTATACTTTCTTTTTCCTCTTCTCAGTCTTCTAGCCATAAGAGCTTCTAGATCTTCAAGTTCTTCATCAGAAGTGTCACTATCACTTTCACTTTCACTTTCATTTTCAATTTCACTTGTGCATCTTTCTTTTTCCTTCTTAGGTTTGTTCAAAACTAATTGTGACTTAAAAGCAGATTCAACATTTCCAATACTTCCAACAGTGAAATTATCATAATTAGAGAGTTCAAAAGCAGTCAACTTACCAATCAAACCTTCCAAAGTGAGTCCATTTGTAGAGTTACATCTAGATTCCTGAATAGCTAAGATCTTGATAGCATATTTCGGATGCATAGTTCTTAGTACTTTGCCAATAATGGTTTCCTCATCAATAGTTCCATTGGCTCCCCTAATAGCATTTACAACTTCTTTTATTCTACCACAATATTGTGCAATGTTTTCACCTTCTTGCATTCTCATTTCATCAAACTTACCTCTGAGACTCTCGATTTTTTCTTTCAATACAAATAAGTCACCACCATAGATCTTTGCAAGAGTGTCCCACATCTCCTTAGCAGTTGTACAATCCTTAATGTCTTCAAATTCTGGATAGCTTAGGGTAGATGTAATTTCCAGCATTGCCTAATATGTTCTTGCTTAGCTCTCATTTCTTCAGCAGTCATAGGTGCAGCAGGTGAGACATAGTCATTCTCAATATAGTACTTTGTAGAATCACCAATACTGGCCAGGTGTAGCTTCATCAAGCTTTGCCATGTAGGGAAGTTCTCCTTATTTAGCTTCGGTACCTCCTTCTTACACATCTTGATCATTTGCTTCAAGTCCCTTCAAACTTGATTTCTGTATACACCAATAAGCAACTTGGCTCTGATACCAATTGTTAATATGATTTAGAACAACTGATTCAACCCCCCCCTCTCTGTTGTTCTAAATAATATTAACAAATAGCCCTTGAATCCTTGGTCATTACTTAGAAATACATTATTCTTTCTTTAATGGTATTAAATCCATTGTCCTTAATATGCCTCTAAATATTTCATGGAAATCTTTCCCCTAAATGCATGCATGTGAGAAATTAAAATTTTGTCCTTAATCTTTCATATCTGGTAGTAAATCTTCCCCATAAATGTAAAAATGTCATAAATCGATTATATGAATATCATCTGTATGAATTTGGAAGTGGTGCATGTCTACATGACAGTTAAAGAATGTAGCCTATCACTGACAAGACATTTATTTCTTACTGAGTTAAGAGGTTACAAGTTGTACTATAGGAATATGATTATCAATACCAACATGTGTACACTATAGTCTGCAGACAAGTTGACAACCCTAATTTGATACATGTCAACATTCTAGTGACTTCCTGGACAACTTTCTTTCCTTCAATAAATTGGGGCTGAAATTAAACTTCAACCATTGATCTTGGATCATCAGATGGTCTCAAATAATACATTTAACATTATAAAATAATGAATGTATGTTAGGTATGTTAGGTTAGGTTACATGTCCGTGTTATGTCCAATCTTTTGAAAATCACAATAAATTTTTTTTTCTCATAATTAATGAATGATTAGGCATTTTCTTATTCCCTTTCTTGGCTCTGGTATGCTTCCCAATGGGCTCCATTTTGTTTTTACCCTTCTTGATAATGTCCTCCCTACTCTCCTCTTCTTTCATATCCATATCTGTGACCGAGTCCTCCACCTTAATTTTCTTCTTATTTCTTTTGGGAACTGACTCCTAGTACTCCTCAGAGTCTCCATCTTCATCCCTAGTTTCCTCCTGGTTTTCATCTCCTCTGATTAGGACTCTTCTTATCAGAAGAACAACCAAGATAATCAGGAAGAGTGGATGGAGAATGATCCCATGGTGGAGGAGAGTATGGGGGAGGACCAAAATGTTTTGGTCGAGGATAATATTCTGCATGATGTGGCTCAAGATGTGATAAATATTGAGAAGGATGGGCACAAGAAGGAAACAACTAAAAATGGGAAGGATAAGGTGGAGAGTTCCAAGGAGGAAATGGAGGGAGTGAACAAGCATTTTGAGAATCTAGGTTGTCTTTCTTTCCTAATAAACCTTAGTAATATGAAAAGTGACATCACAGCTATGAAGTCCCATATTCATCAACTTCAAAAAGAGACTGGGATCCTTAAAAAGATGAATCTAGGGGAGAAAACCATGGGCCAAAGTATTGATGAGCTCATGGAGATAGTTGGTAGGGCTGAGGGGCTCACTATCTTTAATGAAAGAATTACTGATATGGAAGAGAAAATTGATAAAGGAGAGGGGATGGAAAAAATAATTTAGATTATGGAAAAAAGAATGGAAAAGCTAGAGAAAATGGTTGGAAACATTGTGGAGTAGAGATTTTCTATTCTTAAGGCTTCGACAGAGCATGTTAAGATTCTAGTGGACAAACTGGACCAGGGAAAAGGGGAGTAGGTGATCACCGAGGTCAAAGAGGATCATGGTCCTAGCAAGAGAACTAGATCTAGGTTCAGGAAGCTGGAGGCTAATAAGAACAATGACATTAAAGAACTCAAAGTTTCCTCAGCTAATATGCAAATTTTTTCTGATCAGGCGGTAGACCTTATGAAATGTATTAGGCCTACAGGTTGTTGTCTTGTTGTCTTTTTGTTGTCTTTATGTTTTTTTCTATATTTTTATTTCTGTTTAAGGACTTGGTTGTGTATCTATTTTTTGGTGTTGTTGCACAAGTAATGTTGGAACTTTAATGCTTATCATGTAACTCTGATGTAGAAGTTTTTAGGTCCTTTCAAAACCTTCTTTTATGTAATCAAAATGAATGATTAGCCAATAAAATAAATAAATTTTCAAATGGTACATAAAATTTTCCAATACATTTATTTATTTTTCCCTTCAAAAGAATATCATTTGCCTCATATATTATAATTTTTTTCTTCAAAATAAAATTATTCACCTCATATAATATGTATTTTCCCCCACATGATTGAATAATTCGCCAGCAATTTATGAAATTTTCATTCAGTAGGGAAAAAATGGCCAATACAAACTATGAAAAATCATGGATTTGAAAAAAAAATCACCTACATTAAAACAAATTCCCCCATAAAATAATGTATGATTCACCAAGAATTTACACTTTTTCCTAAAAGGGGGTTTCTTAAAGTTATCCCTGATGAGGATGTCCTTAAGGGGTTGGCATATTCCTTTGATGGAGAACTGCTTTCTTTAGACCCCTCGATAGCGGCAAAATCCAAGTTGGTTTTTTCTAGGGTTTGTGTGAACTTTTATCATTTTGATCATCTTCCATCAAATATTTCTATTAACTCTAAGTTGGGATTGTGGGAGCAAGAGGTGGAGTTTGAATCCCTTCCTTTTGCCCTTTTTTGTAAGAAGATGGGTCATTGGGCCAAAAAATGTCCTCATAAGGTTAAGAAAGACCCTAAGTCTAATGTTTCTAAAGATGAGATTCTTAAGAAGGAGTTCAAATAGATCTAGAAGGAAAAACCTATTTCCATATAGGCAAAGGTTGTAGGTAGCAGTGAGCCTAGTGATGCCAAGTCTTTGAGGAAGAGCCAGGTTGCCTTAGGGCTTGTTAAAGGAAAGGAAGACCTAGAGGAAGGTGAAACTGACATATCAGCTGGGTTTAGTGAATCCATCTCTCAAGAAAAGGCTACAGAATCGTTGGTTATTGTAAATAGTCAGGAGATGCCCCAGAGGGATTTGGGTTCTCCCAAAAAGCCTTAGTCCTTGTCATCCTCTATTCCTTTTGAGGTAATTTTTCCCATCTAGAAGAGGGATTTAGACCTAGACCTGATTTTGGGGGCTGAAGCCTATTCCCAGAATGATTCCTTTTAGGATGCTCAACCTAGTTTTGTGTTAATGGGGGATTCTTTCACCACTAAGAATCTTGATAAAACTGATGATGAGGATGGTTCCTCTACTCCATATACTCTATTTGGTAGATGGGAGGAAGAATCCTTAGATAGAGATGGAGTTGATTAACTTAATGATCCGAATGAGACTCCTTGGATATAACAAGTTGGAATAAATAATAGGAAAAAGAAGCATCTTAAAGAGGTTTCAACACCAAGTTCAAAGGGTGTGACTACTTGAAGTATGGTGGCCAATGTCAGATCTCTACAAAAGTCCAGATGCATAAGTTCCAACAAAGAAATTAGAGAAAGGGAAAGCAAGAAGGATATTGTAGATGGGAGACAACTCACCATCCACGAAGCCTATACTCCTATTAATATAAATGAAAATTATATCTTGGAACATTAGGGGTCTGAATGGTCCTCACAAGTAGGATATTTTGAGAAACCTAGCTAGAGATCAAAAACTTGATATTATTCTTATCTAGGAGACTAAAATGGTGAAAGAAAAAGTGGAAAATATTAGAGTCCTCAAAAACTATGGGGTGGTTGACTGTAGCTCTAAAGGAGTGTCTGGTGGGTTAGCGTCTTTTTGGAACCTCTTCAATGTTAAAGGTGAGTTTTTGTGTGCTGATAGGAATATACTTAGTATTAATTTTGTTCTCATTAGAATGGGCTTTGAATGGGTTATCAGTAATATTTATGCTCCTAATTCTAAGGTGGGTAGGAATAAGTTATGGAAGACTATTAAGAATCATAGACTCTCCTTTCTTGATTATCCTTGGCTTTTGATGGGTGATTTCAATTCCCCTCTAAAGGTCAATGATAAAATTCGAGGAGTGGAATCTCAGAGCCAGAAGGAAGGGAGGAATGATCTTATGGACCTAATTAATAGACAAGGGGTTATTTGGCATTGATCTTCAATGTTTGAATTATACCTGGTCAAATAGGAGGATTGGTAGGAACCTTATTCAAGTCAAGTTGGATAGAGCCTCATTTTTGGTAACTAGTTTGATAGTTTTTTTTGTTCTTTATCCTCTTTTACTAAAGTTGGGTCAGATCATTTTCCAATCTCCTTTGTGATGGACCCTTTGATCACTGTTAGAAGGGTTCCCTTTCATTTTTAGAAGATCTGGTTGGACCATCTGGATATTGAGATCATGATTAAAGAGTAGTGGAATGTTTGAATCCAGGGTTCTACTATGTTCAGAGTGACCAAAAAACTTAATCACATTAAAGGAAACATCAAATCTTGGAGTAAGCATGTTTTTGGGGATATTTTCAAGACTAAGAACTCTCTTAAGGCTGAGGTGGATTCTATTCAGGATACTATTCAACAGGTTGGTATCTCCCAAGATTTTAAGGATAAAGAAGAGAAGCATTTGGCTAAACTTCATAATATCATTTCTAAGGAGGAAGTTTATTGGAGACAAATATCTAGATCTTTGTGGCTGAAATATGGAGATAAGAATACTTTCTTCTTCGATCTTCTAGCTTCTAAGAATAGGGCCTCCAATAGAATCTCCAACATCCATCTGCATTCTATTGTTGTCAATAATGATAAGGATATTTTGAATGCTATGGTGGAATTTTTCTCTTATCTTCTATCTAAAGAAAATTCTTTATCTATAGCTGATTAAGATCTGCTTCTTGATTCTATTACCCCCCTATTGGATGAGAGAGCTAATAAGTTGTTGATTTCCATCCCTTTTTTGGAAGAGATTAAAATAAATATTTTCTCTTTTGAAGGTGAGAAATCTCTGGGCCTGAATGGTTTTCCTATTTTTGTCTTTCAAACATTTTGGGGTATTGTTGGGTTGGATATTGGTAATGTGGTCAAGGATTTCTTTAACTCTAGATCTCTTTTGAAGGAATTGAATGCTACGTTCATTGTTCTCATTCCTAAAAAACTTGGTGCAGATACTCTATATGCTTTTAGACCGATTTGTCTTTGCAATTTGATCTTCTCCAAGGTGCTCACACTGAGATTAATTTCTATTTTTCCTAATATCATTTATCCTCAATAGAGTGGATTTTTTTTGGGTTAGCATATTTTGGATTCTATTATCAAATTTCATGAAGTGATTCACTTTTCTCTTTCTTCTCAGAATCCTAGTTTTATTTTGAAAATAGATCTTTCTAAGGCCTATGATAGGGTGGATTGGTCTTTGTTGTTTAAAGTTCTTAATGTTTTTGGATTTTGTGATAAATTTATCTAGCTAGTCAACCAACTCCTTAGTACCACTACTCCGGCTGTGATTTTTAATTGGTCTTCTTCCAAAGGACTTCACCAAGGTGATTTGTTATCTCCTATCATTTTTGATATTATGGCAGAGTGTCATGTTTGTTTCTTTCAAAGTTTTGTGGGGAAGGGCTTGGTTAAAGGCTTAAAGCTTTCTTTGACTATGAATACTTGTTCCCACAAGCATCTTGTCGATGACATGATGATTATGGGCTCCTCTTCAATCTCTGAAGCTAGAAATGTGAAGAAAGCCCTCTCTCTTTACTCCATAGCTACAAGTCAGTCTATCAACTTGGAGAAGAGTTCTTTGTTTTTTATTAACACACCTATGGATAGACAACATCGTATAGCCAGGATGATTGGCTGCTCCATTGGGGAATTTCCTTCTACTTACCTCAGACTCCCTCTGGGTGTTAAGATAACTGATTCTTCTTGGTTAAATATTGTGGAGAGCTTCAATAGAAAATTGGCTGGTTGGAAAGGTTCTCTTTTGAGTCAAGATGGAAAACTTCAACTCCTACAAGCCTCTTTGCAAAGTCTTCCTATCTATGCTTTGATTCTTTCAAAATTCCTTCCAAATTTGATGATATTATTGAGAAAATCTAGAGGAATTTCATCTGGTCTGGAGTCTAGTATAGAAAAAGATTGGCTTTGGTTTCCTGGGATAAAGTGTGTAAACCCAAAAAAATGAGGAGGCTTGGGGATTCATCCGATTAGGATGGTTAATAATTCCTTATTGGCAAAACAAATCTAGTGGATCTATGGTGAGCAGAAGGAATGGATCCAAATCATTCTTAAGAAGTACCTCTTCCCTTTCACCCACATTTTAGATTTTCTAAAGTCAGATGTTAGGATCAATGGTTTGGCCATTTGGAATAGTATCCAACAAGCTAAAAGTATTGCTCTCCTAGGGGTGAATTAGATGCTAGGTAATGGCTACAATATTAAGTTTTGGGAGGATAGCTAGCTTTAGAGCTCTCCTCTCTCTTCTAACTATAATATTCAACCTCTCATTGAAGAGTGTATCTAGAGATTTGGTGCCAGGGTTTTTAATTATTGGAGGAATCAGTCGTGGGTTGATCTGGTGCTTGTGGATGATTGCTTTAAACCTTTGATGTTGGATCTCAATGGGTGGAGACTTGAGCCATTAGTGGAGGATGTCTTGATCAGGGCTGCTCATCCCTCTAGGTCCTATATTCTTTCCTTGGCTACGGATCTTCTTATGGACCAATTGGATCCTCCCCCATTCTAGGCTAAGGTTTGGGATAAGAGATCGATACCTAAAACTAAATTTTTTAATTGGTTGGTTTTGCAGAATAAGATTCTTACTCTAGATAATCTTCAAAAGAGAGGGATGATATTGGTTAATCATTGCTTCCTTTGTATGGAGGAGGAAACTACTTTTCATCTTTTTGTTTCCTGTCCTTTCTCATGGGAATTTTGGAACATTGTTCTGAGTGCTTGGAATCAATATTGGGTTTTCTCCAGCTGCATGTGTGATGTTTTTATTCAATGGAGAATTGTGGATGTGGAAATTGACAAAAACCTTTTGAATATTATTTCGTTTCATGTTATTTAGAAAATTTAGAGAGAGTGCAACGATGGGGTTTTATAGAAAAACCTCTTTTCCTCCTTCAGTGGTGGCAAGGAAAATCAAAAGAAGTATCAAGGAATATTGTGTTGTTATGATGGGTGTGAAGCTATATTTTTTGGCTAGCATCAACCTTTCCAAGGATTCCAAAGCCTCTAAATCTTTGCATGAGAATGCTATTTGGATCTATCTCCCCAAAGGTTGAATTAAAGTTAATTTTGATAGTACCTCTAAGGGCAACCTGGGTCCTATAGGGTGTGGCAAGATTATTAGGGATAATGAGGCTAAATGTCATGATCTTGTGGCCTACCCTATTGGTATTTAGTATAACCACATGGCAAAAGTGGCAAGCCTCATGCATCCAGACCTTAAAACTTATTGATTTATAAAAGTGTAGTAAAGTTTGGATCGAGGGTGATTCTATGAACATCTTAGATTATATCAAAGGTAAATCAAAACCATCATGGACAATTAGAGCCTTTATTAAAGATTCTCTTGAAATCATTAATACTTTTCATGAGGCACTTATATCTCATGTGTATCATGAGGCTAATGGGATGGCTGATGCTATGGCTAACTTGGCTATCAAATCAGAGGCTATCATAACTTGGCATAGCGACAATAAACTTAATGCTGATTTGAAAGCTAAGATGGAGTATGATAAGATTCATAGTTGGAGGGATGATTTGGCATATCTTTGTAGTAATAATGACAAGACATATTTTTGAGTAAGGGTTGTAATATCATTATGGAAAGTTTTGGCTTTCCCAAGAATGAGAGGAGAAGACACGAGTTCATTATAGTGGTGATGGGTTTTGCCTTTGTTATTTTTTTGTCTTATGCAAGCCTCTTGGTATGTATCCTTTTTGGTCTGAAGGTGTCGTTGTATTCAGATTGTTATGGAAAGGGATGATTAGAATGAGCCTGGTGGTGAGAAGGTTCCTATCCTAGTTGATTATGATAGTTTTATGGACCATGACATTCCTATATCCCCTTACAATGAAACCTCCACATATGTGTTGTTAGATAAAAAGGGTAAAGAGGTGAGATGTGATGAGAGTATTCTAGACAAGGATATTCCCTCCTCCTCTAGAACTATTCCTTTTTTGAAGATTATTGATATGTAGGAGAGAAATGTTTAGCTCCTCAAGGAAGACCTAGAGGATAACATTGATCCTCTGTTTGGTGTTTTTCAAATGACCAAAGCTATGTCTATGTACTCCTTCCACCCGGTTAAATAGTTTTTTCATGAAATCAAGACTCTAAGTCTTAACTTTAGATCCCTTTCTACCAAAGTGGATAATATTTAGGAGAGGCTAATTCTGGGTCTGATTGGAAGGACAAAGCTATGGAGAACATGTATGATAAGAAGATGAGGCTGCTGCAGGACAAAGTGGATAGAATGGAGTCTACCCTCAAGAAGATTATTTTGGACAACAATCTATTTATGGGGACTATAGTAGAGTGCATCAATAGCATCAAACATTAGATGAACGTGGGGTCCCCTGTGAAGATTGAAGTTACCAAAGATGATGATGAGGACTAGACTGGACCAAGAAAGCATACCAGATCTCCCAAGAAGAGGAAGATCCAAGAGATGATTATGGAGCTCTCTGATCTCAATGATTCCATTAGTAAGATGGTGAATGTTAAAAAAGTCATCGAGGCAACTATGTTTGAGATTACCTAGTTTCTCATTATTATTTTTTAGCTTTTTTTTTGTATCTCTTCTACTAGGTGCCTGTTTTCGTTTACTCATTTTTGGTTGGTTTTGTTGCTGGGGTTCAGGTCTTCTAGCTGGCTGGTTTTCAGCCCTGTTTCTTTTTGGTGGGCATAATGTTTAATCTTTTGTAGTTCTTTGTAAGGGGTTTCAGGTCCCCCCAAAACCTATTTTTACCAGTAATAAAAAACATAGCATTTTTGAACAATTTCCTACAAATCCTTAGATTTGAGTAGAGTTTCCATTCTAGTGCACCAATATGTAAAATTGTCTCTTTCAAAGATAGGAATCAACACATTAGACATTAAATTTCCTGTGTTTGCCATAAAAATGTGCACATTGGCCCAAGTTGCTCAACACAAAGTCTAGGAGAGATATGAAAATTAATACTCTCCTTGTCCCTTCAAATAGGACCACACAGAATTTTTTTTTTTTTAAATTATAATATTTTTAAAAAACAAGTGTCAGTTTCAACTGATAATGCACTTAGATACAAAATATTTATTTCTCACTTTACAAAAGTTACAATATATTATTTCTTCCTTTTAAAAAAAGAAAAAATTGATATAACCACCTCTTTTAAAAAACAACCTTAGAAGACTAAAAAACTTCTTTAGTAAAGATTTTAAAAAACAATTATTTTTTACTTTTTAATGAATGCAAAAAGTACAAAGTTTAAAACATTCAACTTAAAAAAAAATTCAATTTAGAACAAAAAGAAGATTAAGCTTCCATGTGGAAATTAGGAGAAGGGAAATTCAGATGCAACTCTCTTCTTTCCCAGTCTATAGGCCCCTTCACACACACCTTCTCTAGTCTTAGAGATTTGCAATTACATCATTCAAAGGACACACCCCATAAAATAAAATCATCTTTCTTTCATATTCTTCATAGGTATAATTTCGTGATTGGCGGCTTATATCTACTATGATGACTCTCTCTAGAGCATCTTCAAGAGTTGCAATGAAAGCTTTGCGAACTGCAATCTACTGTTTAATAATGACCAATTTCTCTAAATTAGGCACTTTCAAATCTCATAAAATAGTGGCAGATTTGATCTTGTAATTGGTATGCTTTCCAAATCACACAATCTTCATCTTCTATAGCTAAAGCTACAACTATTCACTTTAATATCTTCAACACTATTTATTTGTGATTTCAAGCTCTTAACCTTTCTCTGATACATGATGAAGGAAACTAAATAAAAAATAGTGATCTGCTGATCACAAAACAAGCATATAAGCAAAAGCCCCAAATTGCCTTTGTAATTAGGTAATAAAGGAATCAATATAAACCTACAATAACATATAAGATATCAACCCCAAAAATATTGTTAGAGCAATTAGTATTCTCAATATTCAAGAAAGGATGCAAGACAAACAATAAGCATAATCAATCAAACATTATGAAATCAATCCAAAACATGAATATGCAAACCATAAAATCCTTCCTTGGTGTTCTCCTTCTCATGTAATGTGGGCTCTCAAAATTGAGCTCAAGATTGTGCCATCATAAGAATTCAAAGCAATTGTGGTTACCAAAATCAAAGGTTTGGCTCTTTATTTATAAGATTTTATAAGTTTCAACCAAGAATCCATGATTGAAGGGTTAATTGAATGTGATTGAGGAGTTGAACTCAGAGTGAGTGAGAGTTCAACTGAGTTGATTTCTTGGCTTAACAGGATTGATTGATCTGTCAACAAATAGATTGGAGAGATGACTTGAATGGATTGGTGAGTTAACTGATTTCATGGATGAGTCAACTGATTGCATAGATTAGAAGATTGAATTGATGGAGGACTTAACTAATTGCTGAGGGAGGAATTAATAGTGTGGATTGAATAGTTAGGAGAGGGAATTGTGGAGTTAAGAGCTCTGATTGAAAAGCTAACTCAAAGTGAGTGTGAGTTAGGGTTTAGGAGGATAATTATGATTTAAATAAATAAAATATTATTTATTTTCAAATGTGGAGATATTTTATAAATAAATAATTACTTATTTATTTATGAGAGGGTTTGTTAGTTGTAATTAAATAAATATAATTTTTTGAATCATGAGAGGGGAATAATTAGTTTAATTGAATAAATATCTTTTATTTAATCATGAGATAGAATTTAATTTAATTATTACAAAAATGTAATAATTAGGAGGGGGAACATTAATTAAATTTGGTTATTTAATTAATAATTATAAGGTAGGGTATAATTAAATAAGGTTATTTATTTAATTATATTATATATGAATAGATGATGAATTAATTATTTAGAAGTTCAATAATTAAAGTAATTAATTAAAATCACTTAATTATGGAATTAGGGAGAAATGATGATTTTGATTTTAGAATATGGTAGAATGACATGATTAATTAAATAATAAATATTATTTAACAATTTAGGAGGAATGTTATTAATGTCATTGCGTTAGAGCAATAGGCCATTTTTAACTATCTACATTTTTCCCCTCTTTGATACAATGCATTTTAGGTGTTGTTTCAAAGAATAATAAAAATTATGCCCCAGCGGGAATAATGTGACAATGAGGTAAATGATGCCCCCCTAGAGAGATTATTTGTGCAAGAAATACATGAATGATCTCTTGAAAGAATATTTAGATTAAATGATGCAAGAAAAGAATAATTAGTAAGAAGTGAAGAATGTTGGTAGGTTGTGTTGACTGTTTGATCAATATTGGACATAGAAATTGTTGATAAGAATCATCTATAGTTTTAGGAAGGACCCATCCTATATAAGACTAGATACAAGGTCTGGTTTCAAGGAAGACCTACCCTGTATAAGACAAGCAACAACATATGGTTTCAAGAAAGAAACATCTTGTATAATTCAAATGATGATGGAATGAATGACCAATTGATTTAACTGATTTAAAATTTGATTTGACTATTTTGACAAATAGATTGAGTGATAGAAGAGATTTGACTTATTTAGAATTGTTAGTAAATAGAATTTAGAAGATGATAGATAGAGGATGAAAGAATGATAATGAATTCTTTATTGAAACCCTTAGTTTATAGTAAGTAGAGAGCTTAAATATTTAATAACCATGCTTTTGATTTCCAAATGAATTGATCTATTTATTTATCATCATTGATCCACTATTATTATAGCAAAAATGGATACCATCCTACCAAGATATGAAAGATCTAGGTAAAATTATCCTCTTGCATTGAAAATAGGTATGCTGAACATACAAGGAATGTGGGCCGATCCATCTAGGTCAAGTATTCAAAGTTGAGGTATGTGTGATGTATCACAACCGAAGTATCCATTGCAATATTGAAAATTGGATATTTGTATATGGATGTGAAGGCTCTTATCACAAACACCTAGATTGCTCTTTTAAGACTTCGCAAAAAATATTCCACAAAAAGAAAATAATGAAAAATGAGTCATGAACCATCATGGTATCTCTAAATCACTTGTGGAAATCCCAGAGATGCATAAGAACATGACTTGTGAAGATAAATACATAATATGACTAACTTGACTCAATAAGTTGCAGCTATACTGATTATGTGTCTGTGTATTTGTAGTAGTTTGGACATTTGAATTTTGACGTATTGTGTATGCTATCTGATTTCAAGAACAAGGTACCCATCTAAGACTACTCCATCTAATTTTGAGTGTTCCTTTCCTTGTCTAAGACAACATGATTTTTGACAAAATGCTTTGTCATGGGTTTGATTGATAGGTAAGACAATTTGGGCAGTGCAGTTGAGGACTTGTTGACTAGTTTTGATTATTTTGACTTGGTTCTGCTGAAGCTCATATGTGTTGTATGTTGTTGTTTAATGCCTAGTTTTCAAATGCCAAAGAATTGGTTATGTACCAAGGGGATTTATTGTAGGATTTTTGTTGGTTGTCTTCAACAATTTTTTGGATCTTTTGCAAATGTTTTTGGTCCATCATAGGGTTTGTATGTTTGGGGTCAAGGTATGTGTGGTGTATCATAGAAAGTGAAGGCTCTTATCACAAAAACCCTAAATATGATCATCTTTGATGGAATATGGATGAAGTGACTGAGAGGGGGGGGGTGAATCAGTCAATCATAAAACACTTCACAATTAATTCTTTCCAGATCCCTTAGGATATCTTAAAAATGTTATCTATTTTAGCACTCGGTAAATAGATTGCAGTAACTTTGAAGATGCAAAAAGTATTAGCAAAATTATCTTTTAGATATTCATCAACACTGGTGTATGATTAAGATAGCAATTAAGAACACAAGAGACACAAGATTTAACGTGGAAACCCAATATGGGAAAAACCACCAATGTATCTAGATACTGATTTTCACTTTTCTGAAGTGATGCCCGGTTAGAAGCCAACCCGGTAAAAGGTTACAAAACACACTGTTAGGTGTGACCTTGTTAGAGGATTTAATCACCCTGCTAGGATTGGCCTAGTAAGAGGTCTTGAAAACAATTCAATGGAATTGTCACCTCGTTAGAGGATTTACAATATGGTTGTTAAACCAACTCGGTTAAGAGATTTAGAATTCACTGTTACAATGATAAGAAGGTAACAATGAAAAAAAATGACCTGTATAATAATGCAACTGCCTTGCTGATTATAGATCTCTATTCTGCATATGTGTGATCCTTCCTGATCGAATAAATCTCTGCTGCACCTTAAGGATATCTGAACATCCTTCACAAATTCGCACACACCTTTTCTATCTTTTCTTCTGTAAATCTTCTGCTGTATTTCCCTCTTTATTTTTCACATTTGACCTTTTATTTATATGATTTTAGATTTGTCAAATTGACATTATTTAGTATAACAGTCGGCTGAATTAAGCAAACTCTTTTTGCAAAAATCCTTCAAGGGCCGACAGTGCTCGGTGACCATAACTTTCTACAATCTTTCGGAGACCAAGGGAACTCGGTAAACATCGACAATCCTTCAATAACCGACTGAACTTGGTAAACACTGAATTTCCTTTGATAATCGACTGAACTCAGTAAATGTTGAATTTCCTTTGATAACCGACTGAACTCGGTAAATGCTAAATTTCCTTTGATAACCAAGTGAACTCGGTAAATGCTGAATTTCCTTTGATAACCGACTGAACTCGGTAAATGCTGAATTTCCTTTGATAACCGACTGAACTCGGTAAATGCTGAATTTCCTTTGATAACCAACTGAACTCGGTAAATGCTGAATTTCCCTATCTGGCAGACCGACTGAGCTCGGTAGGAACTGATTACTGCGGACTATGACATTGTGTGACATCAAAGACAATACATAATTTGAGTAGCAATTTCCTTCATACAATTGTTTCCAACAATCTCCCTCTTTGGCATTGATGGCAACACAATATGTCATAGCATAAGAAATTTGAAAGAGTTAGCTCGGTTCAGATTCAAATCTCCCTTTGTTAGCAAACTTCCTTTATCCTGAAAATTCTTCCTTCTAACTATTGAAAATTTCTTGAAGTAATAGAAAAGACATAGCAAACACTCCCTCTTTGACAACACATGCCAAAGACAATTCACATATTACTGGTGTAAATTAATGTACCTCAAGTACTGATTCATATGCAATGATTCCTTGAATATGCTGCATCAACTGGTTGATTTTCAATCATGTTCTGGTTGATGCATCACTAAAACTGTATTTAGTGAGCCTCAGATAGGGGAATGACCCCTAACTTACCTCTTAGATACACAAATGCATCCTTAGGTAATGGTTTGGTAAAAATGTCTGCAATCTATTCTTTTGTATGAATATATTCTAATTTGATTTCCTTGTCCTGCACCAATTCTCTGACAAAGTGATATTTAATAGCAATGTGCTTGGTTTTGGAATGCATCACTGGATTCTTCAAAATGTTTATTGCACTGGTATTGTCACAAAATATAACAACTGGTTCTTTGATTTCAACCTTCATACCTTCTAATAACTATTTAAACCAAACAATATTTGAACAGTTTACTGCAGCAGCAACATATTCTGCTTCAGATGTGGATTGAGATGTGCAATTTTGCTTTTTACTAGTCCAGGATACCAGTCTTTTTCCAAGAAAAAATGCTCCACCACTTGTGCTTTTTCTGTCATCAATGTTTCCTGCCCAATCAGCATCAGTAAACACTTTTAAGTCTAGATTGCCTCCAAATTTATACCACAAACCATATTCTTCAGTTCCTCTTAAGTATCTTAAGATTCTTTTGATTGCCATCATATGATTTTCCTTAGGTTTTGCTGAGAATCTAGCTACTATACTGACTGCTAAGGCATATTAGGTCTTGTATGTACTACATACTGCAATTTTCCAATCATAGATCGGTATAGGGTCTGATCAACTTCTTTTGAATCATCATTTTTGGTAAGTTTCAGTCCAGTACACATGGGTGTACCAACTGATTTTGAATCTTCCATACCAAACTTCTTAAGTATTTCCTTAATGTATTTAGATTGAGTAATGTATATACCATTCTTGCTTTGCTGAATTTGAAGACCAACAAAATTTTTTATTAAACCAAACATAGACATTTCAAATTCTTTGTTCATTTGCTCTAAAAATTCTTTGCACTGATCCTCATTCCCTACAAATATAGTATCATCTACAAATATTTTTGCCAATACAATTTTGTCATCTGGTCCTTCTTTAATATACAGATTGCTGTTATCATTGGCTCTTTTGAAATTAATTTGAATCAAATAGTTATGGAGTCTTTCATACCATGCTCTAGGAGCTTGTTTCAAACCATACAATGCTTTGTGTAACCTGCAGACCATGTCCTTTTTATCTGGATCAACAAAACCTTCAGGTTGTTCAATGTAGACCTCTTCATCAAGAATTCCATTGAGAAATGTAGATTTTATATCCATCTGATATACCTTAAATCCTTTGTGTGCTGCATAAGCAAGTAGAGTTCTTACACCTTCTAATCTTGCAACAGGAGCAAAAGTTTCTCCATAATCTATACCTTCTTCTTGAGAATAACCTTTACATACCAGTTTAGCTTTGTTTCTAGATACTTGACCATCTTCATTCAGCTTATTCCTAAATATCCATTTTGTTCCAATTACATTCTTATCTTTAGGTCTAGGTACAAGAGTCCATGTTTTGTTCTTTTGTATTTGTTCTAATTCTTCATTCATTGCTTCAATCCAACTTTCATTTTCCAATGCATCTTTGATATTTCTAGGTTCAAAGTCAGTAAGCAGACATGTACCTTTTAGCTTTCTTCTTGTCATAGTACCATCTGATTTGTTTCCAATAATTTGATCTGGTGTATGATGTCTTCTGACATATTTGGCTAGTATAGGTTCCTTGCCTTTTGAATGATTCATGTTGTTGTCTTCTAGGATCTCTTCTTCAGGTTGCTCGGGCTCAGTAGATATTTTCTCGGTAACTTCAAGCTGAGACTCGGTCTGAATTTCTTCCTGTGACTCGGTTTGAACTTCTTCCTGTGACTCAGTTTGTGACTCAGTAACTGTGCTCGGCTCGGTAGATATAGTTTCCTTATTGATAGTTGTGTCTGCCAATGTTTCAGGTTCAATGTAAATGAATCTTCTATAGTTCTCAGGTTCCCTTTTGCTTTCTTCTTCAGTCTTTTCTGCAAACTCATCAAATTTTACATGTATACTTTCTATGACTTTGTGAGTAAATAAGTTCAGACATTTGTATGCCTTTCTTTTGCTAGAATATCCTAGGAATATTCCTTCATCACTTTTCACATCAAATTTATTTCTTCTGGATTCTTTTAAGATATAACACTTGCTACCAAATATTTTCATGTAACTTACATTGGGTTTATAGCCATACCATAATTCATAAGGAGTTTTGAATGTGTCTTTCTTCAATTGTACTTGGATCAAGGTATGAACTGCAGTGCTGATAGCTTCCTTCCAGTACTTTATAGCAATGTTCTTTTCTATCATTAGAGTCCTTGCACAATCCATAATAGATCTGTTTCTTCTTCCTGCTATTCCATTCTGCTCAGGAGTTCTAGGAGCTAATACCTGTCTTTTGATTCCTCTTTCAATGCAAAAGTTGTTAAAATCATGGGAGATGAATTCACCACCTCTTTCTGATCTTAAGCATTTCAATCTTTTCCCTGTTTCCTTTTCCACTCTTGCTAAGTACCATTTGAACTTTTCAAATGCTTCTGATTTTTCTCTTAAATACATGACAGTCATCATTCTAGAATAATCATCAACGAAAAGAATAAAGAATTTATCTCTAGTATAGCTTTGTATTCCAATAGGTCCACATAAATCAGTATGCACAATTTCCAAAATTTCTTTAGACTGATAGTTCTTACTCTTGAAACTAGTTTTACTCATTTTGCCAATCTGACAATTCTTACATAGACCAGTATCAGGTTTCTTCAAAGTAGGAATGCCTCTAACCTTCTTGAATTTGCTTATTTTTATCATGTTATCAAAATTCACATGACATAACCTTTTGTGCCATAGCCAACTTTCTTCTATTTGAGCAATAAAGCATGAATATTCACTGAGATCAAGATAAAATAAGTTACCTTTTGTTTGTTTGCCTGATCCAATGAGTTTTCCTTTTTCATCCAGCAGTCTTGCTTGACCATTCATGAATTCAACCTTGAAACCAGTGTTGATTAGCTATGCTACACTTAGAAGATTATGTTTTAGTCCTTCAACCCAATAAGCATTATCACATATGAGTTCTTTGGTTAATGAGATTCTTCCTTTTCCTTTTATACAACAAGGTTCATTATTTCCAAATCTTACATTACCACTATCACAGTCTTCTAGATATTCAAATTTTGTCTTGTCACCAGTCATGTGGTGTGAACATCCGCTATCTATTATCCATATATCATCTTTGCTTATATGAGAAATAAGTGCCATCTTATCTTCATCATCATCAGATTCATCTTTTATAGCAATAAAGACAATTTCTTCTTCACTATCATCAGAATCTTTAGCCATAAAACATGTTTTCTTACCTTTATCCTTGAATGATTTGAAATTCTTTTTGCCATAGTACTTGTGACTTCTCTTCTCTTCCTTGACTTGCTTGTTTGGGCACCTAGCTGCAATATGTCCAATTTCTTCACATGAAAAATAGATTAAAGGAGTTTTACCTTTATATTTACCTTTCCCTCTAGAGTACTTCTTTGCAAGTAATGCTTCTACAATTTCAAGATCACTATCAGAACTTTCTTCTGATACTTCTTCACTTTTTGACTGAACTTCTTTAATTTTCTTGTTCTTCTTTAGTGAAACCTTGGCCTCAAATGCTGATTCAATATTTTTGGAACTAGGAACATAGTTGTCATAGTTGTCTAATTCAAAGGCTGTCAATCTTCCAACTAAAGCATCCAAAGTTATATTGTGGTTTGTTTCACATCTTCTTTCTTGAATAGCTAATACTCTTATTGCATAGATAGGGAGTAATGTTCTGAGTACCTTACTTATAACAGTTTCATCTGAGATTGTTCCTCCAGAAGCTCTAATTGCACTTACACTTGCTTTGATTCTTTCAACATATTTTGCAATGTTCTCATCTTCCTTCATATTCATCTTGTCAAACTATCCTCTTAGGCTTTCTGCTTTGGCTCTTTTCACATTTGCATCACCACCATATATTTTCTTCAGTGACATCCACATTTCATATGCAGTAGTGCATTCTTTAATATCATCAAATTCTTCATAGCTGAGAGCAGATGTAATGTCTACCATCATGGTGTTATGAGTCTTTTTATCTGCAATGTCTTCAACAGTTAATGTGCCATTAGGAATTGTGTATTCTTCATCAATGTATTTGCATCCTGAATCACCAATGGAAGCCAGATGAAGTTGCATGAGACCTTGCCATGCTAAAAAGTTATCTTTGTTGAGCTTTGGAATTTCCCTCTTGTAAGACATCCTGATCTTTAGCTTAGGTCCTTGAAACCCTTCCTGCAAGCACCAAAAGCTCTGATACCAATTGATGGAATATGGATAAAGTGACTGAGAGGGGGGGGGTGAATCAGTCAATCATAAAACACTTCACAATTAATTCTTTCCAGATCCCTTAGGATATCTTAAAAATGTTATCTATTTTAGCACTCGGTAAATAGATTGCAGTAACTTTGAAGATGCAAAAAGTATTAGCAAAATTATCTTTTAGATATTCATCAGCACTGGTGTATGATTAAGATAGCAATTAAGAACACAAGAGACACAAGATTTAATGTGGAAACCTAATATGGGAAAAACCACCAATGTATCTAGATACTGATTTTCACTTTTCTAAAGTGATGCCCGGTTAGAAGCCAACCCGGTAAAAGGTTACAAAACACACTGTTAGGTGTGACCTTGTTAGAGGATTTAATCACCCTGCTAGGAGTGGCCTGGTAAGAGGTCTTGAAAACAATTCAATGGAATTGTCACCTTGTTAGAGGATTTACAATATGGTTGTTAAACCAACTCGGTTAAGAGATTTAGAATTCACTGTTACAATGATAAGAAGGTAACAATGAAAAAAAATGACCTGTATAATAATGCAACTGCCTTGCTGATTACAGATCTATGTTCTGCATATGTGTGATCCTTCCTGATTGAATAAATCTCTGCTGCACCTTAAGGATATCTAAACATCCTTCATAAATTCACACACACCTTTTCTATCTTTTCTTCTGTAAATCTTCTGTTGTATTTCCCTCTTTATTTTTCACATCTGACCTTTTATTTATATGATTTTAGATTTGTCAAATCGACATTATTTAGTATAACAGTCGGCTGAATTAAGCAAACTCTTTTTGCAAAAATCCTTCAAGGGCCGACAGTGCTCGGTGACCATAACTTTCTACAATCTTTCGGAGACTGAGGGAACTCGGTAAACATCGACAATCCTTCGATAACCGACTGAACTTGGTAAACACTGAATTTCCTTTGATAACCGACTAAACTCGGTAAATGCTGAATTTCCTTTGATAATCGACTGAACTCAGTAAATGCTGAATTTCCTTTGATAACCGATTGAACTCGGTAAATGCTGAATTTCCTTTGATAACCGACTGAACTCTGTAAATGCTAAATTTCCTTTGATAACCGACTGAACTCGATAAATGCTGAATTTCCCTTTCTGGCAGACCGACTGAGCTCGGTAGGAACTGATTGCTGCGGACTATGACATTGTGTGACATCAAAGACAATACATAATTTGAGTAGCAATTTCCTTCAGACAATTGTTTCCAACACATCTTTAGATGAATGTTTTATATTTTTTGATGTTTTTGATTGTTTTGAAGGTTTTTCTATGTTTTTGGAGTTTTACAGGATAATTTTGTGTTGATTTTGTTTTTTTGAAGGACTCTTTTCAATCACTAAATGAGATGAAAGACATATGTCAGGATTTATTCTCAAACATGATTGTATTCATTTTCCCTAGTGTCTAGCAAGGGATGTAACACTATGAATGGATGAATGAGATGATGTGATGACAATAGATAGGTGAAAAATGGAATCAAAGTTGATTTGGATGCAAGGAATATCTCATAATGGGATAACATTTTTACCCAAGATAAGGGATCAAATATGGGGCTATGTAGGAAATTACATGATGCATTAAATGATATGGGATCTATATGAATGGACATGTCAAGATACTTTTGAAAACATATTCTTCATTTTTTGTGTCCTTCATTTTGATCAAGACCAAGAAAGGGATTTGGGATAGGCAATATGAAACATGAAAATAGATGATAAAAGTAAGGGATTGATAAGACAAAGGATTATTTTAGGGTGTGGATAAAGTGAAGCAGAAAGGATGTATTAAGCCTTGTCAAGATCAAAGATGGAAACAAAAGGATATGGATGGATGTAGGAACATAAATGATGTGATAGGTAGGATTTCATAAATGAAGCCAGCCCCCAAGTGTAGAGGGTAATGGACTACACATCACACCTATTTACTAGGTTTTCATCATGTTACTTGCCTAAGGTGCCATAAGAACTCATTTTTACCATAGTATGAATTATTTCTCTTGATATATTTATTTTGTGTCACACAAGGTGCCTATTTACCAGGTTTTCACCAAGGTAACCATTTTCTTTTCTTTTTTTTTTTTGACATTTTTGGAAGACAGTGGACGTAGGAAATGACATGAAGGAAGGAATCAAACATCTTGTTCTTTGGGTAGTCTTCCTGAAGGATGTGTTGTAATGGACCATGGCTATTTGAAAGTATACTCAAAGATGTTGATAGGGTGATAGAAAAAGGGGATGAAATGGATGAAAAAATGGACTAGGGTAAGAGTTTATGCATAGGATTGGATAAGTGGGATGGAAGGATGGAAAATAGGTGTTTGATAATGAGTGGGGTATTGAAAGACTTGTGTATTAGTGAATGGAAATTTTGGAAAGATCAACATTGGCACACACCTTGAGGGGTGGTAGAGTGAGGAAAATAAATTAATTTTGGATTTTGGGATTTAGATGGAGGAGTGGACATGCATTTTAGGACACAAGGAACCAAAATGGATGAAATAGGTGATGGAGTATATAAGGTAGTGTATTTTGGGACATAGGGACCGAAAATAGATTTGGAAGATGCAAGACATTTATGTGGGGAATTGATGAGAGCCTTTGGAATAACAATCTTGGATGCTAATTTTGATTTTTCTTTGAGATATTGTGCTTCAAGGAGCTTCTTGGGAATCCACATGGTTTTTATTTTTTTATTATTTTGTGGGTCCTTGGAATGCATTGCTTGCATAAGGGATTTAGAAACCCATATAGCTTTTGAATTTTTTTTCTTTATTAGCCTTTGTGGCCTTTGGGAGTAAATGCTATATACTAAAAGACAATAGGAATGGAAAATTTGATACAAAAAGTTATGAAGGCATATTCCTAGGATACTCCACTAAGAGGAAACTAATGAACTACAACTGATTGAATATATGATGAATTGAAGGAATAATGATTAGAGATCACCAAGCTACTGAAATGATATGTAAGATGATTAAATTAGTCAATATGTTGTCATTGATGTCAACTAGTTTTGACAATACTTATCATGTTAGTTACAAATATCTAAACATTTTTTGAAGGAAGAAAAGATGAAGAACTAAGATATCTACATGAGGAAAAGATGGATATGACAGATCAGGATAAGGTAAACATTGGCTAACTTATTGATGAGTTTACGGCTTTATATTGTTGACTTGAGAATGTTACATTAATGTACTATGAAGAAGAGAGTTGAAATTGAACATGTCAATATGGTCGATAATTGAAGATTCCTGTATACACTGAGCCAGTGCAATGTATAACGAGTGACAGTATTAACTGAGCTAGTTAGCTAGTTATCACCAATATATTTCTATATTGACTGAGTATGGATGAAACTATTAAATGCTAAGAACAACCAAAAAAATTTGATGAGAAAGAAATTGTTATGATTTTGAGGTTAAGGATAAAGTTTGTTATGAGATCCATGGCTGAAATTTTTTGGAGAAGATCTAAAGGATGAGATTGAAACATGTTAATGACACATCTGCTGAGGAAGGTTTTAAGGAGCAAAATGGATGAAGGAGATTAAGAGGCAAAATATGATGGTTGATATGAAAATGTTTTACTTGTCTATATAAGAGATATGAGCTTCATTATTGAAACATGCCAGAAAGAAGAAGACAACAAATATTTTGCATGAATAATTTATTCATGCATGCCTGATCAAATTGGTTATTGAAAGAACTGAGCTGCAGACATTACCGAGCATCCAAGATCTATTTATCGAGTGAAAGTAAGTTGAGAAATATTGAGGAAGTGAAATTGATTAATGATCAGAGGATTTATATGGGCTTAGCATAGATTTGAATATTTTCAATTGAGTTGTATTTGAATCAGATTAGTGTTGTATTAGTTTAACCATTGATTCAAAAAATCTCTTAACCAAGTGGAGTTAACAATCTTATGTTCTACCCTATGACATTTGTTGAATGTAAAGTGTTATCTTGTTGACCCCATAGTGAATAATGGTCAAAATTTAACTGTTAGTGATAAATCCTTTAAATAGGTCACACCTAACAGTGTGTATTGTAACTTGTAACAGGGTTGGCTCTTCATCGAGCTCAATTCAGAAGAGTGAATTATTTTGGGTTACTAGTCCCAGGTGGTTTTTCCCATAGCAGGGTTTCCATGTTAAATCATTATGTTATGTGTTATTTGTGATGATTGTTTTTCTATCATACTTTATCGGTAAACTGAATAGATAGATTGATATTTTATGTTACAGAGCTGCATAATTTGTTGGAATTGTTTTATAAGGTACATCTTTGTATTTGGAACTATAGGATAATTGATCTAACTGATTCAAACCCATCTCAATTATTCTAACAATTGGTATTAGAGTGTATTGGTTTCTTGGAAGAAAGTTTTAATGAATTGAGCAGAAAGATTAAAGGATGTATAAGAGGGAAGTGTTGAAGCTAAAAAAAGACAACTTTAGTACATGGAAAAGTTAGATGAGACTTAACATATCTGGAATTGGAGAATCTGTTAAACCTTTACTTGACAATGGCTACTTACAACTGAATGTTGGACCTTTGACTCTTGATCAGCTGAGAGACCAACATGAACATAATATTACTATGATAGAGATTGTTGTTGCTCTATCTGATGCTGAATTTGAGGATGTCAAGGATTCCACTACAACGAAGAAAATGTGGGATAAAATTTCTCTATTTTATGGTGGTGATGTGAATGTGATGAGAGATAGAGCTAAAAGCTTGAGAGGTAGATTTGATGACATGAAAATGAAGGAAGGAGAGAACATTACACATTACACAAACTGAATCAAAGAGGTAGTCAATGATATATGAGGAGGTGGAGGAATAATTTCTGAAGATACAGTGGTAAGTAAGACACTGAGAACCTTGTTTCCTATCTATGCAATCAGAATATCTACTATTCATGAAATGAGGTCTACACCTAATAGCACTCTTACTCTTGATAGTCTGATTGGAAAGTTAAAAAATTTTGAGCTGAATAATTTTGACAATAGTGTTGTACCGAGTGTTGTGTCTTCTTTTATGTCATCTCTTAAGATTGGTAAAGAGATAGTAATACTAATGATGAGGTTGAAGCACTTATGGCCCGGAGACTACATAAAGGTAAAGGTAGATATAAGGGAAAGTTACCTTTAGCTTGTTTTAATTGTAAAGAGGTTGGTCATATTTCTGCTAGAAGTCCTAACATGAAAGAGGAAGATAAAGATAGAGACTGATCTAGTGATGGGAAATATGGTAGAAGGAATAATAGAGGAAACTGACACTACAAAAGAGACAACTAAGATCACAAAGATAAGGGAAAAAAGGCATGTTACCTTGTTGGAGAAGATGACACCGACATTGATACTAATGATGATATTGAGGTAGTATTTTTTGCAATGAAAGATTATTCAGAAGAGGAGGAAAGGTATGTAGAAACATCACTTATTTCTAAATTTAGTAAGAATGATACTTGGATCATTGATAGTAGTTGTACACATCACATGACTGGTGACAAAGACAAGTTTGATCATCTAAAGCATTATAATGGAGCATCACTGAAAATGGGAAATGACACACCTTACATAGTTAAAGGAAAATGATCTATTTTATTGAATGATAAAATTAGAAGTGATAATGCATACTGGGTAAAAGGACTTAATTAAAATTTGTTGAGTGTAGCACAACTAAATAACTCAGGTCAACAAGTTGCATTTGAAAGTAAGAAGGTGAAAATATATGATGAAAATGGAAAGCTTATCAGAATAGGAGGATAATCAAAAGGTAATTTATTTTATCTTGACAATGTTGAAACTTCTTGTTTACTGGTGAAAAATGAAGATGCATGGTTATGGCATAAGAGGTTATGTCATGTAAATTTTGATAACATGAATAAGATGATAGAAAGTGCTAATGTTAGAGTTGATGAGGTTTTTGATAAGAATGATGAAGAAATCATGAAGGAACCATAAGATTATGGTAGTTTTACTTATGTTGAAGATCTAGATTATCTATCAAGGCCACAAGATGAGTCTATTGAGCATTAGGAAAATGCTACCAAGAATTAGCACATGCAAACCAAGAATCAAGAAGAAGCTACTGAGTAGCAAAATGAACCCAAACCAAATGATGAGTAGAGAAGAGATCAAGTGCTAGAAAGATTTGTTAGAAGACACCATCTAGAGAATCAAATCATTGGAGATAAGCAAGTTGGCATGCTGACCCGAAGTAAGTTAAGACAAAACACATGCTTAGTTTGTGAGTTTGAACCTAAGAATGTTATGGATGCACTTGAGAATGATGATTGGATCAATGATATGAATGAGGAAATTGAAAAATTTGAGAAGAATAAGACTAGGAATAAGGAAAGACTTGTTTGCAAGGGATATGCACAAGAAGAAGGTATTGATTATGGTGAAACCTTTGCACTTGTTGCTAGACTAGAAGGAGTTCACATATTACTTGCATATGATGCACATAAGGGATTTAAAGAATATCAAATGGATGTGAAATCATCTTTTCTGAAAGGAATTCTTGAGGAGGAGGTCTACATAGAACAACTGGAAGGGTTTGTTGATTAGAATTAGAAAGACATGGTATGTAGAATGCACAAAGATTTGTCTGGATTGAAGCAAGCATTGAGGGCATGGTATAAAAGACTACATGATTATCTTATAAGTATTGGTTTTGTAAGAACTAGCAAAAATAGTAATTTGTTCATGAAAGGAGGATATGATGATAATATTTTGATTGTTGATGATATAATATTTGGAGGACAAGATCTAATTTGTAAGAGCTAGCAAAAATAGTAATTTGTTGATGAAAGGAGGATATGATGATAATATTTTGATTGTTGAGATATTTGTTGATGATATAATATCTTCATTATATGAAGATCTAATGATTTTCATCATTAGAGATGCTACACCAATGGGAACACCGATGGTAACTAGATGTAAATTGACAAAGGATGATGAATCTGGACAAGTAAATTAGACTCTATACTGATCTATGATTGGTAAACTAATGTATGTTGTACACAATAGGCCTAATATTGCACATGCAGTGGGGATTGTGGCTCGATTTTCTACCAATCCTAAAGATTCACATATGGTTGTAGTGAAAATAATTTTGAGATACTTGAAGAAAATAGAAGGCTATGGATTATAGTATACTTTTGAAGGAAAATTTGAACTTAGAGTTTACATCGATGCAAATTGGGATGGAAACATAGATGACCAAAAGAGCACAATGGGTGGAGCATTCTTTTTAGGGGTAAGGTTTGTGACTTGGATAAGCAAGAAACAAGCATGCATTTCTTAGTCTACTACTAAAGCAGAGTATGTTTCTACTACTGCAAATTGTTCAAATATTGCTTGGATTAGACAAGTGTTGAAAGGAATGAATGAGGTAATCACTAACTTGGTCATTACATATTGTGACAACACTAGTGCTATAAATATTTCTAAGAATCTTGTGATGCATTCAAAGAAAAAACATATATCTATTAAGTATCACTACTTGAGGGAAAAAGTGTTGGAAATATTCAGGAGTTAACCGAGTTACTGAGAGGGGAGGGGTGAATCAGTAACTCCAAATTTTCTTACAATTTTAACATGTAATTTACTTTTTAACCTTTGCATACAGAAAGCATGAAACTTAAAATTATTCACAATAATGACACATAGATTTGGATACCCAGAAACCTTCCAAAAGAAAGTAAAACTGGGGTGGGGATGAAACCCACAAAGCTTTTATACTGCAGAATAAAGTTGGCCGGTTAAGGCTTACAATTTGATCACTTCTGATGATCTGCCCTGTTAGGAGCAATAAGGATTGCTAAATCCACCCTGTTAAAGGATTTACAAACATACAATGAAGTATGCACTCGGTAAAGAGATTTTTACAAAGACTGTTAAGTCTACCCGGTTAAAGGATTTAGTACTGATTCACCTGTTAGAATGAAACAGTAGATCTCTGCTTTGCAACTGGATTGCTGATTGAGATTCGCTGATGTACTGATCACCTTCTATGATGAATTTGTCTTTGCTGTACCTTATACTTTTGAAGCCTTCTGTAATTCACTTATTCTTTGTCTTTCTTTTTCTTTCACATATATTCTACTTCATACATTTCATTACATCTTTTTAGTTTTACAACATTGTTTATATACAAGTCTTAAACAATTAATTACAATTTACAATTACACAGTCGGCTTGACAAATAAACATAAGTGCTACTAAGTCGGCCCAAGTATGGTTACTCGGTTCCTTCAAACTGACTCAGTGACTTTCTGATACTCGGCGTCCACTGCATTACTCGGCATCGTCATGCACTCGGTAGAAGTGAAGGCACGGTTCATACTGATCACTCGGTAGGTTTTGAACTCGGTAAGTACTGGTGACTCAGTAGACATGATGTTACTCGGTTTACATTGTCCTATTCGGTTTGTACTAACTTGCTCAGTTTCCACTGTCTGCTCGGTTTGCACTGTCTGCTCGGTTTGCACTGTCTGCTCGGTTTGTACTGTCTGCTCGGTTTGCATTGTCTACTCGGTTTGCACTGTCTACTCGGTTTGTATTGTCTGCTCGGTTTGCACTGTCTGCTCGGTTTGCACTGTCTGCTCGGTTTGTATTGTCTGCTCGGTTTGTATCCAGAATGCAAATAAGTGTTGTCACTAGTGGCAATTCTGCTTAATGCCAACAATCTCCCCCTTTGGCATTAGTGACAAAAACACTTATTGGCCAAAATTTATATACACGAATCATGCTGAGTTTTATTTTGATTTTTCAAAATTTGTCTTTGTTATAGGGCTTTATACATTGTCTCCCCCTTTCAATGTGCTAACTATTTCTTATACAAATCTATACAGTATACATATCTCTCCTTCTATACATATCTCCCCCTTTTTGACGATAATGCCAAAGGTGCATATACAAGTTATTTACAGAGAGAATCCAAAATTTGATAAGAAATCAAAATGTACCTTCATTATTAGTGCCAGGGTTCTGTCCCAACTTTCTTGCAGGATCTTACATGTTTGTATAGCAATTTGGACTTCTGCAGAGAGTTCAATCATGTGATCTGCTATAGAGAACTGATTGTCATGAATCAATGTTTTGGAATGTTCAATGTGCTTATACATTGTATTCATGATGGGAAGGATCATGTGTTGGATGTCTAGCAGTGTGGACCGGATCCTTGAGTCTTCTTTCAGTAGATCAGACTGCATATTAGATAGGTGTGAAATTTTCATGTGATGAGCAGAGCTTGAACTTGGTTCAAGTTGCAGCTTCTGTATGCTAATCTTCATATCCTCATCCATTTTATTCATTTTATCTTTGACATCCTTTGTGAACTCGGCAATATTGCACAGTCTGGCCAAAAGAGAGGTAGCATTCGAATAGATAGATTCTATGTTAGACAAAACTGAAGACAATTCTACTTGGTTAATAGCTATGTGCTGAGCAATGTGCTCAAGCACTTTATTGTTGAATCTCTTCTCGACTCTTTCAACTAACTTTTCTGTCCCGGATGAGTCCTCATTGTATTTCTCAACTGCTTCTGCTAATTGTAACAAAACATGCTGGGAGGAGTCTACTTTAATGCCTAATGCATCAGACAAAATGTCCTTAGCATCCTTGATGATTTGATACTCCTTGTCTCTCTCCTCTTTAAGCTTCTTTTGTTTTGCTTTCCTTTGGAGGATCTCACCTATATTCTGCATTTGGTCCGCTGAGAGATTTGCAAAATCTAATGTAGGAATCTCTATCTCTTCATCTAGGTCTATATCCTCAACTACATTTTTACCCAAAAATTTTATACTCGGTAGAGCCTTAGGCTTATCTGTACTTAATGCTTTGGTAGTAGTGACAGTAGATAAAGTAGGGCTGGCTATTGATACTGGTATACTTTCTACTGGAGAACTTAAAATATTTACACTTGAAGATTCAAAAGCTGGAAAACTTACTGCTGGAAAACTTGATGGTGCAGGAGACTGCAGCTTGGTAGAAGAAATGGTAGCTGCCTCTGATGTTGCTAGGGATGATTGGACAAATGTGGAAGTTGTCACAACCATGCTTGAAGGTGTCTCTGGGCTAGATGTAGAGACTTTCACTAGAGAGGTAGGAAGGGATGCAATGACTTCTACTGCTATCCTCACAGTATCATCTACCTCAGTGTCTTCTTCTTGTCCATTGCTGTCATCTTTAATATCTTTTATTATTACAGTTTCAATGCTCGGTTGGTGAAGGTGATATATGTTCTTCCATGTGGCATTTGCAGCCTTCACAACCGATTCAATATTGTTGATCAAAATCAAACAAGTATTGAATTTCAATGTCATCTTATTTTCATTTTCTTTTAATGCCTTCTTTACTTCATCATTATTCAAGCTCGGCATCAACTGTCTCAGGTTTTGATCAAATATGTCTATCACAGTTTGCCTTGCATTGCTCCATCTCATTTTTATTGGATTCAATAGAACTACTGGAACCTGTGGGGCAATTTCTTCAGGAGAGTATTTCCACTATCCCATCTTCTCAACAATAGCATCTTCTATTTCCTTCTGTTCTGCTTCCGATCTGGTTTCATATCTCAAGGATTTTATGTTACTTACTCCAGATCCTGATCCATCTCTAAAGAGTTTGAGCTTTTCTTGAAGACTTAGAGGAGGCCTTTTGAATACTATGTCTTTATCTGCCTTTTCTGCCTTGTCTGCCTTGCCTCTTGTATTTCTCCTTGTAAACACAGCAGTGGGAGGCACAGGTGCCTTAGTGATGAAAACTTTTCCTTTCTTCTTTGCAGGTTCTGGTTTCTCTGTTTTCTCATCCTTTTCCTCTTCTTTTTCATCTATTTCTTCTTTGTCCTCGGTTATCATTTGCATTTTGGCTATCCTCTTCTTTCCTTTGTTTACCGCCTGTGGAAGCTTTATGCTTAGTTCAATTCTCACCTTAGCTTCATCATATGTTCCAAAATATGGAGCTTTGGGATTGACAGGCTGATTTAGAAGAGCTTCAATGATATTCTTGGTTTCATCAATATTTACCTCATAAGGAAGAGGTTTTACATATACAGTTCTTGGTTTAACTGCTTGAATATACACATTATCACAATCTACCATAAAACAGATGTCATCTTTGTAATCTTCCACCAACTTCTGTGGAATCCAGAATCTATCATTCATTTTCTCTTTGAAAGACTCAAAATAATTATCCATGATGCTTTCAAAGTTTTCACCCATTTTTGCGATGTATTCATTTATTTCATAGAGGACTGGCACATCTTTTCTCCATACAACTTTTCCTTTAGAAGGGAAGAATTTCTGAACATAGAAGAATAAACAGACCAACAAGGATCCAAACTCACATGGATTGTTTTTGGAAGTTTTGATGCTTTCCATGTTCTTGTTAAACTGTTTCAACAATAAGTCTGCTAGGTCAAATGTCAAGTTATTCTTGACCACTTTGTATGCTAGGTCAATAGCTTCACAGGAGACACTGTTCTGTCGACTAGAACTGTAAATCTTATGGGCAATGATGTGTGTACCAAACTTCAGTTCAACATCGGTAATGCTGCTAACTTTCATGCCTCTACCGTCCCACTTGGCTAGGGTTTTCTTCTCTAGTTCCGTCCGACCTAGGGTTTTGGTAGTTTTAGCTTTGTTCAACATGGGAAGACCGGTGACTTGTTGAATCATTTTCTTTTTTATCTCAATAGGTTGCTCAAGACAAATCTTGCCATCATGTACTCGGCTGAGAATGTACCTAACCCATTTATCTCAAAAGTTTCGAGGAAGATGTGCAATGTGAACTAAACCTTTATCTTCCAGATGTTTGTGCTCGGGTTTTAGAATACCATCCACACATAGTTCCTCACGCACAATGTCTAGTTCTAGGTTTCCCATTTCATGAATTGAATAGTTAAAATGATTGTGGATATCGTTAATAAGCAGTACCTTAGGAGGAATCTGAGATTGAGCTCCGTTCGGATCTAGGGCTGCTACAATTGCGGGCACGATCTTAAAATCTGGTGCTTTCCACTCCCCTTGGACTAACATATCAGATCCTTTCTTCACTGAAGTGCTGGATGATGCCATGGTAGCTCACAGAAAATTCCTTTCGCAAAAGTATTGAATCGCCGGGTTGCCCTTGAAATTTTCTGCTCTCAAAGTGCTAAAGATTCACGGTGAAGAATGAGTTCGATTACTTGCTTTTTGTTTACAATTCTGTCATTAATGCTCATTTCAAATTAGGGTAGGAATTCTGACAGACTGTCACCCACTAAGAATTAATTGCTCGGAAAAGACTTCGCAACTTGGTGAACTCGAGAATTCATAATGCTCCGACCTCGCTCGGTAAAGACAGGTACTGACCTTGCTCGGTGAAGACTATACCGACCTCCCTGTGATCTTACTGCATCTTGCATGCTGATTTAGACTTTCCTTTTTTTCTTTTTTTTTTCGGTTCTGGAACTGCTTGAGATTGGTCTATTAGAATACAGTTCCAGTGCTTTCTTGGAAATTTAGTTTGAGTCGGTAGAGCCATCCATTCCATTACTTGGACTGGATTGCTCGGTAGCTTTGGGAATCCATTTTTGTCTCACCTGTTTCCTGACCTTAGTTGCTTCATTCTTCTTTCCTTCTTCAATTTCACTAGCATTCATGCAGTTTCTGGCTATGTGACCGAGTTTAGTGTATTTGAAACATCTTACGGTAGTATCTCTTTTCCTTAGATGATGTTTTATGCAATTCATGCCAATGTGTCCATATTCTCCACAGTAATGACATCTACACCAGGTGTTGTAGTCCCATCCAAACATTGCTTTCACAATTTGTTCTGCTGGATTAAATGTCTTGGATCTGCACTCGGATGCCTTGTGACCTTGTTTGTTGCACTTGTGACAATTACCTCTGAATCTAGGTTTTTCCCTGCATTCATTTGCTTTGTGACCAGGTTGATTGCAGCTGTAACATTTTCCATTGAATTCTTCTTTTTCATTGTTCCAACATTTATTTGAAGTATGTCCTATTTTACCACAATGATTACAAGTAGGTTTTTGATTTCTTTGAGTACCTTGCTTAGAGGATTCGCCTTCTTCTTTGTATCCAAGTCCTGCTTTTCCTTTTTGCCTATGAAGATTTCGTTCATACAGCTGATTCAAGTCTTCTTGACTATTCAGCATTCCTTCATTGATTTGTTTTTCAGCGTTTAGGTCATCCACCAATCTTAGATTGATTTCCTTTTCAGATCTTAGTTCTTCTCTTGTGTTTTCTATTTCTGATCTTAGATTTAGAATTTCTTCATTTGTATGAGAGATCTGATCAATTAGATTTTCTAGCTGAAGGGTTTTGTTTTGGACTTCAATGTTTCTTCCATCTAATTCATCTTTCAACTTGTTTCTTTGTTCCAAGATCTCACAGAATCTTGTAGAGTGTAGTTCTTGTTCTCTTTTCAATTTTCTCACTTCTTCCTGCAGAGACCCATTCTTTTCTAGAAGTTCTTTGATAGCATTGTTTGCTTCATATGAGTTATTTGAGGGAAGAAGATCTTCAATCTTTTCTTCAATGTAATTCTGATCATTCATCTGATTTGCAAGTTCCTTCCTTCTTCTTAGGGATTGGGAAAGATGTTCTTTTGCTTCTTTGAGTTTAGCTATGGCCATTTCCAGATCTAGCTTTTCATTTTCAATCACCTTGTTCAGTTTGAATACCTCCATTGTCCTAGATCTTTGCTCAAGCTAGTTAAGCTTTGTCTTGAGAACCAATGCTGCTCTGATACCAATTGTTGGAAATATTCAGGAGTTAACCGAGTTATTGAGAGGGGAGGGGTGAATCAGTAACTCCAAATTTTCTTACAATTTTAACATGTAATTTACTTTTTAACCTTTGCATACAGAAAGCATGAAACTTAAAAGTATTCACAATAATGACACATAGATTTGGTTACCTAGAAACCTTCCAAAAAAAAGTAAAACTGGGGTGGGGATGAAACCCACAAAGCTTTAATACTGCAGAATAAATTTGGCCGGTTAAGGCTTACAATTTGATCACTTCTGATGATCTGCCCTGTTAGGAGCAATAAGGATTGCTAAATCCACCCTGTTAAAGGATTTACAAACATACAATGAAGTATGCACTCGGTAAAGAGATTTTTACAAAGACTGTTAAGTCTACGTGATTAAAGGATTTAGTACTGATTCACCTGTTAGAATGAAACAGTAGATCTCTGCTTTGCAACTGGATTGCTGATTGAGATTCGCTGATGTACTGATCACCTTCTATGATGAATTTGTCTTTGCTGTACCTTATACTTCTGAAGCCTTCTGTAATTCGCTTATTCTCTGTCTTTCTTTTTCTTTCACATATATTCTACTTCATACATTTCATTACATCTTTTTATTTTTACAACATTGTTTATATACAAGTCTTAAACAATTAATTACAATTTACAATTACACAGTCGGCTTGACAAATAAACATAAGTGCTACTAAGTCGGCCCAAGTATGGTTACTCAGTTCCTTCAAACTGACTCGGTGACTTTCTGATACTCGGCGTCCACTACATTACTCGGCATCGTCATGCACTCGGTAGAAGTGAAGGCACGGTTCATACTGATCACTCAATAGGTTTTGAACTCGGTAAGTACTGGTGACTCGGTAGACATGATGTTACTCGGTTTACATTGTCCTGTTCGGTTTGTACTAACTTGCTTGGTTTCCACTGTCTGCTCGGTTTGCACTGTCTGCTCGGTTTGCACTGTCTGCTCAGTTTGTACTATCTGCTCGGTTTGCACTGTCTGCTCGGTTTGCACTGTCTGCTCGGTTTGTATTGTCTGCTCGGTTTGCATTGTCTGCTCGGTTTGCACTATCTACTCAGTTTGTATTGTCTGCTCGGTTTGTATCCAGAATGCAAATAAGTGTTGTCACTAGTGGCAATTCTGCTTAATGCCAACAAAAAGTTCAAGAGAAGCGGGTGAAATTGGAATTTGTAACATCTAAGGAATAACTTGTTGATATCTTTACTAAACCTTTACTGAAAAACACATTTGAATATTTGAGGACTAGACTTGGGGTCCATCCCCTATCTACCAGTCACTAAGGTGATCTAGACATTGCATCAACCTATATTTATCAGAAGATCATTCATGTTGATGCACATAGCTCACACTTTAGTTTTTGTCTAAGGTTGTGAAATATTGTAGAAGCTAGAACAATAATTTGTTTATCTATACACTAAAGGTACCTGATATGAACCAAACAATAGAGAAATACTTGGCTGCTGAAGAGCTATTTGTATATTTTCTTTAGCATTATTATCAAAGGAAGAGAAAATCAGGGAGAGGAAATGCATATGAAAAATTAGTTAGTGGGAACACAGAGAAAGAGAGAGACTTGAATATTTTTTGTTGAGAACAAAGGGAATCTGAGAACTAAAAATATCAAAACTATAGGGAGAGTCTGCACTTGTAATGTTTTTATGTTTTGTAGTGATTAAACATATTAAATATCAAGCTAGGGAGAGCTTACCGAGCTATAAAATTTATTTACATAGTTGTAGAATACATGTTTGGTATGTGTATGGCATATTCTCATATTGCTTGTGTTGCCATCAATGCCAAAGAGAGAGATTGATGAACTACAACTGATTGAATATCTAATGAATTGAAGGAACAATGATTAGAGATCACCAAGCTACTGAAATGATATGTAAGATGACTAAATCAGTCAATATGTTGTCATTGATGTCAACTAGTTTTGACAGTACTTATCATGTTAGTTACAAACATATGAAGATCTGTTGAAGGAAGAAAAGATGAAGAACTGAGATATCTACATTAGGAAAAGCTGAATATGATAGATAAGGATAAGGTAAACATTGGGTAACTTATTGATGAGTCTATGGCTTTATATTGTTGACTTGAGCATGTTACATTAATCTACTATGAAGAAGAGAGTTGAAATTAAACATTTCAATATGGTCATTAGTTGAATATTTTTGTATACAGTGAGCCAGTGCAGTGTATACCGAGTGACAGTATTAATCAAGCTAGTTAGTGTGTGTGTGAAAATTGTACCTGATCTGTAGACACAACACTCAGTAAAACATTAGAGGTTAGCTATAATCAAAATCATGCAAAATTAAAAACTATCTAACAAGGCGATTTACTGCCTTCTAATAGGTGCGAGATTGATGTTCTCAGATTGTAATCGAGATCAGTGACCTAGATGACACCTAAATGAAGGATTTGAATGCAATTGATCTAGATATGAATTGAATGCAATTAATCTATTTTTTTGGATTTTCTATGCAATAAGAATGAAAAAAATTGATATGAAATCTATGCTAGATGAAATTGATATGCTATGAATGCTATTGAAAATTGATATGCAATGCTAATCTAACAATGATATGCAATATGAATGCAAAAATAAGATTGATCTCACAAAGATGTCGATTCGCAAGAGCTTTGATTCTTCAATTCCAATTCTCTAGTGTGATTGTGCAAAAATATGAGATGCTTGGATGCAAATTTGAGAGATGATTGAGAGATTATTGAGAGATTATTGAGAGATGAATTATGAAGAGATGAGCCTTGTTTTTATAGAAATCCAAGGCATTGGAGGTGCATGAAAAAAAGCCATAAATCACTCAAATAACTCAGGTTGATTTTTGATTTATTTTTAAATAAAGGATAATTAACTCACAAAAACATGCAAAAGCTAAGTTTTAACTCAAAATAGATTCTAGCTTTAATTGATAATTGATAGTTGTTTGCTTTTATGATTGTGCATGTTTTATTTATGAATTAATTTAATAATAAAGTGATTTATTTCCAACTTAACTGATTTTTAAAAATAAAACAATTGATTTATGGGTTAATCAATTATTTAATCAAACTTTTATTAAAAATTATATTATTAAATAATGACAACTTGCTTTAATTAATTAAATAAGAATTTAATCAATTATTCATATGATATTAGATTTATTGTCAAAATTAAATAATACAATTAATAATAGATAGAATTAAATTTAATTATACAATTAAGTGGCAAATATTAAATCTAATTAATTAAATATGAAAATATTCAATTAATCAAACTTTAGGATAAATGTGATTTATTGCCAAATAATTATAAAATTAAAGATAATTATGATGATTAGGAATATTCCCTGATGCAGAATTTAAGATAATCAATTAGATTTGATGATGTTCAGATGTGCCTTAGGTTAGGACTTCGATGTTGATTTTGTTCGATTTGTTGATGTAGGAGGTTAATGAACTTATAGCCCATTTTTGGGGTATTAGATTTTGCCCCTCTTTGAATTACTGTGCGAAGTGCAGTGGTTCAAAGATAGTCTGTGTTTGATAGAGATATGAAACTGATGTTTGAAATTGATAATTGATATGAGACAGAAGCTGATTGATATTGAATTGATATGGAGATAATAGGTCCTGAATGACCAAAGATAATGTTCACTATAACAGAAAATGAACCTATGATTGTGAAAAAGTGTCAAAATGCCTGATTCCAAACCTTAGGATTGCAAAGAAGTGAGTGACCCATTCTAGACTCGATTGTCTTAGCAGAACTAGCAAGTATCACATCCAAACCCTTCAGTTGCTGAAGAACCAAGGAAAGAACACTATGATCTGATGGTTGCAAAAACTGATACAGTTTACAAGATTAGGAGAATACCAGATTGATATGGATCTTGATGAATCTGATATGCCCCAAGTGATGATAGATTTTCCCCGAGCGATGAGGACTTTTGATGAATCAGCGACTAGACGTGATTGTTGTCTTGATCACTGATGAAAGATATTGATAGATTTGATCGATAGAATTTGATTTACAGACTTTGAATTGATGTGCAATACCATGCCCCCTTCGGGATTAAAATTGAAATCTGACAAGAAAAGTCAGTGTTATAGTTTAGAAGCATGTTAATTGATTTGAGAAGTGTGGTGAAACATGTCCGAGAACACATTCTGCATCATTTGGAGGTCCTGGAGACCGAATTTGACTAGGTTTGACCATGGTTGACCAAGTTGAAATTTTGATAGTTTGATGTAAGCTAATCAGTTAAGTTGAATACTGGATTTTTGTGATAATTGAAGGTTGATGATGCAAGTAGTGAATAAGATAAATGATCTCAGATTTCAATTTTGATCCATAAAAGGATTCTACTTGCTATTTCATTGGAGGAACCTTCATGTGAGATTTAGCTCTTGTTAGATTTGAAGATGTGAGTGGTGAATTGTTTAAGCATTGAAGTTCGTTTAGTCATTGTGAGATCATGCAAACATGCAAAATGCAAAGAGACATGCAAAATGAAATGCAACCTAAGACCTAGGACCTAGTCACTGATCATGTGTCAATTTGTTATCATCATTGAACTTTTAGGTAACCGGATAAATCAATACAATGCCCACTAGCCATGAAACCATAGACATATGAATATCAATTTGTATGCACAAGAATCAATACAACACCCACTAGTTATACAACCATGGACATATGAATATTGATTTGTTTTCAGAATTTTGGATCAGATATAAGCACCAAGGCACAAATGCCAGGATGACCTGAATATCATGTCCATTTTGATATAGCAATTTTGTATAAGCATCAAAACATAAACGTAATGATGACTTGAATACACCTTGCATTGCAAACACATCAAACAGTCAAGAGATCATTCTAAATCCAATGTGAATTACCCGTAGTGACCCTTTATCGTTCACATCCTTAGGCAAGAACATGTTTCACAGTAGGAGAAAGAATTCACTTCAGAAAGACAATAGTTAGATCAAACTTCCTTGAATTTTCTGGGTATCAATGGTCGAGGTACGCATGGCCATCCAATTCGAGATAGAGGCTCTTACAGTCAGACACCATTTCAATCCAGAATTTCCAAAGTTGTTAGATTTTCACATACAAGTAGAAGACAAAGAAAAGATTATGCCCCCAGTCATCACTCTCTAAATCCTGTAAAGGACATCATCGAAGAGCTCAAAGGGACACAATATGCAAAAATTTCAATGCGAATAAGTAAGCATACAAGGAGATAAAAGCATGTAAAAAGCATAGATTGTTTTCAGTTGAGTTTTGATGTTTGATTGCGTTGTTGTAGATGCAAAATCCTTTCTGGAGACAAGACTGACTGACTGACTCACATGAAGCTTTAAAGGATTCTGACTAGATAGGACATGTTTAAGATACATTGCAGACTATAAGATATGACATTGATTGCCCCCAAGTTTGAACATTGATAGGATACAGACGCGCAAGCTGATTGGTGTACAGACCGACTTATTGAAAATTGGAAATGTTGAAACAAACCGGGAGATATGTACAAACTAAAGCAAGACTGAAAGCTGGGAAAGACCAAGATTGTGCTGATAGATGGAGCGTTTGGAACAAGTGGTGCCCGTTTGCCGGGTTTTCACCATCTTGGTAGAGATTCTATTTTTGCTACCAAGGCACCTGTTTCTAGGTTTTCACCAAGGCACTTTTTCTTTTTTTTCAATTTTTTTGTACTTTTCATTTTTTCAATTTTTTTTGTATTTTTCATTTTTTCAATTTTTTTGTACTGTTGATATTTTCTAATTTTTTTGAATTTTTGATATTTTTTGATTTTTTTGCGAATCATCAAGGTGCCTATTGCTAGGTTTTCACCAAGATGTTCATTTTTTTAGGACTTTTTCTAATTTTTGAGATTTTTTTAGGACATTTACCATAGATTGAATGCCTTAGGTGTAGAATTTCTTCAGATGGAGAACGTTGATTGGTTCTTGGATCTGTTCTCCTTCAGTCGTTGAGAGTTGATAGGCACTAGAGCCAAAAGTAGCAATGATGACAAAGGGACCCAGCCAGTTGGGTTCGAACTTCCCCTTGCATTCTTGATGGGATTGATTTTTAGGATTTTCTCTCAAGACTAGATCACCAATCTGAAATTCTCTGTGTCTGACTTTCTTGTTGTAGCCTCTAGACATTCTTTTCTGATACACTCTGAGATGATCATACACTGCTTGCCTGCGCTCATCTAGTAATTCAAGTTCTTATAACCTAGACACTCTGTAGTCTTCATCAGTGACAAGTCTATGCATTTTGATTCTAAGTGATGGGATTTCAACCTCAATAGGCAGTACCGCTTCAGACCCATAAACTAAAGTGAAAGGTGTAGCCCCTGTAGGCATTCTGATACTAGTTCTATATGCCCAGAGAGCTGGATTGATCATGAGATGCTAGTCTCTTCCTATTTTATTCACTGTTCTGTGTAAGATTTTCAAGATATATTTTTTTTAAGCCTCAGCTTGTCCATTCCCTTGAGGATAGTAAATAGAAGACCAATGTTGTGTAATCTTGAATTTAGCACATAAGTCATCTAGATCCTTGTTTTTGAATTGTCCCCTGTTATCTATGATTATAGAGTGAGGGATCCCATATCTGCAAATGATGTAGTTCAGGATGAACATAGAGATCTGTTTCCCCGTTGCTTGTGTTAGAGGAACTACTTCTACCCATTTTGTAAAATAATCTGTAGCTGTGATGATATGGGTATGTCCATTAGAAGAGTGTGGATGGATAGTGCCTATGAGATCAAATGCCCATTGTTGAAAAGGCCATTGTGTAGTAAAGGGAATTAGATCTCTCCCTGGAGCATGAATCAAGTTGCCATGTACTTGACACTGTTGATAGTTTTTAGCAAATTTAATAGCCTCTTTCTCCATTTCAGGCCAATAGTACCTGGCCCTAATAAGTTTTTGAGCTAACATTAAACCGTTCGAGTGTGACCCACATATACCCTTGTGGACTTCCTCTAATGCACGTTGAGACTCTTCCCATTCTAAACATCTAAGCAGTGTACCATCTAGACCTCATTTATACAGATCATTAGCAATGATGACATATCGGGATGCGGATCGGATAAGGTTTCATTTCTCAAAATGGTTAAAGGACTCAGGGATGATTTGGTCATGGAGATAGGAGAATAGATTTTTGTAGCGAGATGAGTCATAACCTACAACAGTGCAGATCATGTGAGTTTCAGGGGAGTCATATGCAGGATAGGATAGGGCTTCCACTAGGAACTCATAGTGTAGCTCATGTTCGGGCTACTATAAGAGAGTAGATAGTGTTGCCATTGCATCAGTAGCCTTATTCTCCATTCTGGGTATTTGCTCAAATGTGATAGAGATGAAGTGTTTCTTTAAATCATCTACCATTCTCTTGTAAGGAATGAGCTTTTCATCTTTGGTTTGGTACACATCATTGACTTGGTGGATAACCAATTGTGAGTCTCCATGGATGTGCATCTCTATAACTCTCCACTGTATTGCCATTTTCATACCATTGAGAAGTGCCTCATATTCAACAATATTGTTTGTGCAAGGAAACTTTAGTCTAAATGCTTTGGGTATCAAGTATCCTTGAGGAGTGATGAACAATATGCTTGCTCCAGATCCATTTTGTGTGTAGGAGCCATCAAAGAATAACTACCATTCTCTAGAAGAGAAGTGCATGATAGAGGAATCAGGAAATTCCATTTGCATGGGTGTATCATCAAACAGTGGTGCTTCAGCTAATTGATCAGCAATGACCTGTCCTTTGATAGCTTTTCTTTCAACATATTCAATGTCAAATTCACTCAAGAGCATGACCCATTTAGCTAGTCTACTTGTGAGGGCAGCTTTGCTTAGTAGGTACTTCAGTGGATCAATCTTAGCTACCAAATGAGTGGTATGAGCTAACATGTAATATCTCAATTTCTGTGATGCAAAGATCACAGTGAGACAAGCTTTCTCAATCATAGAATAGTTCTTTTCATATGCAACCAATGTTCTGCTTATATAGTAGATGGCTCTTTCCTTTTTGTTCTCATCATGCTGTGCTAGCAATGCCCCCAGTGATGTATCTATTGCGGAGACATATAATATTAATGGCTTCCCATGAATAGGAGGCATTAAGATAGGAGGATTCGAGAGATAATTCTTGATATGATCAAAATTTTTTACACAGTCTTCATTCCATGCAAAGGTCACACCTTTATGTAATGTCTTTGTGAAAGGTTGTGATATGTCAGCTAACTATGATATGAATCTTCTGATAGATTGAACTCTGCCTTGCAACATCCTCATTTGACTGATATTTGTGGGAGGTTGCATCTCTATTATAGCCTTGACTTTAGCTGGATCAACCTCAATGCCTTTCTTTGAAACTATGTATCCTAAGAGCTTTCCAGAAGTGACACCAAAAGCACACTTCTTAGGATTTAGTCGGAGACTAAACTGTTCCATTCTGTCTAGGATCATGCTCAAGTCTATTAGATGTTTAGTTCTAATCATGGATTTTTCCAAGGTATCATCCATGTAGTCCTCCATTGTTCTATGCATCATATCATGAAAAATTGATGTCATTGCTCTTTGATATGTAGCTCCAGCATTTTTGAGTCCGAATGGCATAACATTCCAACAGAAGGTTCCCCACGCACATGTGAAAGCTATTTTCTCTTGATCTTCTGGAGCAATTTTGATTTGGTTGTACCCAAAAAAGCCATCCATTAAGGAATACATTTCATAGCCCACAGTCATGTCTGCTATCATATCAATGTTAGGCAGTGGAAAATCATCCTTAGGGCATGCTCTGTTCACATCTCTAAAGTCCGTGCACACTCTGATTGAACCATTTGGTTTTGAAATAGGTACAATGTTAGAGATCCACTCAGCATAGTCTATGACATGGATGAATCCAGCTTTTAGGAGTTTTTCTAGTTCTGCTTTGACTAAGAGTGCAACATGAGGATGCATCTTTCTCAATTTTTGCTTGATTGGTTTTACTCCAGAAGCAATGGATAGATGGTGCATAATGAGATTGGGATCCAATCCTGGCAGATCTGAATATTTCCATGAAAAATTGATCTTTTTTTTTTATAAGAATGTAGTGAATTTCTGTTTCTCTTCTTTTGATAGAGATTGTGTTACATGTACCAATTGTGGTTCCTCTGTTGTACCCAAATTGATGGATTGAGTGGGCTCAATCAAAACTGGATATCTATCCTATAAATGACTCAGAAGGACATCAAATATCTCATCCTTAGGTGCCTCAAAGAGGTTTTCACCTTCAGATATGTCTTTTCTTTTTACTTTTGTAGGATTTGAGACTGCCACAAAGTGGTTTTCACCCTTAGAACTCTTTTTCTTTTTATTTTTATTTTTTTGACAAAGATATTTGATGTCTGAATCAGTCATGCTGATGCTCGGTTCACTGATGGAAGTCCTCATAGGCTCAACTGCATTGAGGTAACAAGCAAGGGCATAGTCACTGGAAAAGGTGTAAACACCGTGGCTTGGGTTTGTGGAAGTTTGGTCGATAAGATCAGGGCGTTGGATAGTCAAAGTGGGAAAGGCTTGGGATATGGTGTTCACAAACATGGATATGTCATCATTGGTCCTAACCTAATGCTCAAGTTCAAAGGTGATATTACAGCTCAAAATGTTCAATTTGTGAATAGGCTCAACATCATCATGGGAGTCCTCTTTAGCTCTAGGTGGATCAGACACGTTAAGTTCATTGTTTCACTCTAGACCTACGTTGGGTTGAGATACATATTGGTGAATAACATCAATATATTTCTCTATGATAAGCTCATCTTCTTCTAGAATGGCACCCCATTCATAGTCATTTGACTCAGCTTCTGATTCAGGATCTCTAGGAAATCTTAGAAAATGTGTGAAATCAGGATGAATACTCCAAGAAGGATTACCCTCAATCTCTGACTTGAATTCATATTCATGGGAATCAGTGTCAAAATAACTACCCCCTTCTTCTTGATCAGTTTGATTGCCTTCAAGATTGGCTGGTTCTTGTGGTGCAACCATCTCTTGCGCTACAGTAGGTTCTTGTGTGTCTACTACATTAATTCTTTTGATAGGATCATCTTTATCATCAAGAAGATCTTTGATCTCTTTAGGCAATTTTTCATAGGGGATGAGTTCTGAACTATCTGAATCATCATCTGAGGGTTCTATCTCTTCTTTCTTGAGAAGGGGTTCTCCTGGTGCAATTTGTTCTATGACATGAGAACAACCACCTTTGAGATGATAGGGTTTCTTCTTAAAGCCTAAGCCACCAGTATCTTTGTTGGCTCTACCAATATGTGGAATGGGTGTCACAAGACCCTTTCCTCTGATTCCTAGAGGTCCTTGACTAGAATATCCCATCTTGGCTATCAATCTATTCCCTGGACCATATGAATTAGAAGGGATTGTAGGTGCTATAGATTCACTAGGTTGGACAATTTTAGATTCAAAATCCTCTTTGTATAGCCATGCAAGCACAACTTCATCCTCCTCAAATTCTTGTTTGGATACTTGCTCCACCACAAAATTTCTTTTGTATGCTTCCATAGGTTCCTTAGGTTCTAATTTATACTACTTCAAGGATTGTCCATATGACTTAGGTGAGATTGGGAGAGATGTCAAAGACAAGACTGGCTCTATAGTGTATTCTCCCATCCCATTTTCTTTGATATTGATCTCTTTAGCAATGTCTTCCATCTTGGATGTGGAAGCCACATTTTTTTGCTTGATGGAAGATTCTTTGCTATTGGGAACAAGCTTATCGAAACTTTCCTTCAATGTATTACAAGTTGTACTTAGATCTGCTAGGATAGTAACCTCCACTCCTTCATAGGGAAATTTCAAGCATTGATGGTACGTAGAAGGAATAGCTTGCATTTCATGTATCCAGGGTCTCCCTAGAAGGATATTGTAAGCCAATGGTAGATCAAGCACCTGACATGTGGTATCTTTGATGACCGGACCCACTCGGATAGGTAAGACAATGGTGCCTTTAGAAGCTCTTTCTTGTTCATCATAGGCTTTTATGGTGATCTTCTTTCGAGGATCAATAGCCATCTCTGAGAATCCCAACTGTGTGATTAAGTTGTAAGAACAAATGTTGAGGCCTGCGCCCCCATCTATCAACACATGTTTGACTTGACGGTTCTAGATCAAGACTTCTATGTGCAAGGGCTGATTATGTGGGTGACTTAGGGAGTTGTCATCTTCCTCTGAAAAGGAGATATATTGCGGAGATGTTAGATGACCAACCATAGTCTGGAACCTGTGTAGATCTAGATCATTAGGAACATTAGAGCTGAGAAAAGCTTTGTCTAGGATATCTCTGTGAGCTAGAGATATTCGAAGTAACTTAAACATAGAGATTTTTGCATTGGTATGCTGGAGTTGTTGGATGATGTTGTAAGATGTAGGTCTTGTATCCTTTGGATTGGAAGATTTCGAGGTAACCTTCTATTTAGAAGCAGATGTGAGATTGAAAGGTATCTTAGGGACATTAGATGAACTTGGTGTTTGTCCTTTCAGATGAGCCTGAGCTTGTGATCTGGTAACTGCATTAGCTGAGGAATGATTTTTGTCTCTTCATACAATCGTGATGACATTGCAGCTCTCAGAGAGATATGGTTCAACCATATTGATGACAACATTGTTTCCAGGGTAGGCATAGTTGACTTTTGCCCCCATGTTAGGCTGAGAAGTGGAAACTCCCTTGCCATGTTGTGGAAATAGTTTTGTAAATGCTGTGTGATCATTATTGCTAGTAGGATTATCGATCATGATGTCCCCTTGATCTATCAAGTCTTGAATGGTATGCTTCAAGTGGAAGCATCCATTAGTTTTGTGGCCTTTAGTCTGATGGAAAGCATAGAATTCATTATCTTTCCACCAATATGGTTTTGGATCCAGATCAGGTTTTTGGATTGGCGGTAAAGAGATCATGTTATCGGCTATCAGGGTTCTCAGGGCAGATTCCAAAGATTCTCCCAGGGGAGTAAACTTTCATTTATTATCCCATCATTTGAATGGCTTCTTTGGAGATGGTTTAGTATATTTTTGCTCTGAAGCTTCAATGGCTTTGGTGGCAAGGGTGAGATTGTAGGCCGGTGCCTTTGATGGGGTGCAGATAGTGTCAACAACACCATCAGAGATGATACCTTTGTTTCTATTCCAGCTCTTGTTTTTATCTTTTGAGCTAGATCCAGATTCAGACTTGTCCTTTTGAAGTGTGATTTCTCCTTTCTTGACAAGTACTTTCTCAATCTTGATTGCATTATCCACTATTTTATCAAAAGATACATGATCTTGCATTTGTAATGGATAATTGAGCTCTGGAACAAGGTTATTGATAAAGATTTCAAGTTTCTCCATTTCGGGAATTTGTCTAGCATATAGAGAGAACTTCTTTCTCCACCTCTTGAGGAAAGTTAGGAATGATTCCCCTGGATATTGCTTGAGGTTACAGATATCGATCATGGTGATCAAACGTTGAATATTGTAAGAATATTGTTAATAAAGCAATTTAATCAATTCCTCAAAAGTTTTGATCATAGAAGGTAATCTTGAAAACCACTGAATGGATGCTCCTCCCAAGGATCTAGGAAAAAGACACATTAGATAAGTCGGTTCATGCATGAATTCCATGGATTGCATACAGAACTCTCTGAAATGATCTTGAGGATCAGAGTGTCCATCATATTTGTCATACTTTGGTATCTCCACTCTTTTTGGGAATGGTGGCATATACAAGTTTTTGTCGAATGGGAAAGGACATAGGGCCTCCATGGAGAACTCCTTGGGTTCCTTCTCCTTCTTAAGATTGTTAAATTTGACTTGTATAGCATGCATCTATTTTTTCATAGCTATGAGTGGATTTTATTCCTCATGTGTGATTATATCATCAACGTTAAAGTTGGGAGGAAGCTTAGCCCCTTCCTGGGCTAATTGTAAAAAGTATGCCTCTCTATCCACTTTCAAGAAATGCCTAATCATTCTCTTAAATTCATCATCATTCTGACATCGATGGATTTCAGAGGGGGTAGGTTCTTGGTTGGCATTATGTTGAGAATGGTGTCCTTGGGACCCTCCTCCTAGAGAACCATGGTTTGTCCCTACTTGAGACATGGTAGGAGTTTTTGGGCTCCCTGGAATAGATTGAGGAGGATTTTTCTGGTTACCTCTGTGAGTTGATAAGGGAGGTATGTAACCAGTTTTCAATTGAAAGTTACCGAGACTGTCATCTTCATAGATACCTAACTTGATGAGTTGTTTAAGAGTTGGACCTGGGGTATTGGTCAAAAGTAAGTTCTGAGATGTTTCTTCTGATTTCTTGTGTGAAGAAGCTCTGGTCTCCACCATTAACTTTGAATGAAACAGAAGAAAAGGATGAAGACAACTGAAGAACAATTTGATTCGAGAAAATTAGATGACGCAACCTTGTCAAGATTATGATAGTTTTGAAGATTTGATGAGATGTGGGTGAAGGAAACTGTACCTTGGATGTATGGGATAGATCGCCCAAAAGATAGCGGACATGAGTTCTCAACACTTAGTCTATTTTTGAAGATTGATTGAAGATTGATAGTTATGACAAGGTTTTGACACGAGATAAAAAGGACTCAAATTGATCAAAGAGAAGACTAGATCGGATTCAAAAGATCAAACTCGGAAAATGGTAGAATGCTCAATAGCTACTGCTCTATTCCTGACACAATGATATTTTTGACAGATTATGGAACTAGGCTAGAAACATTGGATATCTTGCAATTTGACAATTTCTGACAACTCTCTCAAATTTTTCCAAATGACACTCTACAGACTCGTACGACACTGGGTAGTCTATGAAACAACATTTCTTAAACTTGTATGATAGTTGGGTAGAAATGAAATGATAGTTGACAAAACTCGTACAATAGTTGCTAACAAGGTTTTGACTTCCTTGGATTTGCTGGCATGAAAACTCATACGACACTGGGTTCTCAATCATACGATAGATGGGCAATACTAAAACGACATTTGACAAAAAGTCATATGACTTTTGACTTCCTAAAATGACTTTTGACTCTAGAAAGAATTTTACGTCAATTTTTGCAAAATTTAAGGTTTTCAGTTCTGGATTGTTTGCAAATTGTACTGTCCAGATTTTGAAGGTTATACCAGATTTGATCATTTTTAATAGCCAAGTAGATAAACAAGCACGTAGAATAGCAAGCAAGTGATTCCAAGCATGTCTGAAAATAATGAACAAGGGCCAAAGCAACCTTGCGCATGAACAATCAAGTGACCAAATAGTGCTAATCCCTGAGAGTACTAATTGTGTATGTTCTGAAAAGTTTTGCAATAACACACATATACCTGAAAGTGAAAAATTGGCCTCTCTAGGGTTTTTAGTAATGGTTTGACTCTGCAACTTTTATGATTCAAAGGGGTGAACTCCAATCCCAGCACACCAAGGTTTTGACACAGTCCAAGAACTTAATCTTCAAGAGCTGCTAGGGAGATCTGACAACCCAACAATGAACCATACCCGTGGAGATTTCTTCCACAAGGACATTTATATAGCGGCTGTCACTACCATGGTGAAAATGGCTATTACCGCTTGAGGTTTTGTCAATGTAGTTTGCCTTGTGAAGGGATTGTCTGCTACGGTTAACCCTCTCTAAAGGTGACTCACAGATTTATACCACAAGGGGACTTGGCTCCAGATTCAAAGTTTTGACACCTCTTCACTTTTAACCCAAACAAAGAAAGCAGATTAATCTGACACGCTAAGACAAAATTTTGTTCCACCAAGGTCTATGATATCAACTCCATGTGATCTATCAACCTCTCTGGGGAGAGAATGTATCAATCAATAAGAGAAGATGCACTAACCAATTTTGATTCACCAAAGCTCGTGATATCAACCCCACGTGATCTATCAACCTCTCTGGAGAGAGAATGTGTCGATCAATAAGAGAAGACGCACTAACCAAGCTGAATGTGAAATGCACTAAGTATCCTCCCTACCTACAAGGATTCTGTCATCAAGAAATATTTCTCTAGGAATCCAATCTCTCAAGAATCATGAATAGTGTTCATACGGCCTAATTACTATGTGAGCACAGATATATTCCCGAAAGCAAATCTACTAAAAGCACCCAAAAAGTAGAAAGAGGAACACTTAACGCTTAAAGCAAATATGAGATGAGTCCACAAGGTGGAACACTTAACACCTCACACAAGATGAAAATGAGTCCCCAACTTAAAAAACAAGTGAGTTCCTAAAAGCACAAAAGGGTTGCCAAGTGGAACACTTAACGCTTCTGTCCTGTTGACCCCTCCCCTTTATGGCGCTGAGATTGCAACCACAGGGTGGAAATGAGGGGCCAGTGGATTAGCAAGTCCAATAACCCAAGATAGCAATCAAGATCAATCACAAGTATTCTAAGACTACTTAATGAATCCTTAAGGGATCACAACCTAGTATCAAATTATGCAAGTGTGTAGAAATAGATCAAAAGCATGAAAAGATGCACACAAGCTTGACACGTGAGAGATTTATTTTAAGTCCAAATTGAAATGTTTTCAGAACAAGGAGAATACCTCATGATCCTCACAATGTACTTAGTAGATTTTACCTGATTTTTAGCAATTTTTGTTGAGCTTTTCCATGCAAGCAAGTGACGAACTCTCCAACAAGCAAACAAGCAAACAAGATATGCAAAATATATTCAACTTATGAAAACCATAGGGTTAGCTCTAAAAATCAATTATTATCAATAATAATAACCAGCAATTAATCCAAATGACAACTCATATCATTCATTGAACCATGTAAAAAAAATAAGAGCATACCCATCACAAAACTTTATTTTTTTTGCTGCATTTGACCTAGTCAACAAGATCTAATTTTTTTGATATGATTTTGGTCACAAAAATAGAAATTCAGAATAGAGACCCCTACTAAAAAATAGACAGCTTTCCAAAAATACAAAAATTTTAAAAAAATCTCTTCATTTGTGCCCTAGAGATCCGTTTTATCAAAATAGACTAGTTTTTGCAAATTGACTATTTGAGCTATTAAATTGCATCCAAATTTAAAACACAAATAATATAACCCCTATATAATTTGAAGAGATTTCTGAAAATGTAAAAATTTCAGAAAAATATATTGATTTGCGTTAGATATTAATTTTTTATGAAAAATAAAAAAAAAATTATTAAAAATTCAAAATAATTCAAAAAATTCTGAATATTTTTTTGAAGCTTCTCTAATATGTCTTCAAATTGCAAAAAAAAATTTAGACCAAAACTCCAAGCTATTTGGGAGATAAAATTAAATCTTTTAAACTTTAAGGTTTTAGCTCCAAGAATCAAAATCAACATGCAAAGGTGGGTTGCCCCATGGTGGGCGCTAGAAATGTGTGTATGAAAATTGTACCTAATCTATAGACACAACACTTAGTAAAACATTAGAGGTTAGCTATAATCAAAATCATGCAAAATTAAAAACTATCTAACCAAACGATTTACTGCCTTCTAATAGGTGCGAGATTGATGTTCTCATATTGTAATCGAGATCAGTGACCTAGACGACACCTAAATGAAGGATTTGAATTTAATTGATCTAGATATGAATTGAATGCAATTAATCTATTTTTTTGGATTTTCTATGCAATAAGAATGAAAAAAACTGATATGAAATCTATGCTAGATGAAATTGATATGCTATGAATGCTATTGAAAATTGATATGCAATGGTAATCTAACAATGATATGCAATATGAATGCAAAAATAAGATTGATCTTACAAAGATGTCGATTCACAAGAGCTTTGATTCTTCAATTCCAATTCTCCAGCGTGATTGTGCAAAAATATGAGATGCTTGGATGCAAATTTGAGAGATGATTGAGAGATTATTGAAAGATTATTGAGAGATGAATTATGAAGAGATGAGCCTTGTTTTTATAGAAATCCAAGGCTTTGGAGGTGCATGAAAAAAATCCATAAATCACTCAAATAACTCAGGTTGATTTTTGAGTTATTTTTAAATAAAGGAGAATTAACTCACAAAAACATGCAAAAGCTAAGTTTTAACTCAAAATAGAGTTTAGCTTTAATTGATAATTGATAGTTGTTTGCTTTTATGATTGTGCATGTTTTATGTATGAATTAATTTAATAATAAAGTGATTTATTTTCAACTTAACTGATTTTTAAAAATAAAATAATTGATTTATGGGTTAATCAATTATTTAATCAAACTTTTATTAAAAATTATATTATTAAATAATGACAACTTGCTTTAATTAATTAAATAAGAATTTAATCAATTATTCATATGATATTAGATTTATTGTCAAAATTGAATAATATAATTAATAATAGATAGAATTAAATTTAATTATACAATTAAGTGGCAAATATTAAATCTAATTAATTAAATATGAAAATATTCAATTAATCAAACTTTAGGATAAATGTGATTTATTGCCAAATAATTATAAAATTAAAGATAATTATGATGATTAGGAATATTGCTAGGAATATTCCCTGATGCAGAATTTAAGATAATCAATTAGATTTGATGATGTTTAGATGTGCCTTAGGTTAGGACTTCGATGTCGATTTTGTTCGATTTGTTGATGTAAGAGGTTAATGAACTTATAGCCCATTTTTGGGGTATTACAGTTAGCTAGTTATCACCGATGAATTTCTATATTGACCAAGTATGGATGAAAATATTAAATGCTAAAAACAACTGATAGAATTTGATGAGCTGGAAATTATTATGATTTTGAGGTTAAGGATAAATTTTTTCATGAGATCCATGACTGACAAAATTCAGAGATCTAAAGGATGAGATTGAAATGTGTTAATGACACATCGACCGATGAAGGTTATAAGCGGCAAAATGGACGAAGGAGAATAAGAGGCAAAATCTGAAGGCTGATATGAAAATGTTTTACTTGTCTATATAATAGATATGAGTTGCATTATTGAAACATGCTGGAAAGAAGAAGACTACAAATATTTCACGTGAAGAATTTATTCATGCATGCCTAATCAAATTGGTTATTGAAAGAACCAAGCTGCAGACATTATTGAGCGTCCAAAATCTATATACCGAGTGAAAGTAAGTTGAGAGATATTAAGGAAGTGAAATTGATTAATGATCAGAATTTATATGGTCTTAGCATAGATCTAAATATTTTCAATTAAGTTGTATTTAAATAAGATCAATACTATATCAGTTTAACTATTGATTCAGAAAATCTCTTAACCAAGTGGACTTAACAGTCTTATGTTCTACCCTATGACATTCATTGAATGTAAAGTGTTATCTTGTTGACCCCATAGTGAATGCTAGTCAAAATTTAACTATTAGTGATAAATCTTCTAACCGGGTCACACCTAACAGTGTGTATTGTAACCTTTAATAGGGTTGGCTCTTCACCGATGTCACTTTAGAAAAGTGAATTATTTTGGGTTACCAGTCCTAGGTGGTTTTTCCCTTAGCATAGTTTCCACGTTAAATCATTATGTTATGTGTTATTTGTGATGATTGTTTTGATATTATACTTTACATACTACATATTTGATTTAGTCAGTAATCATAGTTGGATAATTATTGGTAATCGGTAAACTAAACAGACAGATTGATATTTTATGTTACCGTGCCACATAATTTGTTGGAATTATTTTTTAAGGTACATCTTTGTATTTGGGACTATAGGATAACTGATCTAATTGATTCACCCCCCTCGTAGTTACTCTAACACAAACCTTATAAGTGTTTGAAATCTAACACTAACAAAGTTTTGGAAAGTGCAAATGTTAGAGTTGATGAAAATGCAAAAAATAATGAATTGGAGTGCAAGCAAGAACCTGAAGATTATAGATCTTTTATATACATGGAAGAAGGAGAGGCAAGTAATATACCTAAACTAGATGTAGAGTCATGGATAGGTAATGTTTCTAAGCATCAGGAGGATGCTATCGAGAAAGAAGAAGAAGAAGCAGATAATTTTCATGATGAACCTAAAGATCCAGAACAAGGAGAAAGGAAATCTAAACCTACATTGGCACAGTATGTAAGAAGACATCACAAGCCTAAACAAATCATTGGAGATAAAAAATCTAAAGTCATGCCAAGAAGTAATTTGAAATATCATACATGCTTACAATGTGATTTTGAGCCTAAAAAAATGAAAGATGTGTTAGAGAATGATGACTGGATACAAGCCATGACTGAAGAAATAGAGTAGATAGAAAAGAATAATACCTGGACTCTAGTGCTAAGACTAGAAGACAAGAATGTTATTGGAACAAAATGGGTACTTAGAAAAAAGCTAAATGAACATGGAGAAGTCACAAGAAACAAGGGAAAATTAGTATGTAAGGGGTATGCACAATAAGAAGGAATTGACTATGGCTAGACATTTTCCCTTGTAGAAAGATTAGGAGTAAGGACTCTACTTGTATATGCAGTTAATAAAGGATTCAAAGTATATCAGATGGATGTCAAATCTACATTTCTAAATGGGATATTAGAAGAAGAAGGATACATTGAATAATAAGACTGATTTGTTGACCCAAGCAAGAAGAATATGGTTTGCAAGTTGAACAAGGCACTGCATGGATTGAAACAAGCCCCCAGAGAATGGTATGAGAGACTACATAATTATTTAATAAAGATTATATTTGCAAGGAAAAATGATAACAGTAATTTGTATATGAATACTGAGAAGGGTAAAGTGATTTTGTTAGCTGAAATATTTGTTGATGATATCATATTTGAAAGACAAGATGCCCTATGTCAGAAATTTTCAAATGAGATGCAAACTGAATTTGAAATGTCTATGTTTGGTGAGATCAAATTCTTTTTTGGTTTGCAAGTCTATCAGATGAAGAAAGGTATCTATATTACTCAATCTAAATATGTCAAAGAGATATTGAAAATTTTTGGTATGGAAGACTCCAGACCAGTAAGTACACCTATGGCTACTAGATAGAAGCTATCTAAAACTAATGATACTCCTAAATTGAATCAATCATTGTATAGATATATGACTGGAAAACTACAATATGTTGTTAATAGCAAACTGAATATTTCCCTAGCAGTTGGGATTGTGGCAAGATTTTCTGCCAATCCTAAGGAAAATCATATGATGGCAGTGAAAATAATACTAAGATATCTAAAAGGAATAGAGGATTATGGATTATATTACAAGAAGAATGACAAGTTTGAACTAAGATTTTACACTGATGTATATTGGGCTAGAAATGTTGATGACACAAAATGTACAATTGGTGGAGCATTCTTTCTAGGAAAGAGATTAGTCTCCTAGACAAGAAAGAAACAAAACTGCATTTTCCAATCTACAGAAGAAGCTAAGTATGTAGTTGCAATAGTAAATTGTTCAAATTTTGTGTGGATCAAGAAATTGTTAAAATGTATGAAAGAGGAAATCATTGAGCTATTTTTTTTTTTGTGATAACACAAGTGATATTAATATATGAAAGAATCTAGTTATGCACACTAAGACCAAGCATATTGTTATCAAGTATCATTACTTGAGAGAGCTAGTTCAAGATAAAGAAGTGAGATTCAAGTATGTGAATACAAAGGAACAATTAACAGATATATTCACAAAATATTTACCTAAGGATGCGCATGAATATCTTAGAGGTAATCTAGGGGTGATTCCCTTAACTAAGGCTACCTAGTAAAATAAGAGCACTGCATCAAATGTTCTAATCAAAATATTTGACAAATTGATGCAAAAAAGGTCACACTTTAGGAGTTGCCTAGAGTTGTGAGAAGTAAAGAAGAGATATTAATTAGTCATAAGAAAGATGACAGAGGGAGTATACAACATACAAAACTGACATGAAGACATCTACATGGAGAAGATGTAAGTGACATATACAAGCTTTGGTATTGTTGTCAAAGAGGGAGAAGATTCAATGAAAAAAAATGGAGTGATACAACATTAAGGGAGAAGATTCAATGAAACTTGAGGGAGAGATACATAAAAGATTCAGAGGGAGTAATTGAGCAAGCAGTCAGGCAAGACAAAAGTTGTGAATTAGAATGAAGCTAAGGATATTAATAAAAGTCTGATGCATAGAGATTTTGGATTGTTTGGTAAATCAAGTGTTATTCATGTGGTGTTTCCATCAATGCCAAAGAGGGAGATTGTTGGAAACAAGAATTGAAACAATTTTTAAATTGTCATTGATGTCAAACATTAACTGGTAAGATAGTTTCTATCTAGGATAGTACCATATCTTTTGATTGATAAGGAGGATTTTAAAAGAGGAGATAAAAATAGGACCTACGGAAAGGTTGAGTTATGTGATACTTTAATGGGTACTTGATCAGTTAGCACATTGACAAAGTAATGAGTTGTTTATCTAAGTAAGAAGAAAGACTGGAAACATAGGCTTAACTGAGAAAAAGTGAAGAAATCTAATTTAAGCTGAGTGATGTTAGTGTCGACCAAGTGCTAGTATATGCCAAGTAAATCTAGTGTCGACCAAACATCAATAATTGCTAAGCGATGGGAAATTACCAAGAAAAGATAGTGTTTGCTGAGGAAGATAGTTTGTAGTGATGACCGAGATACATAGTGATGACCAAGGAGATGAACACAGTATTGACCGAGTGTCAATAATTTACATTTGAAGAAAGAGTTGAGAATTCCAACCAACATAGTTGAATTCTTAGGATATGTAAAACATGTTGAAATTATTAATGAATTGTATGAAGCATTTAATGCATGGTAAATTATTTTCTTATGGATTCAAAGAGAAGTTTGGAGATGTATCTAGAAGGAAAAGATGAAGAATATAATGATGGAAGGTTTCAATGAATCTGACCTAAACCTAAGATCTATGGAGGAGATTAAGTGGCAAAAGATTGATCTACCTGATTAAAGAGGTATAAAGAAAAACCTAATTGTGAGGTTATAGAGGATGAAGAAGAGGTTGATGTTATTGATTGATAAGTCTAAGTAGAAGGCTGAAGGTGAAACATTGAAGGAGCTGAATAGAGTTGTGATTGCTTGAAGTGAATTTTGAGTAGATCAAAGATGGAGATGAAATGAAGGTCAGTTAGTAAATCATCATATGTTCGAAGTGGATTTGTATTTTCAAAGTGATTTGTATGTTTTTTATATCAAGAAATACTCTTACTTTCTAACCAATGTATCAGTATAAATCCTTTAATCAAGGTTGACATAATAGTTATTGTATAAATCCTTTACTCAAGGTGACATTCTAATGGAATGTTCTTAAGTACTCTAACCAAGTCATTTGATAGGGAGATCTTCTTAAAACTAGTCCTACTTCCTTTAGGACTTACCTAGGTTTTCTCTTGACCTATCTTAGGGTTCTTCAGACCCTTCACATTGATGGATTCCTAATAATCTCCTCCGCTCCACAAGATCTCACTACCAAGGGTTTTAACTCACTCTTGATCCCATAACTCTTCACATGAATTCAACTAAGGAATTCTTCCCTTCACTTCAATTCTTGATTCCAGGTAATAGACATGAGAGAAGACTCAATTTTTCTTATTTTTACTCAATTTGAGGTGTTCCACCATGTAGAAACTTCCTTCTACAAGTCGATCTTCAAATCTTAGACCAAAAGGCTACTAGGCCCTTGTAGGTCTTCCAACACAAATTTGGGCTTAACTCTTCAACTTTCCACACAAGTGGCCAAAAGCATCACATTTCCTGATACCCTTTTCAAGGATACAAAGGATTCCAAAACCCTTATGTCTCCAAACTCTCCATACAACCCTTTCATATCTGTAAGCCTTATTTTTAGGCCTAATTAGGCCTCACTAATTTTCAATGAGCGTTTTATATTTCCACCCCTTGCCAAATTCATCAAGATCTCTCCTTCACATGATATAATCTTTGATCATCATAGAACACCTTTCTGGAGTTGGATTGGCTTTCCCAATCCCCGATCATTCTCCTATTTGCTGGATCAATTCAAGTTCCCTAACTGGGCTAGCTCTGGCTCACCTAGGGCTTTCTCTTAAAAATATTTCCCCTGCAACCTAAAGCATAAAAAATACATATTTACATAGTATTTACAATGCTCTAACATATTCCAGGTGGCTATACAAAACCAACCATAGAATCCTAAGTTAGAGCCTATTTTAATGCCTCTACTCTAAACAATCTAGCAAGTTGGTCTCAGAGGAGGATTTAAGTTTTAATGCTTAAAAGAAAACTACTAAACTAAAAAAAATCTCTAATCTAATGATCAAAACATAGAGAATAAATACATGGAAATATTTTTCTCTAGTTCAATCCATGATTAAGGATGACCGAACTCTCTATTCAAACCAACATGGGTATAGTCACAACAGTGAAGGAAAACTGAAAAGTACTCACAAAAAACTAATGTCCAACCTTAGGTCTCAATAAAAAAATTCCATATATAGGATTATTAAACCTATCTTGGTCAATTTTAGACCTATTACTAACTCTCACACTTCGGACAGGCCTGAGACAAATTTGTTGTCATGACAACTTAGCAAAATTGCAAAGTTGTCATGACAACTTTTACACTTTGCTTTCAAAGTTGTGCTATGAGGTCTAAAAAGACTCTCTAGACTATCTTAAGACTTATAAGACCCATTATTAGCTTGATTACACTCAATTTACTCATTTTCATAGTCAAAACATACATTTGACTAAGTCACAACATCCAATGGCATACAAGCTATATCCCTTGGGTCTTCACCTAGTCTAATGAGACCATCACTAGGACTTTGATTCAACTACCTAAGAACCTTATTGGATATCAAACACACTCACTAAATAAGACACAAAACCAAAAGTACTTAAAGGATAGTGACTTGGCCAAGGTCACTACAAGACAAAAATAGGTGTCTAGGAGCTGGGTTGGCTAGGAACCTAGGTGCTCCCGCACCATACTACCCTACAAAAATAAACTAAGTCCCATTAAGAGAAAACAATGTTACATCAATACCTAACTTATTGAAGACTTTTTCTTCAATCCATTGAGCCTCTGATTCAGGTAGAGAATTCTACTTCACAAGCTTCTCCATGTACACTACATGTCTAGTTCATTTCTTGACCCTTGAGTCTAGGATCTTCTCAGCTTGAGGCTTCAATTGGACTGGTATTTTGAGGTCTTTAACATCAGCATGAACATCTAGGCTATGTTATTCATCCTTCACATTAGGTCCTTTGTATTTCACCAAGCCTTGAACATTGAAAACCAGTGAGATAGATAGTTCACTAGGCAGACCTATCTTATATGCATTTGAGCCATACTTGGCTAGAACCTTACAAGGTCCAAATTTTCTCATTTTCAACTTGCTAGGTATGCCTTTTTGAAGCCTTTATTTTTTTAGATGTGCCATCACCCAATCTCCCACTTCAAACTAAATATCCTTCCTTCTTTCATCAACTTTAGCCTTCACCTTTTGATTGGCTTCCACCAATGTCCTTCTAACCTGCTCATGGACCTCTTGCATGGATTGGAAAAATTCTTCAGCATGTCCACTCACTCTTTCCAAGCTCTCTAAACTCACACACACCTCTTGGGTGCATGCCATACACCACTTCAAATGGACTCTTGCCGATAGACCTATTTATGCTATCATTATAAGAAAATTCAGCTTGTGGTAACACCTGGTCCCATACTTGTCTATACTCCTTGGTAAGAAATATTAAGAGGTTACACAACACTCTATTAATAACCTCTGTTTGGACATCCATTTGAGGATGATAGGCTGACCAAAAAGCAAGGTTGGTTCCTAATCTCTTTCACAAAGTCTTCCAAAAATGCCCCATGAATTTGACATCCCTATCAGATACTATGCTGATTGGTAGGCCATGAATCCTTACCACTTCCTTGAAGAATAGATATGCTATATAGATGGCATCATGTGTGGTCTTGCATGGTATGAAATGGCTCACCACATAGACACTATCAAAACCAATAGTTTTCTTAGGCAAACCAACTATAAAGTCCATACTTAGACACTGGTTGGTCAGAATAATACCCTAGTAACTTCAAGGATTGGACATCCTTTCACAGTGATTCATTGCTTAAAATTATCACATGTCTACTTAGAATATCAAGCTAAAATTCATTAAATGTATCAATCTGAGAACATTAGCTTGAGATGGTGGCTGCAAGGTCTATGCTTTAGTTCTCTTCAAAAGTCATCACTACTAAAGTAAAGGTATTGCTGCAAGAAATTTATACTAAGAACTGAAACTACATCTTAACTCACAACTTAAAGGAAATTCTTAGTATTAAACTAATAATGTTTCAAACATAAATCTATGCTACAAGAAACATCTGATGGTTTTGCTACCAATGGTTATAGGAGAAACAGTGCTTATCAACTTCAAAGAAACTTAACTAAGTCCTACTTGAACATGGATAGGAGATTCACCTTCCATGTGGGCCCCCATGGAAGTGTGAATAGATCTAAAACTCAGATGTTAAAATCTGGAACTATCATATATTCATTTAACAAAACACAAGTACAAGATGGAATATCAAAGTGTATTCACTTTATTGTTGGATTACAATATAAACTCCTTAAAATATCGAACTATCTTAGAATCATAAGTTCTAGCTTATTTAAAAGCAACTAAGAAAATAGAACACCTAAAAACTAGGTCCTTCATTACATAGCATAACAATTTCAGTTATAGGAATGATAACATCATTTATACAAGAGGATAAACCATATTTAGTGCTTCAAGAATATAGGAACACCTAGCAACTGGATTGACCTGGTCTATGATAGCAACCATAAGGTTATGGAAGTAGTGGAGCCATGATAAATTATTGAAACAAATATTTTCCTTGAAGGAACCACTTAATCATTGAGTCCTTACTCCTTTCTAACTTATTCTTCCCCTACAAAAGGTTAGCATACCAAAATCTGCAACAAAAATCCAAAGCAAAGATTTATAATAAGTTTTCTCTATTTTAACGCATCCTTGTCACATGGCTACAGGAACACTACCCATTAACACTAGAGAAGAGAAATACCAAATTTCATCATAATATCCATTGGTCTATATATATTTAAGTCTAGACTTAGAAAATCATAAACAAAATAACCCATAAACTAGACTCATCATTCCCCCCAGCTTAGTTGTTTGTTGGTTCCATAGAAAACATTAAATTCTTCAACCTGGCTATCAGTCTTTAATCAGTAGTAGTCTTCTATCTAGAACCTCCTTGGCAAGGCTCCAATAGAATCCCTTTATCTCTCTATGTCTTTTCCACTTTTTCTTTTCTCCCTTCATATCATAGCTGTCCAAATTTTCTGAGTTTGCTAGGAGAGGAGACATCAACAATGGTTGCTGAAAAGTCAGTGGGATCTAGAAACTCTCTCATTCTCTCCCTAAACAAATATACCAAGGTGCATGCCAATTTTCCATGTCAAAGTTTAGGGGTGAATGTGGTTCCTTATTTCTCAAGTGCCTAGATAAACTGATCCAGCGCCATTGAATGGCATTTCTAGCTTCAGGCAATTTAGAATTCACCAGTTGTTCATATGCATCAAATGCTACATTTCTAAGTGGATAGATGAGCTTGCTACCTGATTTAGAGGGGGGAAATTCTTAACCAATCATAATAGAAAATTTTAGAATCTTTGGCTTTAGGTCTCAGATATAGGGGAATTTATTGTTCTAAATCCCTATACAACTTTGCTTGAGTATCCCAACTAATCTCATTATGTATCTAGGACATAAGGGCCCTAAGATGGATGTCCCCAACATATAGTAAGGGGTTCCAAAATTAGTCATTTGGGACTACTAGGTTGTGGAGGAAGAGTTCACATAGTAGATTTTGAATGGCTGTAGGAGAGTTATTGAAATCTTGAGAAAACTAAGTAGGCTCTAGCAATGAGGGAGATCTATCTTGCATAATATAGGTCATCTGATAGTTCAATAGTTGTTCTTTCAGAAATAGGGCATAAACTGGTGATGGAGACCTATAGCCCATTAACTCAGGGATAAGGGATGTAACTTTGGTAAGTTTTTCTTGCAAGTGTCCCACTTTTTCCTCATGCTCAACAGTCTCCTGAAAATGTTGGTCTATAACTCTATTTAACTCTTTCCTCTACTACCTCCATTGTTCCCTTTCTAAATTTAATTGATTGGACAACTAATAAATAATGGATAATAGGGACATAGAACTAGACTAACCTGACATGGAATTGTCAAAAATTTTATCTAGTGAAGAGAGAACAAGGGGTTTACCTTCTTTTGTATTTATCCCTTCCTTAGGATCTTTCCAAACCACCATGGATCTCTCAATATTAGAGCATTACTATGCAATAGAGGCCAATGTATCTAAACCCTCATTTAAAATTTTCTCTACTACCTTATTAACAAGGTCTGCATCAATATCAAGTTTTTCTTCATATGGACTCCTTTCTGCTATAGGAGAAAATCTTGGTTCATCTTCTTCCATTATATAACTCTTTGAGTCATCACTATCTGAGTCATCTTTCTAAGGATTCCTAGAGGTTGAACCTCTTCTCTCAAATACATAAGCTTGCTCTTTAGAGCTGGAGTCATCACTGATTACAATGACTTCTGCATTTGTTGGCTTATCAGGAACCTATTCTATTTCAATATCAAGAAAGCCTTCAAATGTTTCCTGTTGCATAATCTCAAGCCCTTGTTCTGCTTGCTCAGAAATTTTAGGTTGTCTTCCAGCTTCTTGCTAAATGTTCCTAGACTCTTCTTCTTTTTTCCCAAAAGCTTCTTATTCAACATTTGACTCTTCAAATGGAATATCTACAGTCGCATTTGACTTCCTCCTTTTACTTCTCCTTAACGGAATTTCTTCCTTCTTTTCTAGACCTTTCCTTTTTTTGGAAGTGCTTGTGGCTACAATAGAAGATTCCTTAGTCTGTTTACTAGTACCAAGATTGCTTTTCTTATTCATGTCTTTCTGAGAAACCCTCTTCGTCATAGGAGTAGCTTCAGCCTTTCCTATAGAAGTCTCCTCTTCCTCTTCATGAATTGACATTGAAGTAGAGGAATGAGGGGAATTAGGAGTCGTAGCTCTATATTTCTTCTTGGATGAAGAACCTTGTCCAATTTCAATAATAATTTTGCTAACCCCTTTATCAGTTTGAATCCTCTACACCACTCTTCACCCAATAGGTTATGGGGTTGGTTCTTTAAACCCTTGCAGAAAAAAATCATCCTAGGAGATTTTTGACTGCTCCCTTAAGGCTTTCTCAACTATCAATTTGACTAAATAGTGGTGTGAGATAGAATTACATTTACGCTCTTGAACTAGAGTGGCCTGCTTCGACAAGATGCTAAACATGAAACTAGGAACGTTGATGGGCCTATTGGCATGCGTTAGACATCTCAAAAATTTAAAATGAACGGAATGCAGGTATGAATGTTGTCCCTCATAGGTAAAATATCTAATGAAATGAATTGCACATTGCCTAAATGGCTCTGGAAGAGACAGTCTGTATGTACCTTATTTTCGGTCAACCTCAAGAGGTGGGTCTGAATGTAGGGTGAAATGAGCCCTGGATGTGGCTGGATCAAGATTTTCTACAAATTCCTCCCCTTCCTGTGAAAACCCCATAACTTCTACCAAAATTTCCTATGAAAATGGTACCCTCAACCCCTTGACTGTAGCCACTTCATCCTTTAATGAGCTCAAAAACTGTAGCGCGACTTCATCATTCCAACTGGTTAGCTTTTGGATATAATACAGCCAACCTTTTGCCTGAAAATATGGCTTGCAGGCTTGGTCTTCTAGCAGGAGATTATGCACAATGGGTTCCCTATGAATGAGGTCACCTCCCATCTTTAGGTTGTCAAAATACCCAAAATGGAGTTGCAGGAGATTAAAACAGTCAAGAACAAATTCAAACAAGGAGGCTCAAAAAGGCAAGTTATAGGAAGGTTTCAAACATGGAAAGTTCTAGCAATGTAGTTCAGAAAATGAGCTCATAAGTAATATGTATGAAAATCAATAACATCTCTTAACTACTCATAATTACTCATTCATAGACTTTGTACTTAACATGTACTCACCACCCTCACTTGATATGTGTGAAATAACAACGTAGCACATAACTTTTCAAAAAGTGTCAAATCATGACAAGAAATGGAAGTACGACATCATAAAAGAATAAACATAAATATTTAATAAACATAATGATAAAAATGATATAACTTCCCCCCTAGCTAAATTAGGCAAGGGAACCCACACTTGCACAGGTGACAAGGCATACGAAAAGATCAGAAAAACAAATTAAAGCTGCATACCTTGGAAAGTGTACGAACCTGAATTATTGCTGAGGTGGCAATCATTGTTATCCATGAATGAAGAATAAATGAAATAGATGGGTGATAGACACAAAATGAAATGGAATTTTATTATGGAGAAGCAACTTTCGTTAAGAAAGCATTTATTAGGAAAGTGATGAGAACTTTTAGAGTGAGGAAGGCAAATGAGCATAAAGCTCATTACGAGAGGCTGTAGGAAGTGTATCACCAATAGAGGATGAAAATTTTTGTAGGTACTCTTCCTTAATCTGGGGTTTGTGATATAACTTCAACCTGTGACCATTGACTAATAATTTGAACCGAACTGGATCAACTGTGGAAAGCTGGACCGATCCATTGGGAAATACTGCTATAATGTCATATGTTCCTAACCACCTGGTTTGGAAGTTTCCTAGATTATGCTGATACTGAGAGTCATAGATGAGCACCCAGTCACCAATAGAAAAGATTTTATCCTTAATATGCTTGTTGTGCCATTGCTTGCACTGGTGTTGTATCAATTCTATGTTGTGCGGGGAAGATTTATGCCATTCATTAAGACAATTCAAGCTCAGTATCTATTCTTTCTGTGCTGTAGTGAGATCCATACCAAGATCAAGAGCTATCCTTAGTGTCTTATGTTCAAATTCTATAGGCATAACTATAGAATGACCATATACAAGCTCCAAGGGTGTGAAGCCGATTGTAGATTTCCAGGTAGTCTGGTAAGCCCAAAGAGCTTCAAGAAGTCATGTGGCCCAATATTTCTTATGGATGGCTATAGTTTTGGTGAGAATAGACTCCAACTCCCGATTGGTAACTTATACCTACCCATTAGCTTGGGGGTGATAAGGTGATGATTTACCATGCCTTATGTTATATTCTTCCATCAGGGTAGCTATCAAATTGGAAGTATACTGAGGACCTTGATCAAATTGAAGCTCCCTAGGTACCCAAAATCTTGTGAAAATGAACTCATAAAGAAATTTTCCAACATTTTTATCCCTTGGGTGCTTCATAGGTTTAGCCTCAGCCCACTTTGTAACATAGTCAGTGCATACAAGGATATAGGATTTACCTTGTGAAGATGGCTCAATAGGATTGACAAAGTCAATCCCTAATTTATTAAAGGGTGCAACAATGACCTATGGCTGTAGGGCCATTTCATCTATCTTAATAGGTTGTCCCATGCATTGGCATTTGTCACACTTTTTGGTGTACTAAGAAACATCTTTGTGTAAATTGGGCCAGTCGTAGCCTGTAGTCAAGATCTTCAATGCTATTTTTTTGGCAGCAAAATGTCCACCACAAGGTTCATTGTGATATGCCCTGAGGATATCATATGTTTCATCCTCTCTTATGCACCTTCTAGTCACTTGATCATGACTAATATAAAACATGAATCTAGAAATCCATGAATAATTAAAGCTCTTTTCAATCAATAGTCTTCTTTCTTTAGCAGAGAAATGAGCGGGTGTCTTACCAGTGGTGAGATAATTGGCAATATTGGCATACCAAGGATTGTGTGCAAATAGTAGAAAGAGGTTCTCATTAGGAAAATTTTCATCAATGGCTACAAGATCATCAAGTACATGCAACCGAGAAAGGAAATCAGCTACCACATTGGCCTTACTAGGTTTGTCTACTATGGTGATGTCAAATTCCCACAAAAGGAGTAACCAGTGAGCCAGTCTTCCAGAGATTACAGGCTTGTTCATGAGGTACTTAAGAGTAGAATGGTCAGTATGCACATAGATCTCATATCCAGTAATTTAGTGTCTAAATTTATTTAGGGCATAGATGACTGCAAGCAATTCTTTTTCAGTGACAATATAAATAAACTCAGCACCTTGCAAATTTTTACTAATAAAGTAAATAGCATGCTCAACTGAGTCTACCTTCTGACCAAGTATGACACCAATAGAATAGTATGAGGCATTAGTATGAATGTGAAAAGGAAAGCCCCAATTAGGTCCTCACAAAACCGGTGCTATGGTGAGAACTTCCTTAACCTACAGGAAAGACTTTGCACACTTAGAGTCCCAAGAAAATTCAGCATCCTTTTTGAGAAAGTTATATAGTGGTGCTGCAAGCTAATTAAAATCCTTTATAAACCTTCTATAATACTTGACATCTCTAAGAAGACTTCGCACATCTTTTTGTTTTGCTGGAGTAGGCAATGTGCTAATCACTTCAATCTTGGCAGGGTCCACTTGAATACCTTTTGAAGATATGAAATGCCCTAAGACAACCCCTTCTTCCATCATCATGAAGAATTTCTCACTGTTCAGAGAAATGTTGTAGTCATGACATCTTTGAAGGACTTTTTCCAAGTTTTCCTTAACCTCATCAAAAGTATGCCCATATGTGCTAAAGTCATCCATGTAAATCTCCATGCAATCAATAGATATATCAGAGAATATACTTATCACAAATTGCTGGAAAGTGGCAGGAGCATTGCACAACCTGAAAGGTAGCACTGAATAGGCAAATGTTCCCCATGGACATGTGAACATTGTCTTATCCTGGTCCTTAGGTGCTATTTGTATCTAATTATAACCATTGAATCCATCCAGAAAAGAGAAGTATTTCTTACTAGCCAGGTTATCAAGGACTTGATCTATGAATGACAATGAAAAGTGGTCCTTCTTAGTAGCTGAGTTAAACTCCCTGTAGTCAACTCAAACTCACCACTTTCCTCCTTTTTTGGGTATGATAATGAGAGGAGAGACTCACTGACTATCTGAAATGGGATAAATGAAGCTAACATTTAACAACTTCTGCAACACATTCTTAACTATATGCCTCAAAGCTAGATTAATCCTTCTTTGAGGTTGGCAGAAAGGTCTGCATTTGGGACTGATGTAGATTTTATGAGTGTAGATATTAGGATCTAGGCCTTTCATATTAGTATAATCACAAGCAAAAGCTTGTTGATGTTCTTGTAGAAGCTGCAGGATAACTTTCTACTAAGAGAGTGACAAAGGACTACTCAAATTTAATTCCCATCCTGGAGTAACTTCTAGCTTAATGACCTTTTCTACCATAGACAATTGAGCAACTAGAAAAGACTCCATATCATGAGGCAATAATGTATGAAGGAATTGAAAAGTTTCTAAATACTATGGAGAATTTGGAGGTGGTAACAAAGTTTCTAGAACATAGTCCACTTGGGAACACATTTGGGAGTGCACTCCATATTCATTCATGATAATGGAGGAAATTATCTCATCTTCTCCCCTAGAGGCTACAAATAGCTCTTGGGATATCATCATTAACTGGCAGATTGAATTGACCTTAGGTTTAGTATCACCCAAGTCTGGCCAGACTATTTGGTCATCTTGCAATAGAGGTTGAGCTAGGGAATATAGAGTTAGATTTCTTAGTGTTGAATCCATTAGATATAGTCATTTTTCTTGACCGACAAGCTATATAGGCATCAGTAGTAGCCAACCATGGCTTGCCTAGAATTATGGGATACCCACCCATGTTAGCCTTTGGAGAAAGGACAACAAAGTCAACCAGATACTCCCAAGGATTCAAGGTGACTATAACATCCTCTACCATCACATTAGGTGTAATGGTGGAACTATCAGCAAGCTAAAGGATGTTTGGGGTTTCCCTAAGACTGATGATATGCAACTGAGATATTACTTCCTTGGTCATAAAATTTATAGATGCACCTAAGTCAACTAGAGCATTTTGAACTTGTATTCCTTGAATAGTGACTGTAACCACAGGGCTACCAGGATCGGAATACTTTGGAACTATCAATTTCTCCAATATTAGGTTAGATAATTGTCCTAGGACATGTATGGTTTTGGGATCCTTTTTCTTCCTCTTAGGCTATTTTATACATCCTTCCTTGATGGCTTTAGTATATGCATACACTTCCTTTATGGCATCTAGCAGTGGTATTTAAACTGTCATTTTCTTTAGTTGGGTAACCAAGTCCAATACTACTTGGTTTTCAACTGGCTTAGCTTGTTCCTCCAATTGATGAGGAAATGGGGGCTCTTGAGCTATAGGAGATATAGTGTTTACTGGCACTTCAGTTGGTTCTGTAGAGGCATCCTCAACTTCAGTGATGATAGGCTACTGTGGAGGAGAAAGAGTTGTGTTTGATCTTAAATGAATATTATTTAAGGAAATAGCATAGCTCTGCTGTTATGTTGTGGGCTTGGTATTGTTGGGAATAGGGGTAGGCTGAGTAGGCAGTTGAGTCTATTTAGGGGAAGTAGTGTCAGCTACAAGAGGAGGTATTAGAGCCTGCTAGTGAGGTGGTGGCATCAAAGCTTGCTGGCTTGATTGGTTCATCCAATTGTGTGGTTGTTGCCACCCTTGCTGTGGTTGTGGCCAAGTTTGCTGAGGTTGTTGCCAACCCTGATGAGGCTACTGCTAGCTTTGCTAAGGTTTCTGCCAGCCTTGCTAAGGTTGTTGCCAACCTTGTTGAGGCTACTGCCAACTATTATACCCACTAAAACCACTATGCTGTTGATTTTTCCATGCATTATTAGTATTAAAATTTTGAAGAGGATCTTGGGGAATACCTAGTCTCTGAGGCCATGGTCACCACTAGGAAACATAGAGTACCTCTACATTCTCATTGATGGCTTTAAAATCAGTAGGCATAGGTTGTGACTCCAGGCTTGCAACAAATTTGTACCAACAATTCTTTTTCTTCTCCCTACAGTGTGGACAATATTCTTCTAGCATGGCATCAGCTTCATCTTTCTTTCTTCTCATCTGTTTGGTATCTAGCTATGTTGCGACATCATTGATGATGTCTTTCTTAAATTCAATCAACAAACTAGACAACTCCATTTTTGATACTCCTGAACCACCCTTGGACTTATGAGGTAAGTTTCTCAATCCTCTTCCCTTCTTGACTGTAGCTTTGGAATAGTTCACGCATATATCCTTTATTTCAGCTCACATTTTCTGAGTAATATTAGATCCTTCCATGAGGTCAAGGGGCTCAATATTTCCATTGCCCGCACCTTTTAGAAAAAAAATGTTTCTAGGGTTTTGGATTCAAGTTATGCTGTGCATTGCGCTACAGGTTGAACATGAACCTAGAGACATAATCCTCCAAGGTTTCATAATCTCTCTGGGACATTTTTAAAATGTCATCTCCTTTTAGGTCTCTTCCTCTATAATACTCCTTGTACTTTGAAAGAAATAGATTGCTCATTCCAAGCCAATATTGAACAACGTTGGAACCCAGGCTCATGAACCATCGTAAAGAAGCTTCCTTCAAGGTAGAGGGAAATAAATTCAGCTTATGGGCGTTAGTTGAGTAGTCATAACTCCTACAAAGTATGTCAAACTCAAAGAGAAACATCTCAGGATCTTCTGTGATAAGGCCATAGAATTTTGGATGTGTAGCAAAAGGTATATTCTTCAGGTTTTGGTTAACTTGCTGATTAGGAAGAGGAAAAGGGAAGGTAGGTTGGGCCATTATTGGTTGATATTCAGGTTCAACAAATAGGTCATTCAAATGGTATGATTCCTTTGAGGTTGTAGGTGAAGGCAATTGTTCATATGCATCCGCAAATACATTCTCAGCATGGGATTCTTTAGATTCTTGATTAAAAACCTCAAATGGTTCTACTTGGATAATATTAGGAAGGAATCTCCCAGGATGATCCCTACGTCTATGCATACAAATAATGCAGAATGTAAGCTAACTTAATGACTTCTAGGTTAAACTAAATTGACACCATCCCTGGCAATGATGCCAAAAATGGTTGGTCAGAATAATACCCTAGTAACTTCAAGGATTGGTAGTGCAGGAGCACCAAGGTTGAAGACGGGAATCATGGAGACCACATAGGTCACTAAAGATGCTTGGGAGATGGCACATGATCACTTAGGGTCATTTGGAATTGTTAAGGACCATGATTGATCATTTTATGTTATTTTCATCATAATTGTAATGATTTAGATCATTTGATAATATGGTCAACAAATAATATCATGTAAGCCATTAAATGGCATAAGGGATTGAGATGTACCTTGGGGTCACTTAATGGATCCAAGGATAATTGTAAAGGTTAATAACCTATAAGGTCATCTAAGTTTTTGATATGGCCATTAATGCCATTAAAAGATGTAAAATGCACTAAAAAGTGCCAATAGATGAATTAGTGCCTAATTGGCAAGATGGACCTAAGAGTCATTAGGAGGTTTAAATAATCTTAAGAGTAGTATTTTGGGTGTGATTAGAGTCTTAGGTCTTAGACAGGGTTTTAAAAAATTCTATGTCATGTAATGGTCAAGTTGACAACTTTAATTGTCAACTTGACAATTTCTATAACTGCTATCATTAGGGGACAGTCGGATTTAAGACTGTTACAGTCAGTTTAAAGGTAGTTAGTTGGTTTTGTGTTGAGTTTGGCAGATCTATTAAATAGAGATCCATGTGATTATGGAGGAGAGACTAAAAAGAGTCGATTGGAGATGAAAAAAATTCAAATATGTAATGTTTGAATCAATAAAGAGTTAATTTTCTGCAACTTTGCAAGTTCACTATCCCGTAGATCAGTCCTGGCAACAGTGACTTAGTTAAGAAATATTTAATGTGATCTTGGTTGGCTACAGTGTAGGACCATCTATCAGCATTAAGTTTTAGTTGTTTATGTGAGTACATTATTGTTTTATTTGTTTGTAACACAAAGAACTTGACTGGTGTTGTGTAAACAGTGACTAGTTTGAGGGAATAGTCAGCATTTTTATTGTAACCCTCAAACATGTGAAGGCACTCCCACCTTTGTACTAATTATGGTTTGGTGGGAGATGCACATAATTCATTGTATATATTATATGTGAAGTACATTGTAGGGTAGGATGCTAGCTGATGGAGAACAGGGAAAAGACTTGTTAAAATCTAGTGAAGGAATACTTCAATTGACACTAGTCATGGCTAGGAGTAATCGGATGAATGGAGAAGGTAAATGAGGATTGGAATGGTCTATTGGAATACATTTTGATGTTTTATATCCCTTATTATGGTTGTGAGAAGTATTAGAAACTTTACATGTGTTTTCGATGGAGAAAAAGAATAGTTTCCTAAGGGTGAATGCTTGACTGTCATAGAAATTGCAGTCTTAGTATGGGGGCATTATCTCATAAACAAACAATTAGATGTGGCTAAGATTTGGATATGTTTTTCATAGTGAAGTTTACCAGATCCTCACTAGAGTGATTGAATAAATGTTATGTTTGATGAAAGATATGGATCTCTTAGTACGGGTATGTCAAAGGATACAACAAGCGGGTAATTTATTTTGATTTTGTTAAGAGTGATTAATGGGTGATGAAATGTTGGGATAAACGATGTTGGACAGAGCCTAAAATGTTATTAGGGTGAATTTATAGCAAGTGAAAAATTAAAAAGGCTTGTGAAGGATTTAGATTATTGTCTTAACAGAGGAGTCATAGAAAGTGGAAGAATGTTGGAGCATAGGATGTATTTTATTGGGTTGTGGGTCTAGGTGAGTGGATCCAAGTTAGAGAGACCTTAAAGGTATTGCAAGGGAAATGGTAAGAGATGTGTTGTTTGGAGTTGGTGAAGATTTATATCATGGTAGATAGACCCTAATAAGATGATCCAAGGTGTTAGAGTCAGTGTGAGAACTTTGGTGGAGATTTTGGTATGGTGGAGGTGCTAGGTACATTAGGTGACCTAGGAGGGAATTGGTGCAATAAGAGATTGTGGAAATGAAATAGGAAGTGAACTCATAGGAATGGTGTGTGGGAGTGATCTACCAAGTCAGAGAACTCCATTTGATCTTTGAGTAGGACTGATTCCTTGAGTTGATTCCAAGTTTCTTGTTGAATCCTCAAGTTGAGTTAGCCTACTTAAGGGGATAATGGAGGGCTCTGCATCAATTGGACATCCTTTCACAATGATTCATTTCTTAAAATTATCACATGTCTACTTAGAATATCAAGCTGAAATTCATTAAATGTATCAATCTGGGAACGTGAACTTGAGATGCTGGCTGCAAGGTCTATGCTTTAGTTCTCTTCAAAAGTCATCACTAATAAAGTAAAGGTATTGTTGTAGGAAATTTATACTAAGAACTGAAACTACAAATTAACTAACAACTTAAAGGAAATGTTCACCAATAAATGTGTGTGAATTGTGTACCTAGAGGTAGACACAACACTTAAGTAAAACATTAGAGGTTAGCAAAAACTAAAATCTACAAGTAATTGAAACTATGCTAACTAGGCAATTTACTACCTTCTAGTAGGTGTGAGTATGATGTTCTTAGATTGAAATCGAGATCAATGACAATGCACCACCTAAACGAAGGATTTAAGATGATGAAAGCAATGAAATATGAATGCAAATTAATCTATATTTTTGTATTTTCTATGCAATAAGAATGAGAAACTGTATGAACTAAGCTATAATGTATGAAATTGAGTTTGAATTCATATTTAATCTAAGAAATGCTATGAATGCATATAAAAATCTATGATATGAAACTATGAATGCTCAAAACAATAAATGAGAATGTCACAATAGCCTTGATTTGTAAAAGATTGATTCTTCAGTCACAAATTCACCAGAGTGAGGATGCAATTTTGAGGTGTTGATTGCCAGCTAAAAATTGTGTAGATTCGAGTGTTGATAATTATGAAGAGCTGAGCCTTGATTTTATAGAAATCTAGGGCCTTGAGGATGCATAATAAAAGCCATAAATCACTCTTGATAAACTTAGGTTGATTTTTGAGTTATCAAGAAATTAAGAGTAAACAAACTCATAAAATCATGCAAAAGTTTTTTTTATCTTAAAATAGAGTTTAGTTTTATTTTTCGACTCATCATCAGATGTTGAGATTAGAAAGTTAACAAATTGAAATTGAAAATTGATTTAAAGTTAACTACTTTTCTGATTGTGCATGATTTAATATGAACTAATTTAAAATAAAGTGATTTATTCTCAACTTAACTGATTTTAAAATTAAAACAATTGATTTATGGGTTAATCAATTATTAAATCAAACTTTTATTCAAAACTATATTATTAAAATTTGACAACTTTCTTTAATCAATTAAATAAGAATTTAATCAATTATTTGAAAGATATTTGATTTATTGTCAAAATTAAATAATATAATTTAGGAATAAATATAATTAAATCTAATTAAACAATTAAGTGGCAGTATTAAATCTAATTAACTAAATATTCATCATATTCAATTAATCAAACTTTAGGATAAATAGGATTTATCACCAAATAATTATTAAATTAAAGATAATTAGGATAAAGGGAATATTCAAAGAATATTCTCTAATGCAGATTTAAGATAAAATCAATTAGGATTCAATAATGTGTAGATGTGCCTTAAGTTAGGACTTTGATGTCAATTTCGTTTGAATTATTGATGTAAGAGGTTAATGAACCTATAGCCATTTTTGGGGTATTATAGTAAACTAATAATGCTTCAAACATAAATCTATGCTGCAGGAAAGAGTTGATGGTTATGCTACCAATGGCTGTAGGACCAACAATGCTTATCAACTTCAAAGAAACTTAACTAAGTCCTACTTGAACATGGACAAGAGATTCACGTTCCACGTGGGCCCCACAAAAGTGTGAATAGATCTAAAACTCAGATGTTAAAATATGGAACTATCATATATTCATTTAAAAAAACACAAGTACAAGATGGAACATCAAAGTGTATTCACTTTGTTGCTAAATTACAATATAAACTCCTCAAAATATCTAACTAGCTCAGAATCATAAGTTCCATCTTATTTAAAAGCAACTGAGAAAATAGAACACCTAAAAACTAGGTCCTTCATTACATAGCATAACAACTTCAATTATAGGAATGAAATCATCATTTATGCAAGAGGATAAACCATATTTAGTGCTTCAAGAATATAGGAACACCCAGTAACTGGATTGACCCGGTCTGTGACAGCAACTACAAGGTTATGGAAGTAGTGGAGCCATGATAAATTATGGAAACAATTATTTTCCTTGAAGGAACCACTTCATCATTGAGTCCTTACTCCTTGCTGACGTATTCTTCCCTTGCAAAAGGTTAGGATACCAAAATCCGCAACACAAATCCAAGGCAAAGATTTATAATAAGTTTTCCCTATTTTAACGCATCCTTGTCACATGGCTGCAGGAACACTACCCATTAACACTAGAGAAGAGAAATACCAAATTTCATCATAATATCCATTAGTCTATATATATATATTCAATATTTTCTTTTAGTGTCAAAAGTATCAGATATACACATGGCTAAAGCATAGAAACATAAAAGTCTACATAGTGTTTATGAAAACCATAAGATATTTAAGTCTAGACTCAGAAAATCATAAACAAAAAAACTCATAAACTAGACTCATTAGACACTCCCATGTCCTCTTAGGGATTGGTAAAGGCTAGTATAACCCTTCATTTGAAGATGTGCCTTTAGCTTTTTGACAAACAATACATTTTTCTACATATCTTCTTACATCTCTTGGCATCTTGGTCCAATAGTAGAACCTTTGCACTAAGTCTAATGTCTTGTTCAAGCCAAAGTGTCCACTAAGGCTGCCATTGTGTTTTTCTTGTGTAAGGTTCTCTCTCATTAAACTTTTAGGTACACATAGCTGGTTACCCTTGAATAGAAAACCATTCTACAATGTGTAGTCAGAAAACTCACTATGAAAATGATTCTCAAAGTCTTCGCATACCTTATAGGCTTTAGAGAAGTCCTCATTCTCCTTGTTGAGTTGTTTGAATCCTTCCACACCAATGTTTTGAAGCTGGATTTCTTGGATAGTCAGCAACCTTTAGCTTAAGGCATCAACTACCTTGTTGTTAAGGCCCTTCTCATGCTTGATAGTAAAGGTATAGGCTTGGAGGAACTCGATCCACTTGATGTGCCTATGAATTAGCTTATCTTGAGTATTAATGTAGCTCAATGCTTGATTGTTTGTATAGACTACAGACTCTTTAGGTAATAGGTAGTGCCTCCACTTTTTAAGTTCTTGAATTAATGCATAGAGCTCCAAATCATATGAGAAATACTTTGACTTAGCCTCATTCAACCTCTCATTGAAAAATGCAACTAGCCTCCCTTCTTGATTCAAGACTTCTCCCACTGCTATGTTGCTTGCATCACATTCAACAATAAACAACTTTTCAAAGCTTGGTAATACCAAAATAGGCTGAGTTTCTACTCTTTCCTTCAATTTCTCAAACCCTTCTTGAGCTGCCTTGGTCCACACATACTTGGTTTTAGCTCCACCTTTGATAGTGTTTAGCATAGGCACACATATCTCATTGTATCCTCTTATGAAATTCCTATAGAACTAAGATAATCCATGGAAGCTCCTCACTTCAATCCCTATTTTAGGAGTGGGCCAGCTTACTATGGATTTCACTTTTCTTGGATCCATCTTAAGGTCACCTTTAGATACCACAAAACCTGGGTACACTAGTTCTTTCTTAAGGAATTCACTCTTCTCTAGGTTGATGGCTAGTTTCTCCTCATGTAATATTCTTAGGACAACCTTTAGGTCCTGCATGTGTTCCTCCTTGGTCTTGCTAAAGATGAGAATGTCATCTAGGTACACCACAACAAACCTACCAATATACTCTTTTAGGACCTCATTCATTAACCTCATGAATGTACTAGGTGAATTTGTAAGCCCAAAGGGAATGACTGACCATCCATCAAAACCCTCATTAGTTTTGAAGGCTAACTTCCACTCATCCCCTTCTTTCATCCTAATTTGGTGATACCCACTCTTAAGATCAGTTTTGGTAAAATATTGAGGACCCCCAAGACAATCCATAAGGTCTTCTATTCTAGGAATAGGAAACCTATATCTAATGGTAATCATATTGATTTCCATAGAATTAGTACATAACCTCCACTTACCTCCTTTGTTTGGTGCCAAAACCACAGGGACAACACATGGACTAATACTTTTTCTTATCAGCCCTTGATGAAGAAGCTCTTGAATCTACCTTGCAATCTCCTTATTCTAGTCTAGGGTCACTTTATATGCTATTTTGTTAGGCAAGGATGCTCCAGGTATAAATTCAATTTGATGACTAATTGATCTTTAAGGAGGAAGAGTGGCTGGTGTCCCATCACTTATAGTGTCCTTAAACTGATTTAATAATTTTTGCACTTCTTTAGGAAATGTAGAGTGTAGAACCTTGGTTTCCTCCTTAGGTTTCAAGACTATGGCTATTCCTACTCCTTCCTCTTCCTTGAGTTCATGCAAGAACTCCTTCCCACTCATCAAGATTAGATTAGGATCCATTGAATTTGTAGCTCCTTCCTCCACAAGTGACTAAATTGCGTAAGTCACTCCATCCTTCTTGAAGTTATACACATTTCTCTTTCCATGGTAAACTACATCCTAGTCATATTGCCATGGCCTTCCCAGTAGAAAATGGAAAGCATCCATTGGTAGGATTTCACATAGCATCTTGTCCTGGTAGCCACCTATCATGAATTCTACCCATGCTTGTTCATTCACAAGAATAATCTACCTCTTATTTAGCCAAGTCACCTTATAAGGATGAGTGTGAGGTATCCTTTCAAGCTTGAGCTTTTGGAATTCCTCCTATGATATTATGTTATCAATTGAACCTAAATCAATGATAACCTTACAAAATTTTCCAAGGATCTTACACTTGATCCTAAAAAGAGCCATCCTATTCTTTGATTCTTCTTTGACAGGTTCCTTGAGTAGAACTCTCTTAAACATGAGGTTCTCTCCATTTTTGAATCCAAGTTCACTTCAGGTGACTTCACACTACTTTCTTCCTCTTGATCATATTCTATATTCTTCTCTCATTGAGAACTAGAAGCCTTATCAAGACACCTATAGGCATGATGGCCTAGCTGTCCACAATTATAACACTTCATGCTTGCAAAGTGAGATCCCCTACTAAATCCACTTGACCATCCTCTACCACTTTGGAAACCTCTACCTCTACCATAATTCCCTCTTGTAGTTGGTTCACTAATTTGTTTAATCATCTTGGAGTCTCCCTGATTTCTAGGTTCATTTCTCCTACCACCATAGCCACCTCTATGTCATCTAGAGTCTCTCCCTCTACCTCTTCCTTTTGAGTTAGAGTCTTGCTTCTTTTTTTTCTTTTCTTCTACTTTGAGTGATAATTGGAAGCACTTGTGGATAGTAGTAAGAGTCCAAAGACTGCTCTCTTCTTGGATACTCCATCTTAATCCTCCCAAGTATCTAGAAACTTGAATACTCTATTCTTCTTGAACCTTGGACCTCAAATAGAGTTTTTGAAACTCCTCAGTATATGAAGCCACATCCATCTCTTTTTGTCTGAGATTTTGTCTTTTCTTATGCAGTTGGATCTCATGATCCTCTAGAAAATAATTCTCCTTAATCTTGGTGACCATAGCTCTCCAATTAGCAATGGGTCTTTTCCCTTCTCTTTCCCTCTCTTCTTGAAGAAACTTCCACCATGTTAGTGATGGTCCCCTTAGCCTTGATTTAGCCAGCTTCACATTCAAAGTGATTCTCCATCCCTTCAATCCACTCCATCAGTAGCTCTGAATCCATCTTGTTGGTTCACAGGGGTATCCCTTCTAATGCTTTTCCTCCCAATGCCTTAATGGATTTTAGAAAAGGTTCTTCTTGGATAGGTGGATCAGGTTCATGTACATAATCTTCATCAGCTAACGATTTACCCCTCTCATCTTCAATTTCCATCTTCTCTTGCATTCTACCAGTGGTCACTACCACTTCATCAAGATTTTCTTTGAAAGCTTCCATAGTCTCCTCTAGGATCCTATTTCTTTCTTTTTGTTCAACTACTTCTCTAGCCAGTTCAACATTGGTCACCATTATGTTATCTCTAATGGATTCACTTCTTTTTGACATACAAGTTTACCCAATCCTTTCAATGGCTCTGATACCAATTTGATAGGGAGATCTTCTTAAAACTAGCCCTACTTCCTCTAGGAATTATCTAGCTCTTCTCTTGATCTTTCTTGGGGTTATTTAGACCCTTCACACTGAGGGATTCTTCCTAATCTCCTCTTCACCACAAGATCTCACTACCAAGGTTTTTAACTCACTCTTGATCCCACAACTCTTCACATGAATTCAACTAAGGAATTCTTCCCTTCACTCTAATTCTTGATTCCAGGTAATAGGCATGAGATAAGACTCAATTTTTCTTAGTTTTAATCAATTTGAAGTGTTCCACCATATAGAAACTTCCTTCTACAAGTCGATCTTCAAATCTTAGACCAAAAGGCTACTAGGCCCTTGTAGGTCTTCCAACACACAAATTTGGGCTTAAATCTTCAACTTTCCACACAAGTGGCCAAAAGGATCACATTTCTTGATACCCTTTTCAAGGATACAAAGGATTCCAAAACCCTTATGTCTCCAAACTCCCCGTACAACCCTTTCCTATCTTTAAGCCTTGTTTTTAGGCCTAATTAGGCTTCACTGATTTTTAGTGAGGGTTTGATATTTCCACCCCTTTCCAAATTGATCAAGAGCTATCCTTCATAGGATAGAGTATTTGATCATCATAGAACACCTTTATGGAGTTGGATTGACTTTTCCAATCCCTGAGCCTTCTCCCATTTGCTGGATCAAAGAAAGTTCCCTAACTGGGCTAGCTCTGGCTTGCCTAGGGCTTTCTCTTAAAAGACTTTCCCCTAAAACCTAAAGCATAAAAATACATATTTACATAGTATTTATAGTTCTCTAACATATTCTAGATGTCTGTACAAAACCAACCATAGAATACTAAGTTAGAGCCATTTTTAATGCCTCTACTTGGAACAATCCAACAAGTTGGTCTCAAAGGAGGATTTAAGTTTTAATGCTTAAAAGAAAACTACTAAAATAAAACAAAGCTCCAATTTAATGATAAAAACATAGAGAATCAATAAATGAAAAGATTTTTCTCTAGTTCAATCCATGATTAAGGATGACTGAGCTCTCTATTCAAACCAACATGGGTACAATCACAACAGTGAAAGAAAACTGAAAAGTACTCACAAAAAACTAATGTCCAACCTTAGGTCTCGATAAAAACAAGCCGTATATAGGCTTAGTCAACCTAGCTTGGTTATTTTTAGACTTATAACTAACTCTCTCACTTCAGACAGGCTTGAGACAAATTTTCTATCATGACAACTTAGCAAAATTGCAAAGTTGTCATGACAACTTTTACACTTTGCTTTCAAAGTTGTGCCATGACGTCTAAAAAGACTCTCTAGACTATCCTAATACTTCTAAGACCCATTCTCAACTTGATTACACTCAATCAACTCATTTTCACAGTTAAAACATACCTTTGACTGATTCACACCATCCAATGGCATACAAGCCATATCCCTTGGGTCTTCACCTAGTCTAATGAGACCATCACTAGGACTTTGATTCAACTACCTAAGAACCTTATTGGATCTCAAACACACTCACTAACTAAGACACAAAACTAAAAGTCCTTAAAGGACAATGACTTGGCCAAGGTCACTACAAGCCAAAACTAGGTGTCTAGGAACTAGGTTAGCCAAGAACCTAGGTGCTCTTGCACCACCACTTTTGATAGAGTGTTTTAAATACTTTAATAGGGTCACACCTAACTGTGTGTATGTAAACCTTTAACAGGGTTCTCTTTTCAAACAACTCCCTTTAGAAGAGTGAAAATCAATAGCATGTTACAAAGTGGTTTTTCCCAAATTGGGTTTCCACTATAAATATTGGTTTTATACTTGTGTGAATGATTTTTATGAGGATGTTGAAAGTTTTATTATTCTACAAGTTAATTACTATTGGATAGTGGACTTCATGTTATATGTTTCTAATATATGCTATAGAGACCGAGTTGAATTGTTGATTAAATCTGAGTTTTTTGAAGTGCTAGAAAGTTCAATTGGTACATTTGGACCTGAGAACAACTGATTCACCCCCCTCTCTATTGTTCTAAATTATCATTCTAACAATGTCCCTGTGTGGGGCTAACTCATGTTTATTTGTTAACAACTTGTTATCAATATTCTCGCATTCTCTATATCACACTCTATCTATCTCCCCCAAAATATAGAACCATCTCTCACTCTCTCTTACCTCTCTCACCTTTCTCTCCCATATATTGGTCTCTGCCACCCTCTCACTCTCTCTACCTTACCTTCCCTTTTGAGGGTGCAATACTTGTATTAAAGATGTTCTCTATATATATTTCTCTCTCCCTCTCCCTCTCCCTCTCCCTCTATTATCTCTCTCACAAATATCACCCTCCCTATGTCCCTCCCTCCCTTTTTCCCCTCTCTCTATATATTATCTCTCTTCCCTCACCTCTCTCTCCCCTCCTCTAGTTATCTCACTCTATCCATATCTATCTCTCCCTTCACCCCTTATTATTATAGTCTCTCTTTGTTCTTGTATCTCTCCTCTTCTCCCTCTCTGCCACGTCTAGGTAATTTCTTCTCCTCATACTTAATAAGGTAATAGGGTTTAGAGTATAGGTAAGTGTAAGAAATTGAGTCCACTTTTGGGTGAACTTTTACACATCCATTTTCTTGAAAAGTAGCTACACAAAGAAGTGTCATTCTAATATGGAATAGGGAAGTGTTCCAGTTTGGGGTCCCGAGCCTAAATATGAATCGGGGTCTCATGTACTATGAGACCCCAAACTTAAATCCATGAAACATGACCCCATTTTCAATAAGATCATGTTCTAAATATGGTCTCATTCCAAATGGAGTTTCATTCCAAACAGGGCCACATTCCAAACAGGGTAGAGTTTCGAAGAAGTCTTAATATTTTTTTTGTTTTCATTTTGTAGTATTTTTTTTAAAAATTAATATAATATTGTATATCATGTGAAATTTATTTACTTTTTTTTCTTAAATGTAAAAAAATAGGTTTCATATTTTATTCAAATTTTCCATGTATTTTGTATATATAGAATTAGTTTTTATTGTATTTCTTCATCAAAATGTAGAAACCTCATACATTGTGATCAGACAACTTAAAATAAAAATAAAAATGAATTGGCAACCTAGAATACAAAACTTAAATGAATTACTTAGAATAAAAACCCTAAACAAATAACTTACAATAGAAACCCTAAACAAATTTAACTTACAATAAAAACCTTAATCGAATAACTTACAATAGAAACCCTAAATAAATTTAACATGTAGAATAAAACCTTATACACTTCAATCATACACAAGATAAAGAAATAACCTCTAGAATAGAAACCCTAAACCCTAAACCATATCCATCAGTCCTAGGTTGTAGATAATGTGCATTAAACCATCCATTAGATCTCTTAAGACAAAAAAATTTAAATTCTAGAGGCTTTAGGCTTTATATAGTTGAAACTAGGTATATGTGTACTTGTATCCATAATTTCCATCCCTTAGGACCCATTATGTATCCTAGGACCCGTTAGCACCCACTATGTATCCTAGAACCCCTTATGACAACTACAACCCCTTAGGACCCATTTTGTATCCTAGGACCCCTTATGACTCATTATTTATCCTAGGTCTCTTTAGGATCCCTTATGAGACCTATGACTCCTTATGAAACCTACAACCCCTTAGGAGCCCTTAGGACACCTTATGAGACCTAAAACCCCTTATAAAAAAATGATGTATCCTAGGACCCCTTAAGACACCTACGACCCCTTGGGGACCCCATTATCTATTATTGTATCCTATGATTCCATAAGAACTCTTAGGACCACCATTATCAATTATTTTATCCTATGAAGCTCGAGGACCCCTTAGGACCCCCCATTATCCCTTATGGCTCATTAATATATTTTAGAACACATACAACCCTTTATAACCCATTAACGTATCCCTGGGACCCCATATGATAGCTACGACCACTTAGCACCCATTAATGTATATTAGGATCCTATAGGACCACTTAGTATCATTCAATGTATTGTAGGGCACATTAATATCTTTTAGGATCCTTTGGGACACCTTAGCACTGATAATTTATTTTACGGGCCCTTAATGTATCCTATGACTCATTGGATACACTAAGGGGTCCTAGATACATAATGGATGCTAAGGGGTCCAATAATACATTAATGTATCCCAGGAACCCTTAGCACCCATAAATGTATATTAGGGCCCATAAATATAATCTAGGACCCCTTAGCACCCATTATGTATCTTAGGATCCCTTAATATATCCTAGGAATCATAGGATACATTAAGGGATCCTCAAAGACATAATGGGTGCTAAGAGGTCCTAAGACCACTTATGATCTCTTACAACCACTTAGCACCCATTATGTATCTTGAGACCCCTTAATGTATCCTAAGAACCCTTAAGACGCATTTACACCCCTTAGCACCTTTAATGTATCCTTGGACCCCTTAGCACCCCTTAATGTATCCTATGACTCCTATGATACATTAATGGGTAATGGGGTTGTAAGGGGTCATAAGTGGTCCTAGGATACATTGACATGTCCTAGGACCCCTCATGACCCTTTATGACCTCTAACAACCCCTTAGGAATCCTTACCATACATTAATGTATCTTAGGACTACTAAGATACATTTATGGATAATGCGGGTCATTAGGGGTCCTATAATATATTAATGTATCCTAGGATTCCTTAGGACTTCTTAGCATACATTAATCTATTATAGGAATCCTAGGATACATTAATAGTCAAAGGGGGTCGTAAGGGGTCATAAGTGGTCATAAGGGGTCCTAGGATACATTAATGTATCCTAGGAGCCCTTAGGATCACTTAGCACCCATTTTGTATCCTAAGATCCTTTAATGTATCCTAGAACCCCTTAGAACCACTTAAGACCACTTAAAACCCTTAAAGTATCCTAGGACCCCTTAAGACCCTTTATGACCCCTTATGACTACTTAGGATCCCTTATCATAGATTAATGTATCCTAGGACTCCTAGAACATATTAATGAATAATGAGGGCCATAAGGGTTTTTAAGACCCCTTAGGATCCCTTAGAACCCTTTAATGCATCCTAGGAACACCCAGGAAAAATTATGACCCCTTACAACCCTCATTACCCATTAATGTATCCTAGAAGTCCTAGGATACATTAATGTATCCTAGGACCCCTTATTACCCCTTACAACCACTTAGCACCCATTATGTATCCTAAGACCCCTTAACATATCCTAGGACTCCTTAGGACCCTTTGAGACCTCTTAGCACTCTTAATGTATCCTAGGACTCCTGGGATACAATAATAGATAATGGGGGTAGTAAAGGGACATGAGTGGTCCTAGGATACATTAATGTATCCTGGGACCCTTTAAGACCCCTATGACCCCTTATAACCCCTATGAACCCTTATAACCCCTTACGATGCATTAATGTATTATAGGACTCCTATGATACATTAGTGGATAATATGGGTCATAAGGGGTCCTAAGATACATTAATGTATCCTAGGACACCTTATGATGCCTTAGGACCCCTTAGAATACATTAATGTATCCTATAATTTTTAGGATACATTAATAGGTAATGGGGGTCACAAGGGATCATAAGTGGTCCTAAGGGGTCTCAGGATACATTAATGTATTGTAGGACCCATTAATACCACTTATGACTCCTTATGGCCCCCATTATCCATTCATGTATCCTAGGAGTCTAGGATACATTAATGTATGGTAAGGGGTACCAAGGGGTTGTAAAGAGTTTTAATCAATCTTAAGGGGTCCTATGATACATTAATATATCTTAGGATTCCTCAAGACCACTTATGATCACATAGGATGCTTCATCATACAATAATGTATTCTAGGACTCCTAAGATAAATTAATAGGTAATGGGGGTTGTAAGGGGTCATAAGATATGATATGGGGTCTTAGGAAATATTAGGATGTCCTAATGGGTCCTAAGGAGTATTAAGGGGTCTTAAGGGGTCATAAGTGGTCCTAGAATACATTAATATATTCTAGGACCATTTATGACCCCTTAGGACACCCCATCATACATTAATATATCCTAGGACTCCTAGTATACATTTATGGGTAATGAGGGTTTTAAGGAGTCATAAGTTGTCCTAGGGGGTCCTCAAATACATTAAGGAGTTCTAAGGGGTTTTAAGGGGTCCTAAAAGGTCTTAAGACCCCTTATGGCCCCTTATGATCCTCATTATCCATTACTATATCACCAGAGTCCTATGGTACATTAATGTATGGGAAGGGGTCCTAAGTGGTTGTAAGGGGTCATGAGGGGTCTTAAATAGGGGTCCTAGGATAATTTAAGGGTTTTAAGGGGTCTTAAAGGGTCCTAGGATATATTAAGGGGTCCTAGGATACATAATAGGTGCTAAGTGATCCTAAGGGGTCATAGGATACATTAATGTATCTTATGACCCCTTAGGACCATTTATAACCCCTTACAACCCCTTATGAGAACCATTAACCATGAATGTATCAAAATATTCCTAAGATACATTAATGTATGCTAAGTGGTCATAAGGGGTCCTACAGGGTTCTAGGATACATTAATGTATCTCAGGACCCCTTACGACCCAAATTATCCATTAATGTACCTAGGAGTCCTAGGATAAAGTAATGGTAAGGAGTCATAGGGGGTTGTAAGGGGTCATAAGGGATCTTAGGATATATATTAATGTATCTTAAAATCCTTTACAACACCTTACAACCCTCATTACCCATTAATGTTTCCTAGTTTTCCTATGATACATTAATGTATCCTAGGACCACTTTTGACCCCTTATGATCCCTTAGGACCCCTTACAATATATATTAATGTATCCTAGGACCCCTTAAGACCTTATATTGGATCATAAGTGGTCATAAGGTGTCCTAGGATGCATTAATGTATCCTAGGACCCCTTAGGACCACTTATGACCCTTTATGACCCATCAACATACATTAATGTACTTGATCGTGACTTTGAAGAAGTGGGGAATCCCATAAAACATCTTTATCTCTTTAGACTTTCTATGAATTCAATTAAAGTTTTTCTTTTCATTCATGCAAAAAAAGAAAATAGCTTAAAAATTTGTTTTTGAATATTGATCCCTTGTTTCTTAGCTTACAATCACACAAAACAAATTGGTCAAAATAAAAAACTAACCTCAATAGTGGTAGGATCATTCCAGTTTCTTCAAAATTGATTGGAGTGTAGTATAATAACTGATGTTGGAATTGTACACAACTTATTCTCTCTACCTTTTCTACCTAAAATAGAACACATGAAGAAATCGACAATTATGTATCATATTTTTAGTCTAAATAGATTGTAGGGTTTATATACATAGATAAGTATGAAGATTTTATAAAATTTCATTGTCACTTACATGATTGTAAGGATGTAACTCTATAGTGTTTGTCATATGAAGTGTAGTGTTTCTAAATAGGGGGTCATTTTAGGGAAGTACTAAATGAATTATCTACTAGAATTAGGGTTATTAAATATTATAATTAATTTTGAGTTATGATAGATTATGTAAAGGGGAAAGGATAATATCTAGTTAATAATTTTTTTTTTGTCATTTATAAATTAATAATTGTCTAAGCATGAGACTATGATAAATTAATCCTAGAATCCCTTAGGACCACTTATGATGCCTTAGGTCCCCTCAAAATAAATTAATGTATCCTAGGACTCCTATGATACATTAATGGGTAATGGGGGTTGTGAGAGATCCTAAGGGGTACTAAGACACTTTAGGATCCATAAGACTCCATGGGACCTCTTAGGACCCCTCAAAATAAATTAATGTATCCTAGGACTCCTATGATACATTAATGGGTAATGGGGGTTGTGAGAGATCCTAAGGGGTACTAAGAAACTTTAGGATCCATAAGACTTCATGGGACCTCTTAGGACCCCTCAATGTATCATTGATTCAAAAAACTCATGAAAAATAGAACTCTATCTTATTTTGAGATATGACCCCATTTTAAAATGTGATCCCATTTTGAAACACTAACCTGTTTTGAAATGTTACCCTATTTTGAAACATTACCCTATTTTTCTTTTTCAAATTCACAACAAATAAAAAATAGAACGGGGTTACTTTTAGGGAACACAACCCCATTTCATAAAATTTAAAATCTTCCCTCATAAATTTCTTTGGATTTAGCTTTGAGAAAAGGCTCGATCAACTGACCCCTATCCTTGGATTTGGTTTGACCTTAACGTTAGAGGTCATCTCAATTTGCAGAAAATACGCAGTTTGCCCAAGTATCAGAATGTATTTTCTATAGAATAGTTTGAAAAAATACCCATTACACATTAGCCTATGTAGATTCCAAATATGTTTTTTTTTTCTAAAAAAAATTTGATTAATTTTTCTATTTTTCAATCAATTTCTATTGAAATAGGTGTGGAAACTAGAGATGATATGTTGTCTTCTTATTTTAATAACTTTTTTATTTAAAGGTTTCTTGAAAAAATAATTATATGACATCAAGGTACAAACAATTATATACACTTAAATAAAAAATTAATAAGTTTAGGTCAAATTATTCTTATAGTAGAGAGAGGGTTTAGAAACATTAATATGCCCAATAAAAAATTATTCAATAAAAAAATACAAAAAATATTATTATCAATCTTGGTTGTATTACATTCCATGTCCCAAAAGGTTTCAGAGAGATAGTTTCATTTAGTTCAAACTATCCTTGTCGTACACGGGCATAGTATTGTTATAAGAAAGTAACTTTTAAAATGTAGTTTTAGTAACACTTATTGAAAAAGAAATTGTATCATCTGGGTATTAAAATAAATTACATATTTGGAAAGTAGGATATAGGGTATAGGGTTGAGGATATTGGTATATGGTTTAGGGTGCATTATTGTGGTGCAAGGTTTAGGGTACATAGGGCTGAGAGTATTGCTTGTGTACTCTCTCTCTCTCTCTCTCTCTCTCTATATATATATATATATATATATATATATATATATATATATATATATATATATATATATATATATATTTCCCTTCCCTACCCTCTGTTATTCTTTCATTTTCCATTATTGTCTCTGGTATTCCACCTCCCTTACCCCTATATCTCTCTCCCCAACTTTTTATTATTCTCTCTCCCTTATCTATGCCAAAATTGATGGTACAATTGGTAGAGAGATATAGAAATAAAGTGGTAAGGTGATGAGGGAGAAAGTGAGTGTGTGTGTGTGTGTGTGTGAGAGAGAGAGAGAGAGAGAGAGAGAGAGAGAGGGGGGAAAGAGAGGATAAATTAAGATTTAAAAAGAGAGAGAGAGAGAGAGAGAGGGGGGAAAGAGAGGATAAATTAAGATTTAAAAAGAGAGAGAGAGAGAGAGAGGGATAGAATGGGAATAGGGAGAGAGTTAAATATGGGAAAAGAGATAGGATGAAAGGGAAAAGTAGTTAAGGTTTAGGGCTTAGGGTTTAGGTAGAGAGAGAAAAATAGAAAAGGATATGAGGGGGAGAGTGATAAAGGGGGAGAGAGGTGGGAAAGAGGGAGAAAAGGGAAAGATGGAGAGAGTGTGAGAGGAAGAAAGAAAGAAGTGGAAAGGGAGAAAGGACTTAGAGTTTAAGGATTATGGTTATAGGGTTTAGGGTTTTGGGCTCAGAGTTTAGGGATTAGAGAGAGAGGTGGGGAAGAAGGATCACTCTTTCTCCATTCTCCCTCTCTTACTCTTTTCCTATATACTCCATCTTTCTCTCTATCTTCCTCCTCTCCCCCCTCTATCTCCTCTAAAACCTACCTAATTTTAAAACACTAAATGCTATAACCATTAGCTATAAAACCTATAATAACCCCTAAAACCTATACCCATATGTTCAAAACTCTAAACCCTCTCTCTCTCTCTCTCTCTCTCTCTCTCTAAACTCTAAAACCATAATCCATAAATCCTAAATCCCTTCTTCCATTTTTCCTTCTCTATCTCACTTTCCACCTCTCTCACTCTTTTCCTCTCCCCCCCATCTCGCCCCTCTCACTCTTTTCCTCTCTCCCACATCTCCCCCTTCTCCCAACATTTCTCCCTCTCTCACTCTCTCCATATTTCCCTTCTCTCCCTCTTTTCCACCTCTCCACCTCATCCCCACCCCTCTCTATCTCTATTTCCATAAATCCTATTACCTAAACCCTAAACCCTATAACCATAATCCCTAATCCCTAAACCCTAAATACTTTATCCCTTTTATCCTTTTCCATCTCTCTTTTCCCCTCTCTCACTACTTCCTCTCTCACCCATCTCCCTCCCCCTCTCCCTACCCTTCCCCCTCTCTCTTTCCTCATCTCTCACTCTCTCCCTATTTCCCTTCTCTACACAGTCTATACCTCTCACACATCTCTCCATAATCTATTTCTCTCCCAAACTCTAAACCGTACCTAAGCTCAAAATCCTATATGCTATAACTATAAAATCTAAACTATATACTATTCCATAAAGCCAAAACCGTATAACGATAATCCCTAAACCTTAAATTATTTCCCCCTTTCTCCCTTCTCATTCTCTCTTTCTCCCTCTCTCCCTTTTCCTCTTTCCTAGATCTCCCTCCCTCTCTCCCTCAATATTTCACCCTCTTTCCCCCTCTATCTCACTCTCTCCCTCCTTGCCTTCTCTCAATCTTCTCTATCTCTTCTCTATCTCCCCCCCTCTCTTTCCCTTTAAACCTAAATTATAGACCGTAAACCCTACCTATGCCCAAAACCCTAAATCCTATAACCATAAACTCTAAGATTATACTAGTCCATAAAACCTAAATTGTATAACCATAAGTCCTAAAATTTAAATCCTTTCTCTCATTCTACCTCTCTCTCTTTTCTCATCTCCTAATCTCTCCCTCTTATCCTCCTCTTTCTCTCTCCAAACCCTAAGCCCTATAACTATAGGCCCTAAAGCCAAAACCATTTCCCCCTTCCCCCTCTCTCTTCCCCCCTCTCAATATCTCCCTTTTTCCCCTCTCTCTATCTTTCTTACATCTCTCTCATCTCCTCCTATCCCTTTCCTATATCCATTTCTCCTCTCTCATTCTATCCCAAATATATGTGAGGGAGAGAGAAGAGGGGAGAGAAAAGAAAAATGATAAATATTGGGATACAAAGGGAGAGAGAGAGAGAGAGAGAGAGAATTCATGCTATATTATTTAAATTTAACTAAGTCTAAAATCTCATATGATCCTAAAAAATACAAAAATCTAAATTATAACTCCTAGAGATCTGAAACCACTCTCAAACATCTTGATAATCTATACATGAAATATAAGTTAAAGAACAACTTGTGAAATGTGATGTAGTTTATATTTAAATGTTATTCATGTATATATTTTCTCTTCAAAATTGCATTTGACTTGAGTTTGAAGAACTTGATCAAAGTGGGAGAGAGAGAGAGAGAGAGAGAGAGATGTAAACATGTTTTCAATGCAACATATGATGCACACCAAATATGGTGCACACTAGATATGGTGCCCACCAGATATGGTGCATGACATATACAATGCATGCCATATAGGATTGGTGTACCCAAGCTTAAGGCTCAACACAAAAAATCATAAGGCATGCACCATATATGATATGGTACACACCATGCCTATTTTGGGGTACCAAAAAGTGATTGGAAAATTTTTACTTCCCCATATTTGTGCACTTACCCTATGAAAACATGATTGTGTATTAACAAGAGATATTGAACACAATCCAGTATTGTTAGAGGAGGGGGTGAATCAACACATTTAAAAATTTAACAATATTATCCTAGATTTGAAATAAATCAATAGAAAATAAATTAAAAAAGATAAAGTAAAGATTCCTAACACACATGAACACATAAGAACATCACATTTATATAGAATAAAACAAGATGAGAAATGTACTCTTACTATATCAAAATAATTGCTTACAAGTTTTAGGACATGAGTCAAGGAGCTCACTATCCCTACCAATTTAGGCACACTACCAAGGATTACACTAATCCTTAATGAACGTAAAGTAACTCACTAGTTAAACAAATATATAATTGATACTTTTGGTCAATCGTAATAACCTTCTAGTCAGATTCTTCAATCTACTTCTCAATTCTATTTGTTTCAAATAGTCTAACCTTCACACTTGAATCATACAAAATTTTCAATTATCCTCACATAATCTCACACCCATTTCAATCCTTTTTACCAAAATATATAGAGATTTATCTGTCAAAAACATCAACAAGGTCAACCATAAAAATATGAGCAACATTAATAAAAAATTGGCCACCTTGAAAAAAATACTTAATGCACTCTTCCATGGGGGATACATATGACTCAAGTAAAAATTTAAAGATCTTCACCAAATGATATAATCTATTCATATGTATCATAACATCTTCCAAAGATGCACCCAAAAGTAATTTTTGAAAATATATTAAAATACGATATCGATATGCCTATATTTATATTTGCTAAATTCTCTTTAGTTGTATGCAAGTGCATTTTCAATAGTAAAGCTATATGACAAATAAAATAAACATGGAGTTAGTTTTTTTAAGAATTGTAGATACTAGTCATAGAAGTTAGTTTTGATTTCTCCAGGTACGATAAGAGGTAATAAGATATCCTAAATTTTATTTTCTAGAGGCAAGGTCAAAGATTATGAAAGGTTGCTAGTCCTTATAGAAGATTTCATATTTCTAAAGTATTTGGGTTGGAGGTGAGAAAATTTGTCTCTCTAAATGTGAAACCTTTATTGCTATCAAAAGTGTTAATGCAAATGAAGATTTTTTGAACAACATCACTCAAGAGATTGATGTTTTAATCTTGTCAGATCATTCATAGTATTTGGGTGGTTGTTGAAAAGAGGCCATCCCAAACAATGTGCTATGTTATGAATATTGAATTAATGAATGGTCGTCAATGGGCATATGTATTTTGGACAAATATTTGAGTGCTAGTTGGTTGGTTCCACAAAAGGAATGAATAAATTGGTCTACGACTCAACTTATGGATTGGACATCCTCTCCAAGAAGTTATCATTTGATTGTGAAGACACATTTAAATTATCAATCCATGGATGTATACTTGAAATGGTGTAGCACAGTATGCACACTAAGTACCTACTAAAGCCATTTTGAGAGAAAGATGCATAAAGGAATTATTTAAAGGAAAAAACTTAAATAATTGCGGAATGGAATGCTTGAATTGAACACACAAAACTTTGAAATAAAACAAAGCTTGGTTTTTATCAGAAAAGAACTACTTTTCCTATAGTGGTTGTGGGAAAAGTCATAAGGAATGGGCTTCCTGATGGCTGTAGGAACAATTCAATGCCAAAGTTAAAACTAGAAACTACTAAAAAATTTAACCTGAATCTAATTGGGATTACTTACTAAGTGGGCCCCCTCAGAAAGCATCCATAATTTAGTTACTCAAAATATATTCTCAATGTTTCATCACTTTATTCATCAAAGATCATTACATATAACTTGATTGAACTTCCAAAAAACTATTATAACTTCTTACTTTATTTCTCTATCTATATGTGGTCACTACTACATAGACAAGTAGCTCTTATTTGTAACAAAGAAATAAACAAATAGCTAACCGTGCCCAATAGAATAGGCATGAATTTATTACATCTAAGGAAGAAGGATCATCATGTTCAAGAATTTAAGAATAGGTAAAAATTATCCAAAAATATAAGGAATAGATTTAGCATCCACTTCCCCCTAGATTCACCTGAAATAAAGATCCTAGACCAAACACATTCATGGGTTTATGTCTACAATTCCTCACGACCCAACTTGTTAAACTAATTCCTTTGTAGGACTAGGTCATAGAAATGTCTTCCCTCTTTTTTTTTTAGGACAGAGTCTTTCCTTCCCAACTACGACCTTAATCATTTATCATAAATATCAAAGAACAACAACATATCCATGATATACAACATGCATTTATTAATTACATATCCATTCATTCATTAAAACATAACCATAGAGAACTATATTTATGATCACATATTTTCATATTGTATAGGTTTTAGTAAAATTATTTTAAATCATTCAAACCCAAATGTTTAAGATTATTTAACAACTAAGCCAACACTACCAAAGTTTATAGAAAAAATGAACATGAGAGAAATGATTAAGGAGAAATAGGACAAGAAGGACCTAGACACAAAAATAACAAAATATGACAATCTTTGGGCTCATCATTTCCCCCCACTATACTTGTATTGACCCTCCTTCATTGAGAAATTTTGGATCTTGGTTGTAATTAAAAAATCACCAACAATTTTTAGACCACTTAGGGAACTTCCAATCTTTGAGTAGAATCCTCTATTCTTCTCTAGGTAGCCAAATCTATCATTATTAAATTTTTTATCCACCTCTATGCCTATGCAGCTATAGGGAGGCCACATTAAAATGGGCGGTTAAAAGGTTAATGGGAACCAATGTTCCCTTCTACTTTGATTCCCTAATCTGACATACTGTGGCCCTCTTTTCATGGCTTCTTCAAAGTTCAAGGGACTATGTTGCTCTACTTTCCTTAGTGCTAGAGGGAGTTTGGCCCATCGTGCATTTATACTCTGATAGGATCTCCTTCCTACATGGGAAGACATTATGTAAAATTCCCTATAAACTACATCCCTAACATCATAGATCTTCACTCTAGTTGTTTTATCCTTAAATCCATAAGTGAGGTGAAGCTAGTATGTATAGAGTTCATCAGGTTTCCTACTCTTTGGTCTTAGTGGTAAGGGATCACTCTTTTCTCTATCAACATAATCTTTCCATTGAGTCCCATAATTAATCTAATTTTCTTACCTTGACATTAAGGCTCTCAAATGAACATCTCTAATGAATAAAAATGGATACCATTTGGCATTGGAAGGGACAACATAATTATACAAATAAAACTCACACACTAAGTTTTGTAACCATTCTAGGGAATGCTAATGTAAATCATTAAAATCTTTTGGCATATCAACAGTAGGAGGAAGGTCTCTAGTTATTCTCATAATCTAAAACAAAATAAATAGTTATTTTAAACAAAGGGAATATACCCTTGGAGGTGGTCTACATTCCAAAAATTGAGGAGTTAAATTAGTGACTGTGGTGACCTTATTTTCTAGTTGTGTAATTTCTTGTTTCTATTGTTCAATATTTTTCTTTAGTTTCCTCTTCTCAAGTTCTCATAGGCTTTGTTGAAATTATATTTCTTGTAAAATAGTAAAGAAATATCCTGAAGAGTGGTAGGTGTTGATTTACCTAGTTCTTCCTTTTCTCTTTTGCAAACTTCCTCCAAATAGGATATCAACATAGTCTGTTTGTAAGGTATTAAGGCTCCTTACTGCACGACTGTTGGCAAAGGTTTTGGAGCATTTGTTGTAGGTGCTAGCATTACTTGAACCAAGTCACCTATCTTTAACAAATCTTACTCAATAAAAAACTAAGTTTCTTTTCCTTTGTGATCTTTCTATTTCCATAACCTTTCTTCTTCTTCCCTTGTTTCATGTATATACATTTCCTCAAATGATGGGTTATTTAGAGGTTCTTGACTGTTATCATGAAATTATTCTTTACTATTGATTACTTTTGTTTCATTTTGTTGTTGACCAACATTTTGGTCATCAATATTTTACTCAACATTTTTTTCATCAGAAACATTAATCACATCGGGCTCTACCCTAGGGGTTTTGGATTTAGCATCCTATTTACCAGGTGAAATTGTTGACTCCCTTCTCCTTACTTTAGAACTTCTCTTGGGTGTAGTATCTCTAGGAGTTGTTTTAGGGATTTTATTTTTACTCCTTTTGTCTGCAAGAGGAATTTTTATTTCCTTGAAACTAGGTTTAAAAAAATTAAGGGTTTCTTTTTCTTTTTCTCCTTCCACATCCTCATCAACCTTCTCTTTCCCTTTTTCCTCCCCAGTTCCCTTAGGGTTTGAGGAGTTAGAAGGGGGTTCCTCCCCTTTTGTAGCCTCATTAGCTGACCCTATCTTGGATATTTCTATCTTTTTAGCAATATGAGTTCCAGGGGGAGAGGTTATTGCAGAGGTATCTATAGGTTCTACTGAAAGGGATGATCTAGGTGCAATATGTGACCATAATATTTTATCTTTTATAAAATCTTCCTAAGATAATGGGGGAGAATCCCTCAAGGATTGTTCTATCAACAACTTTATTAATGCATGATGATTAAATTTTTTTTGTTTCCCTTTCTTTATTTCCTCAGAACTAATGGTTAGTAAATTATAAAGAAAATTTAGAACATTACAATGGAGACCATATATGATATGGATCATTAACCTAAAATGCTCATCCCTTGCTTCCCTACCTCCAATGGAGGATCAATGTCCTTATTGTGAAATCTTCCCTAGTTGACTAAGCATCATGGCTAGCCAGGTATGGGATTCCTATGGCTATCAAGCCTTTTACTTTTGTAATCCTTTGTTCTAAGGCTATGACCTTTAACCCCCACACCTCTACTTCAACTTTATGAAATGAATTCATGAATTCAAAAGAGGCATCATCATCATAGGTATTTAACATAAGGAAATAGCTCAACCAACCACAATTGTTGAATTGTTGAACTGCTTCATTATCTTGTTACAAAGGTGTATGCGAAACTGGTTCATGGCGGATTGATTATCCCCCCACTGCTAGTTTTTATGAACCCTTGACCATAATGCATTCAGCTCAATTAACTCCTCTAAACCTATACCATATTTCCACAATGAAACTCAAAATAAATTTTGAAATGAAGCTGAAGATACGTTTGAAGAAGGAAACTTTCAAGAAAGCTTACCAAATTTAAACCTCACTAACTACATCAAATCTTCTTTAAACACCCTTACAACTGATAGGACCTCAAAACAAATTATGAAAAAGAAAGGAATTCAAAAAGATGATAAAAAAATGATGTTTTAATATACAGGTCTTTGTGTAGGTGGTATTAATTGAAATTCATGGCTAGTCGCATTTCAATCACATCAACACCCATTTAATATAAATAGATTAATTAATTATGATGACAAGTGTTATCAAAATTTCATTTATCTTAGCAATTTTGCTATAAAGATATACTTGGGAGTTAGTTCATCCTACTTATTGTTATTCAATTAGTTGATATGCAATAGAAAAGTAAATACAGTGCAAAATTTTGAAAAGGAGAATCATTTCATTTGTATTGAACAATGATAAGATACACTTTTTGAGTTCTTTCATTTGAAAATATAAATGCATGTATTTAAAAGCATTGTAGAAAATGACTCACACAAGCCATGAGCATAGCCTATTCTTTCTTCTACAGATTTAAGATTTTAAACAACTTTTCAAAAGAAACAGAATAGGAGAAGAGAGGTGGTTTTAAAGTAACCAGTCATTGCCTATTGCTTTGACTCGTTAGTGCGGTTGCCAGGCTTGAAGTCATCCTTGGTTCGTAAGTTCCCCAGCATAATCTTGAGTCCTACAAAAGATTGAAAACAATGATGTTAGATCCCATACGGATCTAAGCAATGGTTGTTTACTTTAATTTCTCTCTATGCCTATGCTAATTTGATACTGTCCTAAACATGTAGAAGAAAGAAAATAGGATATCCTCAGTGCTAGTGTAAGAAAGGAAATTTTCATGCTAATGTGTTTGTTTCATGTGTAGGAAAATAATTACTTCAATGTGTATGTGCCCCTAACAGAGGCTCCCTTCGGGTATGAACCCGACATACACATTGGAGTAATTATTTTAAATAGATGTCAAGAATCAGGAAAGAACCATATAATGTCAAAGGGACATATTACTTTTGATATGAAACCTTTCATTGTAATCAAATGGATCAGCTAAGTCTATTTAAGGGACAATATTCTCAAATTGAAACCTTATGGATTATAATAGTAGCAAAGAATTTTTCCAATAAATGCAAGCAAGTTAATTTCACAAGGAACTGGTGCTGAAAAGTTATCAATGCAAAGTACAAAAATTGGTTTATGGGTGTCACGAGCCCCTGCTCGAACCTCGTAAATAAATTTCATCTACTGGGGTTACTTTTTTTTCATTGAAATAATAAAGCTTGTGCATGTGCTGATAAGGGTTGAATTCATTATCAATGTTTTAAAGCAAAAAAGATGAAAAAATGAATACAGGCTGTAATTATTGTTGTGTTGTTCCTTATTGACTACTAACATAGAATAACCAAACAATAAGGTTAAGTGACAGATGTTGGTTTTATTTTGTATTACTTGAAGATGCTTCGAATGAATACAAAAAATAGTCCATCAATAGTTCATCACAGGAAAAATAGTAGTGGCCATAGCATGCAACTGATCATGTATCCAAAAATGACAAAGTCTAAAATCTCATAGAATCAATGAATGAATTTGGCTGTATTTCTTTCCACAATGGAACAAGTATAAAACCTTAATTTTAGCAATAAAGAAATGGCCTCCAAAAGTATGGGTTTTGTCATGAAATAATAAAATTTTAAAGACATTATCCCTATGATATTCATGAAGCTAACCAGGACAAGTGAAATAGAGGAACAAAGGTTGGAGTGCAGATTTCTATTATGGAAATATAGTCTATAGTTATGATGTCTGTAAATTCCTTACTAGAAAAGGATATAAATGCAGCAATACATTGGGAGACATTCAAGGAAAAGTTGGAGTTTTAGGAAAATGATGTTTTACTATTAGCATTCTTGTAGACCAAATAAATACAACAAAAGACTACACTGATTATTTTCGGTACATAACAAGTCTGCAGGTTGATTAAAAGGAACCATTTTTAAGCAATGGGTTGCTACCAGTGCTAATAGTTGAGTCAAGAGGATATGCAATGCACATCTTCTTCAATAATGAGTTTGAATCATAGTGGGCCATTTTATAAATTTGTGGGAGCAAGCATTTCCAAGGTCAAATTAGAAGGTTTTCAAGATGGATCAATAGACTTGTCCTCAAATGCTTCCACATAACAGATTGTGGCAAGTCTACATAGAGATGGTATCATGTTCTTACATCTTGGTTTAATCGCACATAATGAACATATTCTCCAATGGTGAGCTCAAATCAAACAAGAACATGCCCAGAATCATATCATGCCTCCAACATTCAAACAACCACGACAGTTTCAGAAAGAAGAATACAAATCTAGTATGATCAACAGTATAGTATAAGGAAGGGATACACAACTACCAAATAAAGGGTAAACAAGTATATTTCAATAGTAGTAGCTCCCAGCTAGAGAAAATGCAAAGGACACCAAGTTGTGAAGGTATTCTCACTGCCCAATAAAGTTTTTAAAAAATTCCATGATAACTTTTGAAGAGATATAGTAATACCGACAGAAATTAAAGAGAGGGTTACAAACAAGTTAAGTTTGTATAGTGACAAGAAGAACATACAAGAAAGTCATGCATTTTCTCAAGAAGTTTCCATATTTTTCATGATGGCTCATAGCTTAAAGCTACAGGAAACACAAATCCATATGATACAATAACAGTCAAAGGAAAATGATGCAAAATGAGAACTAGAACAGCAGGAAAAGATCATGAATTTCATCCTTAATTCAAAGTGTAGATGACAAACTTGCACTTACCTTCGGACTATCAAAAATAAAGTGTTAACACAAAATGAATAGAGGATAAGCTTAAAAATGTAGAGCAATCAGTATATTTCATGACATGAAGAAATCTATTAAGTATTATGGATATAAAGGAGGCTTTCAGTACTTACGATATCAAAGAATTCCCAAGTTTGGCATTGCAAATGTTTAGAAATTCTCATTCAATAAAGAAAATCAGTCATGCTTCAACCCACTATGTGGATTTTAGTCAAAGTGAAGACCCGGTCACAGTTAAGGATGCTTTTAAAGGGGCACGTGAAACTCCAAAATTCTAAAGGCAAACGACCAAATCCGAGTAGAAAATTATGCCGGCCAGTGCTTCAAAAAAATTTCCAGCAAATAGTAAACCCTTGTTCATGGTGGTGGCTCTTTGCTCAAACCCTTACTCTTGATCTCCAATGCTAGAAAAAGAAAATGATACAATGCTTTTAGGTTTACTTGCCTTCTATCGACAGTTTATGCATTTTTTATTTTTTTTCAAGTCTAGGGTGTTTTATACTAAACTGCAAATATTATATAGCATTGGAATTATAGGTTTTGATATGTATTTCTAATGTTAAGTAATAATTTTGGGGTTATTATTGCTTGTTAAGGCTTTGAAATATTGTATTTTGATATTTATTAATTGATGTTTTTATAAGTCAATTAAATAAATATTAAAATCAAGCTAAGCAATAATGTGTCATGGAGAGATAAGGGTGTATTTATATCTCAAAGACTTCTTCTTGAAGTTATAATGTAAAATGGAGACATAAGGAGGGTTTTTTTGGAGGTGGATAAAGTCTTCAAACATTCAAAGAGACTATAGGGCTTGTTAGAGCAAATTTAGTGATTGTTTGAGTTCTTCTAGGAGAGTGGAGAGGTTTAAGGGGTCGAGTTTTGACTTTGTCTAGCCAGTTGGGAGGTCTTTATGGCTTTTTGAGCCTTTTAAGGTCAGTTATAGATGATTCATAGGGTTCTTTATGACTTAGTGGAGCTTTTTCAGAGGATAGACTTTATTTCATGGGTTTTTAGGTCCTATTTTTAGGCTATTTTCTAGCATCCGACCCAAGGATGGGTTTGTACTTAGTGAGTTTTGGCTCATTATTCTGGCAGTTCAGATTGTGCAAAGGAGGCTTATGTGACATTTTTGTCCTTAGCATTTTTGGTGCAGACATTTGTAACTCATTTTGGAAGATCAAATACAAGTGACAGTAGTTGAGTTTATGTTATCTAAATTTAGTTTTAGAGCCTTCTCTTCATTCTATAATTCTATGTGTATTTTCAGGTGATTTGATAAGAATAATTAGTGAATTGTCATTATTCCATGTTTGTTTTGTCTCACCTAAACACCTAGTTGCAAAAGAGTATGTTTGTTTGTAGGTTGTAGTTCATGTCTTATGCGGTGAAGCTCATAAGAGAGACATTTGTTTTCCTCCTTTTTCTGGTTCATTTTTTAGACTTTACTACAAAATACTTATGCAAGCCTATACAGAAAGGAGGTGTTTTGTATTCACTCGGATAATTTAGTAATCCTTCTTAGTTACCTATATTTGAACTCTCATATCATATTTGGTGTATCACCTAGTTCTCTAGTTTAAATTTTAAGATTTTAGGTTCATTTCAGTAACTTTTATCTATTTTCCCATAAGTTCAAGTTAGTTTTGTGGAGTTATCAGTGATTATCCAATAGGAACCGACCTAGAATCCAGAGGTTTCATTTCTAGTTACTCATTTCCCACATACAAAAATGAATCCCATGTTAGGCAAGGTTGTTAAACTTGTTTATTTTTACAAGGTGCAAATTTTAGCCTTATTAGTTTTGGCATGCTCGGTGGGACATAGACAACAATCTATAGTCTTTTATTTGCTAGTTTTACTATGCAACCTACAAATTTTTAGTCTCATCAAAGGAGTTCTAAAGCATAGCTGGCAACTCCATTGGTGAAGAATCAGTGGTATTAATGTTGATAATTGTTTTTTATGAGAAAAATTGAGACAAGGAGCTCAAATACATTTGAATATCTGCAGTTGGATACACCCAAAAGGAAGGGCAAAACTCTTAAAAGAACTCCACATACAAAGAGGGTTCAATCTTCACCTCCAAGAGTTTATGTAAGAAGGGGAAGATCAAGAAAAAGAGAAAATTCTTCAAGGCATTCAGCATCACCAACTATAAGAGCAGAATATCTTAATTCTATAGATTTATCAGTTTCACAGGGTAATTTTGGTGTTGTTTCTATTTCAGTAGTGAGCACTACTTTAGCACTCTCAAGTACTGTAGCAGCTAGTTCAAGCTCAGTTTCAGCAAGTATTTCAACACAGTCTCACACCATGGCTCTTCCAAGAGCTTTCACTTTTGTGCCATTTGATCAAGGTAGTCCCTTGAATCTTACTGCACACAATGATATACCTCTAGCAGCTTTGAAAGGGTTACCAGATTTCACAGGAGAAGGTCAAACAACCACTTATGAGAACATGTGAGATGTGGCTTCCATCTATAATTTTCATCATGTGACACAAGATAATGTTGCTGTCAGATTATTGGCAACTTCATTCAAAGGAAAAGCATTGGATTGGTTCATAAATTTACCTGTGGCTTCCATTGCTAGCTAGGATGAATTGGGTGATGCCTTCAAAATTTTTTTTGAGGACAAGTCTGACCATTTGTCACTTCTAGAGAAGTTAACAACTATTAAAAGAGCCCCATAAGAGCAAATGATAGATTTCAATTCCCATTTTCAAAAAACATGGAATAGAATACCAGTGGCAGTGAGACCAAGTGCAGACTATGCTTTTTTATACTATTTGAAGAGTTTGAACAGTGACATTTTGGTAATGATTCAATCCAAGGGAGGTACCTCATTACCGCAAGCTTTTAATCTTGTTGTTAGAGTAGAAAATAGCCTTATACAGGCTGGTAAAATAGCCCCTAGGCTTCCTATGCCTTATTTTCCAAATATTCAGCCAAACATGCCTCTTAATATACCGCCAATAGCTCCTTTACCTACTATTCTAGTTATTTCTACTACTGTGGGTTATGAAAGTACAATAGCTGGTCCATCAAATGAGCTGCAGGAAATCAAGAGCAGCCAACAAAAGATAGAAAGTATTATACAAACCTTAGGAAATGAGTTAACCATTATGAAGAAACATCAAACTCAAGGCTCGAGGCCTACATTTCAATAGTATAATTAGCAACAAGGAGTTAGTCAGCCATATCAAGCTCAAGGTCAAGGGTATCAGTACCAGTAGAATAGGAAACCATATCAAGGAAATTATCAAGGACAATGAAAAAATGTTAATCAATGGCCTTTTTAGCCATACAATCCAGCCCCATTGAATGCTACAAATCCAGTAAGAGATATTGTCCCTACTCAAAATAATTTGATATTAGAGGTAGATTGGTGCTATCTGTGCAATCAAGCACATAGTCAATCCACATGTTCCAATGGAGTGATCAATCAAGCCCTCATGGTCCAAAATGCTGCAAGTTCACAGTCGAACGCATCTTCTAGTGAACCTGGGCAACAACAAGATATAAGCACCATGGAGATTGGTTTCCTTAATTGGCAAGGAGAGGAGTTCTGCGGATTGAATGGTGAGTCACCAATTGCAGCCAATACCCAAGCAAAGAAAAGGGCTCTAGAGATGGAAGAAATGGTTGGTCATGAAGCCATGGTTGCAGGACCATCACTTACACCAAATACAAGTATCTTGCAAAAGCCTATAATTCAACCAATTAACAACTAGAAGGTGCATTTAGTTGTACCTTATAACATTGTGGATAGTATGAAAAGAATGAATGTGTCAATGACTATGTGGGATTCCTTATCTCTTTTTGGGCAAGCTGAAATGTTGAAAAAAGCATTGAGTGGAGTGGATATGCAAGGCCAAGTTGCTTATGATCGTGGGAAGGTAGTTATGACAAATGTTGAACAAGCCACTATTGAGGACATCAAGCAAAAAACTACTATTGAAGGTAAGGATGTGAGACCTCCTCCATTCTATGTTTCTTTAATAATTGGGAAAAATTTAGTACATAATTGTATGGTTGACAGTGGGGCCACCTGTACTGTGATGCCTAAGAAGGTAGTTGATCAGTTAGAATTGAAATATGAACCTATTGAAAAGGGAGTAGTCCATGTAGATGGCACAACTATGAATTCCATAGGATTCATTAAAAATTCTAGTTTAACCTTGCATGCCTACCCTACTTTTTCTATTCCACAAGATATATTTGTAATAGATTTACCTCCCTATTTTGGTCTTTTCTTATCAAGAGAATTTATGGCTAAGATAGGAGGTTATTTTTCATCTGATTGGTCCCACATGATTTTTTGCACCCATTATGGAACTAAGGTCAATATAAAATTAGAGTTTCTTGCAAAGGATATAATAGAGCCTTATACACCTAGCACGGTAAATGCAAATTATGTAAATTTTGGCCAAGATGATCATGCTACTCCTGTTTCACGTACATCCACTATTGAAATTCTTGACATACTTTTAGATGAGTGGGCTGCAAAAAATGCTTTTGAGGCTAACTCTAGTTCTATTCTAGATGCTAGAATGGGTAATTACATGTTCCATGAAGCTGGTTTGGTAATGCCAAACTTAGTTAAAAAGGTAGAATCTGATTTTGAGCAGCAAGACAAGGTCTAGAATATGTTTTTTGATGGGTCTAAAAGTAAACACGATGCTGGTGGAGGTGCGATGTTAGTATCCCCTGATGGAATGAAGCATTATCCAGCCTTTAGATTTGGTTTTTCTTGCACTAATAATACCACTGAGTATGAAAGTTTGATTCAGGGTTTGGAATTGGCAAAGAAAAGAGGCATTGGTTGTATTAAGGTTCATAGTGATAGTGAACTTATTGTTAATCAGGTAAGAGATTTACATGTTGCCAAAAATGATACTTTGAAACTGTATAAGCATCATGTATGGGACATTATTGAGGATTTTTCTGCATTCAATATTGTTTCTATTCCAAGGATTAAAAATCAGCATGCAGATAGATTAGCAGCTGTAGGTGCTCAATTTGACATACCTACAGAAATCAACAAGGAAAGTATCTAGCAACATGTTAAAATTGTAGTAAGGCCTTCAGTTCCTGATAATAATGTAAACTAGCAAGTTTTTGAAAATGATGAACAGATTTTGCAATTTCTGCTAGAAGAAGATATTTTTGCAGTTTCTAATCAGGATAAGTTAAAGTAGAATTATGGAGACCAAGTGGTGTAGCTTAAGTCCAACAAGCTTCCTAAAGGTTTGGTTTCACTGGAATCTATTTTCAATTTGGATGATCAGGCTAAAAAGGATAAAACTGGTTTGCCAGTTTCTCAAGAACATTATGAAAGTTTGGAAGTGGCATTGGGGAAAAGCTTGAAGTTTGGTAAGGTGAGTACTCCTTTGGAAAAAGAGTCTTATATTCAACTTTTTCAAGAATTTTCTGATGTGTTTGCATGGGAATATGGTGATTTAAAAGGGTTTAATCCTGATTTAGCACAGCACACCATAGAACTTGAGCCTAATGCCAAGCCCGTTAGGTAGAGACAAAGACCTGTCAATCTCAAATTAGAGCCATTAATGTAGAAAGAAGTTTTTAGGCTGATTGAGAGTGGCATTATTTTCCCAATCAAACACACTAGTTGGGTGTCCAATCTTGTCCCTGTTAGAGAGAATAATGGAGAGATGAGATTATGTGTAGATTTTAGGGATTTGAATAGAGCATCATTGAAGGATAGGCACCCCCTTCCATCTATGGAACAAATACTTCAGTATGTTGCTGGTTCAGAGTGCTTCTCTTTGTTAGATGGTTATTTGAGGTATAACCAGATTCTGGTCAAGAATGAGGATCAGTATAAAATCACTTTTACTACTAAATGGGGTACCATGGCATACAAGAGAATGCCTTTTAGTTTGTCAAATGCAGGGGCAATGTTCCAGAAAGCCATGGATATGGCATTTAGTAATCTGATGTACCAGTTTGTATTGGTGTATCTTGATGATATCGCAGTGTACTCCAAAAAAGAAGTAGATCATTTGGATCAATTAAGGAAGATTTTTGAGTGCTACAGGGAGTTTGGGATATCTCTCAATCCAAAAAAGTGTGTGTTCACTGTGCATGAAGGTAAGCTTTTGGGTTATGTGGTTTCTAAGCAAGGGGTTACAGTGGATCCAGAGAGGATAGTAGACATTTTAGAGTTACCATTGCCACATCATAAGAAAGGATTGTAGTCCTTTATTGGGAGAATTAATTTTGTAAGGTTGTTTTTGCCTAACATTGCTGATTTATTGAGACCATTCACTACTATGTTAATAAAGAATGTTGTTTTCAGTTGGACAAAAGAGGCCAAAAATAGTTTTCAAGTTATTAAAGAATCTTTAGCAGCAACTCCTGCTTTAGTAAATCCTAATTTTAGCAAGGATTTCATTCTGTATGCATATGGTGGTTATGAGACCATTTTCGCAATGTTGGTATAGAAAAATGTAGAGGGTCAAGAGTAGCCAATAGGCTTTTTTAGCAAAGGTTTAGAGGATTATGAGTAGGGATATAGTTTTTTGGAAAAGCATGTCCTCGCTATTGTTAAGGGACTTAAGAAATTTTGACACTTGTTGTCTCATAACAAGATTCATTTAAGGCTTGTGCACCCTAGTGTCAAGGAATTCTTACTTAGTAAGGATTTGAATGAAAAGAGAGCAGGCTGGATAACACGGGTCATGGAGTATGATGTGGATATCTAGGTGACTAAGTTGGTTAGAGGCAAGGGCCTATGTGAGTAGATTCTTGACAGAGAGGTTTCAAAGCTACAAGGGCAAGTAGATTCTATTTTAGCGATTGGTATGATAGCTGATGATGATAGGACAGCAAGCTAGTTACAAGATATGGTTCATTTTTTGAAGACCAGTGAATGCCCAATCAATTTGGACAAAGCAAAACAAAGGTATTATTGGTTATAGTCTATTCCTTTTGTCTTAGTTAATGATGTTTTGTATAGAAAGGATCACAATGCATGTAAGAATGGTACCCTTCTCAGATGCATTGATTCAGACCAGATTGCAGACATTTTGCATGAATTCCATGACGGTCATTCAAGAGGTCATTTTTCCCCTAGAACGATAGCATATAAAATTCTTAGAGGTGTTTATTATTGGCCTAACATTTTTAAAGACACCCATGCATATGTTAGAAAATGTGTCAAGTGCACCATGTTTGTAGGGAAAGAGAGGCTACCAGCTTTGCCTTTATGACCAATTAAAATGAAACAACCTTTTCAAAAGTGGGGTGTTGACTTCATAGGGCCAATCAACCCTCCATTAAGTGTGGGGTACAAGTGGATAATTACTACCATGGATTATTTTACACGCTGGACGAAGGAAATAGCACTCAAGGATGCAAATGAGACAGCGGTCCTTAATTTTTATGATGATATTGTGAACAGGTTTGGAGCAGCTGATTCTATAATTTTTGATAATGCACTTGCTTTCATTGGATTAAGAGTAACTGAGTGGGCACTTAAGCATGTAATTTATCTCAGTACTAGTTCCAACTATTACCCACAGGGTAATGGGTTAGCAGAGTCTACAGACAAGAACCTAATAAGAATTATTAAAATAACTCTGTAGGAGAATCAGCATGATTGGCACTCTAAGTTAAAGGCTGCCTTATGGGTGGATAGAATTAATCCAAAGCAAATAATTGGGAACTCACCTTATCAGTTAGTTTATGGAAAGGATGCTAGGTTGTCTATTGAAATAGAGTTGCCAGTGCTTGATCTTGCCACTCAGTTGGTTCATTTTGAGGAGGGAGATCATATGCTAGTGTGTTATGCACAGATGATGGAATTGGAGGAAAGTAGAAGAAAGGAAATGCAAACCATGGAGTTCCAAAAGATGCAAGTTAAAAGGAGCTTTGATAAAAAATTGAGAGCCAGGGACTTCAATGTGGGTGATATTGTTCTCAAGTGGGATGAGTTTAAGAGCAAACCGTGTAAGCACACTAAGTTTGATTCATTTTGGGGAGGCTTGTTTGTGATCATGGAATGCAATGAACATAACTCTTTTCAGCTGTCAACCCTTGAAGGAGAAAATCTACCTATACTAGTCAATGGTATTCACCTCAAACCCTGTTTTGAGGTATGTCCTACTTTGTAAATCCTAGAGTTTTAGAATAAGGTGTTGCTGCACCATTTTCTTTGAGTTTTCTTTTCCTAGGTGTTAGTAGTTAGTTTTCAGCTGAAGACACTCTTAACAACACATTCATACATATTAGGGTGCCTACATATCAAAATTCTATGCCACGCATATAGGAGACTTTTCTCAACTATCATATGTGTTGTACAACATTCACATATAGGCATCATGATACATACCAACATGTTGTTAAGATTGTTTCTGTTGCTAGTTTTAGTTAGTTTTCCAGTTTTCCCTAAGTATTTTCAGAACATAGGCTGCCATGTTAGTTCAGAGCAAATAAATGGCTGATAAATATCAATACCTTATAAAATCCTGAGTGTACAACTATTCCTTGGAGTATGGGAGCCATGCTACCACAAGACATAAATCTACACTCAAGATCCTATCCTACACTAGTATTTATCAGTCACATATTTTCCAATTTGAGTGTTGAAAATCTATATTAACTCTTCTAGCCCAATGGATATTCAAGGCTACTGGTTTTCATGTATAGCAGACATACATCCCACAAAGGTCGCCAAAAATGTTATCAAAATTTCATTTATCTTAGCAATTTTTCTATAAAGATATACTTGGGAGTCAATTCATCCTATTTATTGTTATTCAATTAGTTGATATGCAACAACAAAGTAAATACAGTGCAACATTCTGAAAAGGAAAATCATTTCATTTGTATTGAACAATGATAAGATACACTTTTTGAGTTCTTTCATTTGAAAATATAAATGCATGTATTTAAAAGCATTGTAGAAAATGACTCACACAAGCCGTGAGCATAGCCTATTCTTTCTTCTATAGATTTAAAATTTTAAACAACTTTTCAAAAGAAACAGAATAGGAGAAGAGAGGTGGTTTTAAAGTAACAGTCATTGCATGTTGCTTTGACTGGTTAGTGCGATTGCTAGGCTTGAAGTCATCCTTGGTCCGTAAGTTCTCCAGCATAATCTTGAGTCCTACAATAGAATGAAAACAATGATGTTGGATCCCATATGGATCTAAGAAATGGTAGTTTACTTTAATTTCTCTCTATGCCTATGCTGATTTGATACTGTCTTAAACATGCAAAAGAAAGAAAATAGGATATCCTCAGTGCTAGTGTAAGAAAGGAAATGTTCATGCTAATGTGTTTGTTTCATGTGTAGGAAAATAATTACTTCAATGTGTATCTACCCCTAATCAAGGCTCCCTTCAGGTATGAGCCAGACATACGCATTGGAGTAAATATTTTAAATAGATGTCAAGAATCAAGAAAGAACCATATAATGTCAAAGGGACATATTACATTTGATATGAAACCTTTCATTGTAATCAAATGAATTAGCTAAGTCTATTTAAGGGACAATATTCTCAAATTGAAACCTTATGGATTATAATAGTAACAAAGAATTTTTCCAACAAATGCAAGCAAGTTAATTTCACAAGGAATTGGTGTTGAAAAGTTATGGATGCAAAGTAAAAAACTTGGTTTATGGGTGTCACAAGCCTGTGCTCGAACCTCGTAAATAAATTTCATCTACTGAGGTTACTTTTTTTTCATTGAAATAATAAAGCTTGTGCATGTGTTGATAAGGGTTGAATTCATTATCAATGTTTTAAAGCAAAAAAGATGAAAAAATGAATAGAGGCTGTAATTATTGTTGTGTCGTTCCTTATTGACTACTAACATAGGATAACCAAACAATAAGGTTAAGTGACAGATGCTAGTTTTATTCTATATTACTTGAAGAGGCTTCAAATGAATACAAAAAATAGTCCATCAATAGTTCATCACAGGAAAAATAGTAGTGGCCATAGCATGCAACTGATCATGTATCCAGAAATGACAAAGTCTAAAATCTCATAGAATCAATGAATGAATTCGGCTGTATTTCTTTCAAGAATGGAACAAGAAGTATAAAAGCTCAATTTTAGCAATAAAGAAATGGCCTCCAGAAGTATGGGTTTTGTCATGAAATAATAAAATTTTAAAGACATTATCCCTATGATATTCATGAAGCTGACCAGGACAAGTGAAATAGAGGAACAGAGGTTGGAGTGCAGATTTCTATTGTGGAAATATAGTCTATAGTTATGATGTCTGTAAATTCCTTACTAGAAAAGGATATAAATGCATTAATACATTGGGAGATATTCAAGGAAAATTTGGAGTTTTAGGAAAATGATGTTTTACTATTAGCACTCTTGTAGACCAAATAAATACAACAAAAGACACCACTAATTATTTGTGGTACATAACAAGTCTACAGGTTTATTAAAAGGAACCATTTTTAAGCAATGGGTTGGTGCTAGTGCTAATAGTTGAGTCAAGAGGATATACAATGCACATCTTCTTCAATAATGAGTTTGAATCATAGTGGGCCATTTTATAAATTTGTGGGAGCAGGCATTTCCAAGGTCAAATTAGAAGGTTTTCAAGATGGATCAATAGACTTGTCCTCAAATGCTTGCACATATCAGATTGTGGCAAGTCTACATAGAGATGGTATCATGTTCTTACATCTTGGTTTAATCCCACATAATGAACATATTCTCCAATGGTGAGCTCAAATCAAACAAGAACGTGCCCAGAATCATATCATGCCTCCAACATTCAAACAACCATGGCAGTTTCAGAAAGAAGAATACACATCTAGTATGATCAATAGTATAGTATAAGGAAGGGATACACAACTACCAAATAAAGGGTAAAAAAGTATATTTCAACAGAAGTAGCTCCCAGCTAGAGAAAATGCAAAGTACACCAAGTTGTGAAGGTATTCGCACTGCCCAATAAAGTTTTTTAAAAATTCCATGATAACTTTTGAAGAGATATAGTAATACCGATAGAAATTAAAGAGAGGGTTACAAACAAGTTAAGTTTGTACAGTGACAAGCAGAACATACAGGAAAGTCACACATTTTTTCAAGAATTTTCCATTTTTTTAATATGGCTCACAGCTTAAAGCTACAGGAAACTTAAATCCATATGATACAATAATAGTTAGAGGAAAATGATGCAAAATGACAACTGGAACAGTAAGAAAAGGTCATGAATTTCATCCTTAATTCAAAATGCGGATGACAAACTTGCACTTACCTTCAGACTGTCAGAAATAAAGTGTGAACACAGAATGATTAGAGGATAAGCTTAAAAATGCAGAGCAATCAGTATATTTCACAACATGAAGAAATCTATTAAGTATTATGGATATAAAGGAGGCTTTCAGTACTTACGATATCAAAGAAGTTCCCAAGTTTGGTGTTGCAAATGTTCAGAAATTCTAATTCAAGAAAAAAAATCAGTCATGCTTCAACCTACTATGCGGATTTCAGTCAAAGTGAAGACCCAGTCACAGTTAAGGATGCTTTTAAAGGGGCATGTGAAACTCCAAAATTCTAAAGGCAAAAGACTAGATCTTAGTAGAAAATTATGGCGGCTAGTGCTTCAAAAAAAATTCTAGCAAATAGTAAACCCTTGTTCATGGCGGCAGCTCTTTTCTCAAACCCTTACTATTCATCTCCAATGCTAGAAAAAGAAAATGATACAATGATTTTAGGTTTTCTTGCCTTCGATCGGCAGTTTATGCATTTTGTATTTTGTTTCAAGTCTAGGGTGTTTTATATTAAACCACAAGTATTATATAGCATTGCAATTATAGGTTTTGATATGTATTTCTAATGTTAAGTAATACTTTTGGGGTTATTATTGCTTGTTAAGGCATTGAAATATTGTAATTTGATTTTATTAATTGATGTTTTTATAAGTCAATTAAATAAATATTAAAATCAAGCTAAGCAATAATGTGTCATGGAGAGATAAGGGTGTATTTATATCTCAAAGACTTCTTCTTGAAGTTATAATGTAAAATGGAGACATAAGGAGGGTTTTTTGGAGGTGGATAAAGTCTTCAAACATTCAAAGAGACTATAGGGCTTGTTAGAGAAAATTTAGTGATTGTTTGAGTTCTTCTAGGAGAGTGGAGAGGTTTTAGGGGTCGAGTTTTGACTTTGTCTAGCCAGTTGGGAGGTTTTTATGGCTTTTTGAGCCTTTTAAGGTCAGTTATAGATGATTCATAGGGTTCTTTATGACTTCATGGAGCTTTTTGAGAGGATAGACTTCATTTCATGGGTTTTTAGGTCCTATTTTTTAGGCTATTTTCTGGCATCCAACCCAAGGATTAGGTTTGTACTTAGTGAGTTTTGGCTCATTATTCTGGCAATTCAGATTGTGCAAAGGAGGCTTATGTGACATTTTTGTCCTTAGCATTTTTGGTGCAAACATTTGTAACTCATTTTGGAAGATCAAATACAAGTGATAGCAGCTGAGTTTATGTTATCTGAATTTATTTTTAGAGCCTTCTCTTCATTCTACAATTCTGTGTGTATTTTCAAGTGATTTGATAAGGATAATTAGTGAATTTCCATTATTCCATGTTTGTTTTGTCTCACTTAAACACCTAGTTGCAGAAGAGTATGTTTGTTTGTAGGTTGTAGTTCATGTCTTAAGGGGTGAAGCTCATAAGAGAGGCATTTGTTTTCCTCCTTTTTTTGGTTCATTTTTTAGACTTTACTACAAAATACTTATGCAAGCCTATGCAAAAAGGAAGTGTTTTATATTCACTTAGATAATTTAGTAATCCTTCTTAGCTACCTATATTTGAACTCTCATATCATATTTGGTGTATCACCTAGTTCTCTAGTTGAAATTTTAAGACCTTAGGTTCATTTCAGTAACTTCTATCTCTTTTCCCATAAGTTCAAGTTTGTTTTGTGGAGTTATCAATGATTATCCAATAGGAACCGACCTAGAATTCAGAGGTTTCATTTCTAGTTACGCATTTCCCACATGCATAAATGAATCCCATGTTAGGCAAGGTTGTTAAACTTGTTTAGTTTAATAGGGTGCAAATTTTAGCCTTAACAACAAGCTCATTAGAAAGAGTGGTACTTGGTTGATGTGAACAAGGAGAAAAAAAGGTGTTGTACAAGGTTATGACAACGCAAAATATCCCCTTTTTTTCCCTACTTGAATTTTGGTAGGTGTCTACACATGTAGAGTGATTGGGTAATGGTTGAGTATTTGTAATAAATGATCATATCAATAGTACGCTAAGATGTGTAATACATGAATAAACTTAATGTAAAAAAATTAATGAATGTTGCATACCTAGAAAATTGAAGTCATAGTGTATGATAGGTCAATAGTACGATAAGTGGAAAATAAATAGAAAATTCATGGATTATGAAATGGTAGGTGGAATAAATTTTGAAGAAAATAAATATGAAGTGGAGTTTGAAAAATTATTATGGAGAAAAAGAAATTCCTAGAGAAAAGGAATTATGTATTAGAAGAAATGACATAGTCATCAAAGAGGGGCTGCAGGAAGAAGGTTTTTGCCCTTTGGTGTAGGAGATTTTGCCTAAGTTGCTATGGGTAGAAGGTTTGCACCTTCAACTTCAAGAATTACCTATTGTATGCACCCTAAAATGGTCACCTAGACTTTGGGCCCCATTCTTGCAATTTATCAAATCCCTAAATCAATATTTTCAAAAATCAACATTTTCAATTAAATCAATTTCCTTGATCAAATCCTAATTCTATCATTTATTCGATTATTTTCTATGGGATAACCATTTTTCTTTATTTATTTAAAATGAATTCCCTCCCCTTTTATTAAATAAAAAGCTCCCACCTTTCATCTTATCCTAAGTTGCACAAACAAAGCATTATTCTTATTTTATAAAAAGGAGAAAAGGCTTTTTTGTCTTACATGAGGCTCAAAAGTCAACACTTCTTTCTCATTGGAGGAAACTTGTACACATGGATTGCTCCTCTTTCAAACTCCACCCTTGATTAAATCTTTTGCCTCTTAATCTCCATCGCCCGTTGATTCTCATTTCTTCTAAAAGAAGAAGCTCTCTTATGATTCTAGAGATCACATTCTTTCATACTAATCTTATGCTGTAGGATTTCTTGGTGACTTTGGAGCTTTGGAGACCTTGTTTCATTTAGCTTTCATTCTTGCATCATAGCTTCATGTTTATGCTTTCTTAGTTTAGATTTCCTTTCAAGCTCTAGCTTAACTCACATAGCTTAATTAGTAAGGCTTGTGATACTTTCATTTTCCTTTCATAGCTTAGTTTGCAATGTTCATTTCTAGCATTGCATATTCATTGTTGATTATTGAGGATATTGGCATTCTTGCCCTTGTCTCATTGAATCTCCCATTGTGTGGTTTACTAGCAAGGATATAGGCTTAATAGCTCTAGCTGAGAGCATTCTTAATATCCTTGTGACTCCATGCCTAGGGAGCTCTAGGTTGCTTTCTCAAGGTTTCCAATCCATGGATTCTCTTGGAAGTAATGACTTAGAGAAGTGCACATCTTAGTGTGTACATTTTTGGTGCCCACCGTGGGGTAGAACACTCTTGTTTTGTCCTTTTCATGCATTTCTATCAAATTTTCATGATATTTTGCTTGCTATTTTGGCTATTTTTCCATACTTTCTAACAGAGTTTCATATGAAAGTTTTCTAGTATTGTACGATAGGTTATCATATACCCATGCGATACTTTTCTAGTAAAAGTATCATATGCTTATACAGGATTCTGTCACACTAGTGTTTTGTACTCTGTCACATGCAGGTAGTACAAAATATCATTCAGATAGAAAGTATTGCACCAGTATTCTCTGAAATATCATATGATTCATTCTCTGATAGAACTATCACATAGGCCTGGCATTGAGTGATTTCAGTCATTTCTTTGCAAGATTTGATTGGGTTGTTTTGGATTTCTGATTTGTTGTGGTAGAACAGAAAGTCACTTGTAGATTTTACTTGATTTTATTGTGCTAACCCTTGTGGGGCTAACAAGTTGTGCTTGTAGGTGTGCTCTCATTGCTTGAATATTCACCAAAAAGAATTCATGTCAAAGGTTCAAATGCACAAGGGCTACTAATCCTTTCTTGCAGGGCTGCCCAAAGCATAAAAATAATCAAGTGCTTGTTCATTGCTTTCATTTTTAAGTGCGGCATATACTAGCTAATTCTTTTATTAGGAACTTAATATCTTGTTGTAGGAGACTTTTGGTGGTAGGAGAGTATGCTCTTCACCCTTGTGGTGAACCAAAAATCTTGACCCATCTTTAGATTTTGAAAGCAAGAGGCTAATTGAACTTTGCTTGGTGTATTTGGGAAAGATTTTTGAGATAGGAGAGTATGCTCTTCACCCTTGAGGTGAACCAAAAATCTTGAATCTCAAAGATTAATCCACTCTTTATTTAGTTTTAGAATCCTTTAGTGGGCCTGCTCTTGAGCAATCAAGAGGAATGACCCAAGTGGGGACAAGCTAATACCAATCTATTCCGACCCACTATAAAATCAAGGCTATCAAGGACACAAAACCTTAGTAGACATAGTACTTGTCTTCGCTTAATGTGAGTACTTGTGGGATTGTGACTATGAGGAAAATTTTGAGCAAGAATGCTTAAGGTACTCTTGTGGCCGTGAGGTCCATTACTTGCAGCAAGGTAAGGAGTCCCTTTGGGGAGAAAGAAGAGTATTGTGAATGGAACCCTTACTATGAACCATAGATAGAAGCTACCCAATTTTGCCACTTAGCATCTTGGTGCAAGGATTGATCCTAGTGGACTAACCCGAATCACCCCAAGATTACTCACCATCTATGTTCCTTTGGTTGTGTCATTGGCACTTCCACGAAAAAGCCAATATCTATTGTGGGCAAACACTTTGTGTGAGGCAATGGGACATCAAGTGTGGGCCAAGTTGTTAAGTATTGAGCCTTTGTCTTTTTAGGCTAGTAAGTGTTTGAAGTGTTCTCACTATGATCTACCCCTGCAAACATTCTCAAACATCAAACATCACGGTAGCATTCATAGGATTTTTCTCTTTGATATCACAATTGCTTGTCTTGGCAAGGATGCTTTCGGCCTTGTGCAAGTGTTTTACAACATGTTTGATCACCTACTATTTGCAAACCTATCTATTGTCTATTGTTACTATATTTTGAACTGTGAAATCAAACTTTCCAAACTAAAACATTGACCAAATTGCCTTTAACACTGAGATTTTTACACCCACTAGTCAAGAATCATACAATACTAAACAAACATCACACACTGGTCTGAATTTTATCATGTGATACTTCATTGCTGAACAACTATCACATAGCTTGCTTGGAAAACATCACACTAACTACATGGAAACTATCACACTGCTTCATGCAAAATATCATTTTGGAAGATTGTATCATTCTATTAGCCTGGAAACTATCGCACAGGGCAAATTTGTTGTCTATTTGATTTGTGCCATTTTACTGTTCCTTTGGTTGATCAAGATTTTAGTAGTCTCTTACCTTGCAGTTGGAAACATGTTTGTACCCTGAGTTCCTATGTTTTGACCCCTTGAATTAGTGTTCTTTGGTTTCACAAGTAATCTTGCTTGGAATCGGTAAGTTAGAAGCCATCCTTGTTGAAAAAGTAAAACTTTAGATTCTTTGGTAACACACTTGGAGAGTCTTGGTAGTCTCTTGTCCAATTCACTTCCATCAAAAATCAATTTCAATTTCAATTATATAATTTGTGTAAATCCATCCTCCTGATCCATATGTGCTAGGATACTTATCCTTTGATTGGGCACCTTTGTGGCAGTGTTGGTTTACACCTTTTGCAACTTTCTATCTTACCATCTCTTTTTGGAAAATTGAACACTTTTACTATCCTAGTTTGGTATCGACATTTCATAGGGTCATCTTATCACCAAGGGTCTTTTCTTTCATGTCAGTTACAACAAGGTACCAAGTAAATCAAGGAAAATGACCTCAAGTTGTCTTTGACCAGTTACCCTTAGTCCAAACTCGTCAAAAGTGAAAGGGAAAAGAGCCCATCTTTGATCAATCCCCTAGGAGTGAGTCTGAAGTTTGGTTTGACCCAAAGAGCAATCCTAGTGAGTTGAGTACCTCTTTAGTACCTTCTTAATCAGATATGGACATGAGTTACACCATGACTAGAAAGGAAAGAGAAGCAATGGATCAAAATATTGATGACATATTTCAAAGAAATAGGGACAACATGCTATTTGGTGATGACAACCAACCGGAATCACCCCCTATCAACACCAAATGTCTAGATGCCCATCAAAAAGTTGAAAGGTATACAAGATGAGCTCACCAACATGAATGGTCACAACATGAAGACCAAAAAAATGAACCTTGTGATGCTTATGTAAATGCAGAATTTACTAACAACTTGTTCAAATATTCAAGGCCAAAATCTCCACTCCAAACAACCTCAAGATATGCGAGTGAAAGGCTCAAAAGAATTGAGCAAGAAAGGAAAGCCTTTTTGGATGAACAAGCCACAAAAGAATAGAAGCTTAGAATCCTAGAGGCAGAGAGACAAGCTTTGTTAGAATTGGAAAGAAAAGCATTTCAAGAAGAACAAGATAGGCTTATAGCCCAACAACTCAACAACCAATTCAACAACAGGGGTACCAATAGTGGAAACAACTCTCCACCATCTACTCCTTCAGGAACCCCATGAAGAAGGTGTTCAAGAACCCCTTCAAGATCTCCTAGTCCTAGAGGAAGAAGGACTTCACTACATAGGAGACAAACACCTCCTAGGAACTCAAGACAACCCTCCCAATGAGCTCATCATGCCTCCCAACATGGAGGAAGTAGTGCAAGTTTTGATACTCAAGACTTCATGAGGATGCAACAAGAGCCACTCTTCCAACAATATGTGGAGAGGTATCTAGATCAAAACAAGGATAAGTTCCTAGAAAGCTTGATAAACAAAGGTTCCAGAGTTCCTTACAACTTTGATGTGGATAGAAAAATCAAGAAATAAGGACCATCCCAAGAAGAGGAGATCAAGAAACTCAAGTGTATGATGGAAAAGGTGTTGGCACCTAAGAGTTCCTTTTCACTTGACTCGATCTTTCCTAATCCCTTTGACAAGAGTGTGAGCATGAATGATTTTCCTAGGAAAGTAAAAATCCCCCAATATGACAAATATGATGGCAATGGGGATCCACATGACCATGTGTGCCAATTCTACATCATGAGCTTTGAATTCCACCAAGACGACTCCTATCTCATGAGGTTGTTTCCTAGGAGTCTCAAGGGTCAAGCAATCGAGTGGTTTACCAACATAACTCCCCCTGTCAAAAATTTCAAAGAACTTGTTCATAGATTTGTCTAACACTTCACCTAAAATATTTCAAGATCTGTCACTATGTTGGACCTATGCAACTTGAAATAAAATCAAGGGGAGTCATTTGTGGTTTTCTTGCAAAGATGGAGATGTCAATGTTCTCATTACTCCAAGACCATTCCTGAGAAGGAGAAGATTGACATTCTTATTAGAAACTTGATTCCTGAGATGTAGTATGAAGTGAGGAAAATGGTCTTTAACTCGTTTGACACCATGGTCGAAACCGCATGCAGAATTGAGGATGTTCTGAAAGAGCAAGGAATTTTGACCAACAACAAGAACAACAATAATGGTCAAAATAACCACAATGCTAATAAGGATAAAGGGAAAAACTTGCACTGGAATAAGAACAAGAAAGTGGTTAATGATGGAGTGGTGGACTCTTCTCAACCTAAGGATCAAGGTGTTCTCCACTTATCTAGTGTTGTTCAAGCAATGAAGCTTAACACATCCAACCAACAAGAACATAAGCCAAGATACTGGGAAAAGCCTAAGAAAGAAAGGCATTAATTTTCAAAGCTTGGTGATTCCTATGAGGATGTTTTCAAAATGCTTATTACCAACAATCTTGGATATCCTTAATATCCAGCAAAACACCATATTCCTGATGTTAAACCTCATTGGTGGGATGAGAAGGCTTTCTGCAAGTTCCACAATGGTATTGGACATGACATCGAACATTGTTGGAAACTAAAGAATATTATCCAAGACCCTATTTAGAGTGGAAAGCTTAAGGTGGATGGTCTAAACACTAATGCTAATCACAAGGATTTCAAGGAGCCTTTGCCTAAATATGAGAAGGGGGAGACCTCTAAACCAAAAAATGGCAAGGCCAAAATCAACTATACCTACACAGCTGCAGAAAATATGGTCAATATGCTTGAAATGGTTTAGGAAAATGTCAATATGATGAGGGACAAGGATCCTTATGGTTATGATGTGGGCTCTCCTCCTATAGTTGATGAACAACCTGTGGTGGTGCTAAGGGGTCCTCACTCTCAAAGGTCATCCCAAGCTCTTAACGCTATCATAAGAAGTCAAAGTCAAGGTCTTGTGGTTATTAGAGGTCCTAGTTCCAACCAATCTAGTAAACCAAAGCAAGTGACATCCCAGAATGTCATCATCAAATCAGCAGTTAACCCTGAAATGAGCTATAATCTTGTTGACCAATTATAGAGAACCCTGGCTCAAATCTCAATCTTTGAACTCTTGGAATTTTCCCCAAGACATAAGCATGTCCTTGAGGATGCCTTGCATATGGCCAATGTCACTACCAACATAGATGTTGACCAATTCCAAAACATGGTCAATCATATTACTAGGTCACATTACCTCACTTTTTCAGAAGATGATGACAAAGCTTTGAGCCATTTGCATAATCTTACCCTTCACATTGAAGTCATGATCCACAAGACCCATGTCAAGTGTGTGTTGATTTATGGGGGTGCTAGGCTCAATATTTGTTCTTTAAGTCTATTGAAAACATTGGGTTACTCAGAAGAGGTCATTGACGCTTGAAAGAAGATTACCATAAAAGCCTATGATGAGGTAGAAAGGAGTTCTAAAGGATTGGTTGTTCTTCCTATCAGGATTGGCCCCATTGAGAGACATTTTGTTCCAAATTGTTGATGCTCATCCATTAGCATATAACATCTTGCTTGGTAGGCCATGGATCCATGAGATGCAAGTAGTACCATCCACCTACCACCAATGTGTTAAGTTCCCCTATAATGGTGTAGAAATCTATATACCTAGGGATAGCACATTGTCTGTCAATTCCATTTCAGTAGGGATTAATGTTCCTCTCAACAAAGAAGCTGAGGATTTTAATGCAACTTTAGCATAGTGCAAAGATAATTTCAAATCAATAGACCTTAGTATGGGGGGGTATCAACTTGACTCCTTTATGAAACTTCTAGTTTCATCCAGATCCTATGGTAAGCCTTCCCAAGAGATGATACCCTCCTCTTCATCCATGACCTTTTTTGGCACATTTGTAGAGTCCTTAGTCCCTATCCAGGATGAGAAGGAAGAGGTGGCTGTTAGAGATTGGATTTATAAAGAGGAAAAATACAAGCACAATGAGAACTTCTCTCCCTCTCCTAAGGTATATGGATGAGGGTACACTCTTGTCAAAAATGTTGGCTATCTAGGACATGGTCCTCTCAGTCACAGATTGGATGCTAAGGCTAAACCTCTCAATCATACTCTTTTTGGATGCAAGTCTAAGAAGACAGTTGGCCTAGGGTTTGAAAGTCATGACAAGAAAACTACTCCTATCCTTGCTATGGTAGATAGTGATGATGAATCAAACTACATGCCCAATTTGACAAACCAACAAGATTAGTGTAAAGATTGAGTCCCTTCCACCAATTTCCTTTAGGGAGATTCAGACAATTCAACTACCCATACAACAATTTCAAGCCTAGAAAAAGAAGAATCCACTATTGGAGATCTTGTCCAAGAACATCAATGCATGACTGGTGCTTGAGAAGGTGTCACCCTTGGTGATATTAGTGTCTCCACCTCAAGGTGTCAAAAACATGCATGGTGTAAACATCCCAGTCGAGATTCAGATACAAAATCATATGAATATGAATGGGAGTCTCTCTCTAATTCTTCCATAGTTGAGATGGACGTTGATGTTGTCCATACTTATAGTTCTCATCTCGAGGTAGCCAATGAGTCAAGTGTAGGATTTATGGATTCAAACCCACAGGTCACTTTAGTGGAAAATTCTTTTCTTGGTAGGATGAATCTTGATTTAGGTGACTTAGAGGGATACTTGACAGACTCTGACTCTTCAGTCACCAGAGATAATTCCATTTGTATCCACAATCTTGAACCTACCATTGACCTACCTCTTGCTAATCCTCACCTCATTGATTGGTCTCAATGTTATCAAGAGCCTGAGCTCTTGACTTTCTAGAATGACTATTAGATAACTTGTTACCTAAATGCAATCAAACACGTAGTCTCTTCCACTAGTGAACCAACTACAAGCATGACAGAGCTTGACATAAACACACCTTAGTCAAAAAATAAAAAGAAAAGAAAAAAAGAATAAGAGTTCTGATGGCCAAAACCACTGTGTGGCAGTGTCAGAACTGAAAATATTAAAAATAAATGATGTATCCAAGGGTGAAAACCTCTCTGAGGCACCTAAGGATGAGGTACTTGATCATCTCCCAAGTTACTTTCAGGATAGATCTTTAGTGCTTGTTGAGCCAACTCAATCAGTCAACTTGGGTACAAATGAAGCTCCACAAATTGTGCACTTGGCTCAGTCCTTGTCACCTCTACAAAGAGAAGCATATACCAAGTTCTTACAGAAGAAGAAAATTAATTTTTCTTGGACTTACTAAGATATGCTAGGGTTGGACACTAATCTCATTATGCATCCTCACATAGCTCTTCTTGTCAAAGCTGAATTAGAAAAACACCTCAGTGCAGGATTCATAAGAGCAATTGATTATGCTGAATGGATTTCAAATATTGTACTAGTTTCAAAACATGACAAGTCCATTCACATCTACATAGAATTTAGAGATCTTAATAGAGCATTCCAAAAGGATTATTTTCCACTCCCAAACATAGATATGATAGTGGACATAACAGCGAGTTATGAGATCTATTCATTGATGGATGGTTTTTCTAGGTATAATCAAATCAAGATAGCTCTTGAAGACTAGGAAAAGACCACATTCACTTGTGCATGGGGAACCTATTGCTGGAATGTTATGCCATTTGGATTAAAGAATGTAGGAGCTACATATCAAAGAGCTATGACAATAATCTTTCATGACATGATGCATAAGAATATGGAAGATTATGTGGATGACACCTTGGCAAAATCTAAAAAAAGGGATACACACTTAGGTGATTTAGAAGTCATTCTAGATCATATGGAATAGTTTCAACTAAGACTAAATCCAAAAAAGTGTGCATTTGGTGTCACCTTTGGAAAACTTCTTGGTTTCATTATTTTAGCCAAAGGCATAGAGGTGGACCCAGAGAAAGTACAAGCAATCTTGGATATGCCACCTCCCAAAAAAATTAGCCAAATGAGGAGTCTTCAGGGATGTCTTCAATCAATAAGGAGGTTCATTTCACAATTGGTAGATAGAGCTTAGCCTCTTAATAAGAACTTGCACAAAGGAGTTAAATGTATCTAGAATGAGGATTTTTAGAAAATCATGGACCAAATCAAATGATACTTGGCAAATGCTCCTATTTTAATGCCTCTTATCCTAAGAAAGCCACTCATTCTATATGTTTTTGTAATAGAATCTTCCTTGGGGGCATTACTGGCCCAACTTGATGAAAATGGGAAAGAAAGAGCCATATATTACATCAGTCAAACTCTTGTTCAATATGAGGTTAATTACACTAGTATTGAAAAATCTTTCCTTGCAGTGGTGTTTTCTTCCCAAAAGTTGTGACATTACATGCTTGCGCACACAATACATCTCATAGAAAAAATTGATCCTCTCAAGTATTTGCTTAGTAAGGCTGCTCTCATGGGTAGACTTGCTAAATGGATGATGATTCTTTCAAAATTTGACATAGAATACATTGAGCGTAAACCTATAAAAGGACAAGCCATTGCAGATCAATTGGCTGACTTTCCAATTCAAGATAGTGTACCAATTCAAGTTGCCTTTCTAGATGAGCACATCATGTACATGACTAAGAGAACATGGAAAATGTTCTTTGATGGCTCTTTTATGCAAAATGGTTCAGGAGCTAGAGTGTTGTTTGTTTCTCCTCATGGTACATAATTCCTAAGTCATGCAAACTATTATTCCCATGTACAAACAACATTGTGGAGTATGAAGCTTTGACAAATGGGCTCAAAAGGGCTATAGAATGGATAATCACAGAGCTACATATCTATGGGGATTCCTAGCTAATAATCAACTAGGTCAATGAAGAATATCAAACAAAAGATGAAAAACTGGTACCTTACAAGAAAATGGTTGATTCTTTGAGATGGTATTTCACATTTGTCACATTTCAGCAAATCCCTAGAGCAGAAAATAAAGCAGCTGATGCTATGGCTACACTTGCTTCACTCCTCCAGTTAGAACAACATGAGTCTAGATTTGAATTCCTAGTGGAAGAGCTACATTATTCTATCTATGACTCACAAGAAAGCCATGTCATCTATACCCTTGTTGGTCATGACTCATCTTGATATGGTGTCATTTACTCATACCTCTGTGATGGCATTATCCCTAACACCTTCAACCACTCTAAATGAATAAACCTTACTCAAAATGCCTCTTGCCATACCCTTATCTCTGGTGATTTGTATAGGAGGGGTTTAGATGGGACACTTCTTAGATGCCTAGAAAAAGAGGAATCTGATCAAGTGTTAGTTGACATTCATGAGGACATCTATGGAGGACATTCCAATGGTCTTGCCATGGCTCAAAGGTTTCTTAGGGTGGGGTACTATTGGCCTACCATGCAGATGGATGTAATATATTTTGCAAAAACCTATGAAAAGTGTCAAAAACATGGTCACCTGATACATGCTCTAGGCAGGGAGCTTATTCCTTCTATTTCTCATTGGCCATTTTAGCACTGGGCCTTTGACCTTGTTGGGAAAATTCATCCCAACTCATCAGGTGGACACAAATTTATCATCACTGCAAATGACTACTTTACTAAATGGGTAGAAGCTGTCCCACTTTCTGTTGCCTTGAGCAAGATAGTTTCTCTTTTCATCCTGAACCATATCATCTATCAATATGGAGTACTATTTGAGATTATCACTGACAATGGAGGTCAGTTAAAAAATAAGGACCTAAAGCAACTCTGCAAACAATTCAAGATAAAACAACATCGGTCCTCCATTTACTTCCCACAAGGAAATGGTCAAGCAGAGGCTTCAAATAAAACCATTCTCAAAATTCTCCATAGAACAGTTCACAAGAATGGTAGAGATTGGCATCTACAGATAAATCCAGCCTTATGGGCCTATAGAATGAGTATTCATACTCCTACAGGGGCTACTCCTTTTTCCCTTACTTATGGTGCTGAAGTAGTGTTACCTTTGGAGGTGGAGATTCCTTCACTTAGAGTTTCCCTCAAAGGTCTAGTGACAGATGAATACTACCATGCCATGAGACTCTAGGAGTTAGAACTTCTTGATGAGAAATATAAAGCATCATTTGACCATATGAGGGTCTACCAAAAGTGCATGTCCAAAGCTTTCAACAAAAAAGTTTGCCCTAGAGAATTCCAAGTGGGAGATCTTGTCCTACATGAAAATCTTAAGAACCAACAACATAGAGATCAAAAGGGAAAATTTGAACCTAATTGGCTTGGACCTTACATCATTACTGTTGCTTTTGGGAGAGGTACTTATTTGTTATCTACTATAGAGGGAGAGAAGCTCCCTGATCCTATCAATATCTTACACCTGAAGAAGTTCTATCCATGATGCCTGTTCTGTCTGGGGGCATCCTTTGTACATATTTATGATCCTGAAAAAAAGTTCCAAAAAAAGTTCATATATGATGCTAAAAAAAATCCTAAAAAGCATATAAAGTCCTAAAAAAATACAAAAAATTCAAAAAAATAGAAAAAGTGCCTTGGTGAAAACCTAGAAACAGGTGCCTTGGTAGCAAAAATACAAAAAAATTGAAAAAATAAAAAATCTGTCAAGTGGTGAAAACCTAGAAATAGGCGCTACTTGAGGCCTTTGCACCCTTGTTTCTTAGCACATGTCCTTGACACTTCACCTCTCTCCATCATGCCTTGTCCTTGTTGCCTTGGTTTGGAATTGGTCTTTGTCTATGTCTAGGGGGCATCACTATGTTAGCTTTGGTCTCTTAGATGTGCCAGTCTTTAGGGGACCTTGCAAATAGTGTTTTTCAACACCACCCCAATTGTGTTTTCAACACTTTTCCAGTATCAAAGTGTTTCTCAACACTTTTCAGATATTCTACCCATAGTCTACCATGATATGATATTTTCCACTAGCAGATGCGATACTCAAAGTTTGATTATATGACCTACACACACACACTTAAACACTTGACTCACTGACACTTGCTTGACTTTATTTCTTTGTGTGATGTCTATGATGATTTCTTTAATGAGTTTTCTCTCCCTAATAGTTTTTGATGATGCTAAGCTAGAAAACTGGGGGCACAAGGACATGTTTTATTTGTTTTCTTCTTGTGAATATATCTTGTTGGTCTTAACTGTCATGAGCATTTATGCTTGTTCCACTTGACACTAGGATCTACAATGTATTATCCTTGACTACTTTTCACAAGTGCATGCTTATAGTCATCTTGACTTTCTTGTGTCTCGATGTGAGTATAATCTTGCTACACTAAACTTAAGAAACCTCATTGCACTAGTCATCTTGACCTACATGTCTTTGATGCTTAGGTGGGATTCCCACATATCTATCTGATATAGATCATATTCAGATTCGTATAGTTCTACTAGTGTGTATTGTATGATCTTGCGATGCTACCAATAATTCTCGATGATGATTATTAGAGACTAGTGGTTTTTTAACCTTGCAAGTAAACCACTTTTCATAGTAGCTTGCATTCGTAGGTTCATGTTAGTTTAGTTTTGCATCTTGCATATGGAGAGATCTCTCCTTTCATCTTTCATGGACTTGTCAGTCAACTACGCTCACCTTTCACCTTTTTATCGATCATGTCTTTTGTTGCTTGTCTTTCACATCACATCCTTTTCCTATCATCACAAGGGGTTAATCTTATCATCATATCTATATCAACAAAGAGATCATTTTTAGAAACATGAGTCTATATCATAAACATGAGAACTAAACATACATCTATGGGAGAGATTATAAATGAGCATATATCATACATTTGAGCAATATAAAAAGACAATAAAACTAAAAAATCCATCACAAGTGGGACAAATAAAAAAGATACATCACAAAACTAGTAAATCTCATATATTTGTGTCATGATACAAAGTACAATTTGGGATCCAAAATCTAGATGAAGTTCCAAGATATGACTCTATACATCTAAACCTAGACCTAAGTTTGACTCTCCCCATCACATGGTGTTGGTGGAGGTGGTGTTGCTGCTCTATCCGCTACCACATCAGATCTTCCTACCCTCTCAAAGTAGATTGGCACTCTCTGTGCTATAGGGATGACTGCTATATATAATCCATGATAATATGCAACTTGTGTAGCCTCCCTCTAGATCTCTGCAGCATCAGCCTGTGTTGCCCTCTCCCACTACTCTATCTCAGCTTGTGCATTCATCATCTGCTGATCTCATATGGTGATAGTAATCCTAAGCTATTGGATCTTAGTCTCCAAAACCTACACTCTAGCCCTAAGATCCTCCCCTCCTCCCCTCTTTGCAGGCTAGTCATGTCTTGCATCCACCCGTCGGTGAATTAATCATGCCGCATCATCCTCCTCCTCACCATTAGAAACCTATCTTTGTGACCATTTCCAACCATCCAATCTAGATCCCTATCCCCTATCCACTCCCCTCCCTACCTCATCTCCCTCATCCCTATCTCCTCCATCCCCGTCTCTCCCATCACCACCCTATGCTGGCGGCTATGCATCAAGAACTGTAAATCATGGGAATGGATGTCTCTGTCACTCTGCCCTATAGGCTGCATCTACACTTGCATCTACCATATTGGGAAGGTAATCCCATGGCTCCTTGTGTATACCTATAGTCTCCTATACTGCCTTCTGGTAGTCCAACATCAGTAGCCATCCATGTCCCTCCTCATCCCTAGCCTGGGCATATGTAGTATTCTTTGTGGGTATCCTCTGCTACTATCCAAACTACCTCCATACCCCAGAGATAACAAAGTGCTCAACAATATCAAAGTGCTGACCTACTAGTGGTTGGCTACTTAGCATACACCTAAGCTCTTGGTCTTGGTCTCTCCACTGCTCACAAGTCCTATATGGTCTCCACTCAAAAGATGTGAGCTCATCTAGGAGCCTCCTATAGTATGTGTGGTCTCTGCTATGGGGTTGGCTAATGAATCCCATGTACCTGTAGATGTAGGGGTGTCTCCACTCCTTAGGCTACACATGTGGGTGCATAATCATGATGTGCTCCCATGCCCATACATGTGCTAGAACAACACTGCATGCCCATGTCCTGCTCTCCCTATAGACTATCTCATGTAACTCATGGTACATTTCAGGTAGGATGGCTGGGACCCATGCCATCCATTGAGGGTGTGCTATCAAATCGAAAACCAACCTACCCCAGCCTAGTGGGAATCCTCTCTAGCTCTTGTCAGTTATAAGGGTCTGTGCCACTATCAAGCACACTATGCATGGCACTGGGTAATTGTGACCAAACTCCTCCATCAACCAGTCCCAACTAAGGTGTCTATGAATAATGGTGACATCCTAGAACATGTCCTGGATGGTCTGTTGCCCCTCGGTCAAATCCTAATCATAATATACTTGTGCTAACAAAAAAATCATGTCAGTTTCTATCATATGGAAACTTTACATCTATACATATTTAGAAACATGATTATACTCACTGGATCACCATGGCTATATACCTAGAGGTTCTGATAGATGTCCTCTAGTGAGATCATCACCTCTCTAGTAGGTAGATGAAAGGTTTTGTGCTCACTATGCCATCTCTTGGCCAACGCTATTAGTAACCCATGATCTGCCTGAATATGGGGCATATCTAGTAAGAACCTAAATCCCATGCTGATGAGGTCATCTTGCCTAGGAGTATCGAGATCTCTGACACAACGTAGTCTGGTCACTCTTAGAGCCCTAATAAGGAGCACCAAAAAGGTCTCCTGCAAGCCATAACCCCAAATTAGATGTTAGAACATATCATGATGGATGTCTAAAAATTAGTACAACAAATTTTAAATGCAAAAATTATCTAGACCCATGTTATATCATTCAAATTTAACACATGTGATATTTCTTAATATACTAGTGTGATACTATTTTTGGATATTGTATCATGTGATACTTTCCTTAATAATAGTGTGATACTATTTTACTATATGATAGTTCATACAAGCTTGCACGTTGTTTCATCTAGTATCGTGTGATACTAGATTGAACACCTGTGCGATACTTTGTGGACCCGTGAACTATTGCATGATAAAAAGTATTGAGGTGTGTGATACTCTCAAAGTGTTGTATGAACTTTCGCATAAATAAAATTTTAAATATTAAAAAACAATTAAAAACATGTTTTAAATGCCATAAATAGCTCATAAATGACTCAAAAGGCAAGTTTTTCTGAAAACTTACCGGGGCACCATACTAAGGAGGCCAGTTGTGCAACTGACCATGCTCAAATCAATGTGTGTGGACTAGAATCACTACTTGCTGAGCCATAATCTCTCTCTGAGCTCTCAAAGTTCTCAAAATCACAAAAGACAAATGAATTTTAAAATGACCTTATTACCCCTTATATAGCATTTTGACTTTTTGACCTAATTTTTGAAACATCTCAAAATTGCACGAAAATTGCACCCCTGGCTAATTTCGACATCCTGGATCTATTTTTGAGATCAAAATTTAAATCCAAGTTCATATTGATAGTCAAAATAGCATTTCAAAATTTATCCTTCTTCTATGTAGTTGGCTGACTGTTTGAGGCCCAATCCTTTGATCTTCACTGGGGCATCTTCATCCCCATATCTTTCAACCTTCTAGTCTTTTATTCATTTTCATTTGAATCATCTCTCTGAGGTTTGACTTCATCTTTATCCTATATCTTTCCCAGTCAAACCTAATCAAACTAGGTCATATCTTTAGTGCTTGATGGTTATTCTATCATCTTTCATCTTAAATTATGATTTCTAGTGATTTGATCAAATTTTTCAATTTCTTGTTTCTCCTCTACCTAATTTTGATTTCAATTCTAAGGGGGTAGTACCTATCAAACTTCAATCCTTGATTCAGCTTATCAATCAAACCTTGCTTGAGATTCTTATCTCTTATCTTAGACTTGACTATCATCTATTTACAGGGGTGTTGGCCTTGTCTTTTTTAATTAGCTTACCTTTGTCCTAATATGTTCCCATCCGTCAAACACATGTCTTGATTGTTTTGTGATCCCAAATCGACCTCACATTTTAACTTCATTCTTTGACTACATGTGATCCCAAATCGATCTCACATTAGTTAAAGAGGGGCAAATGTATGCACCCTAAAATGGTCACCTAGACTTTGGGCCCCATTCTTGCAATTTATCAAATCCTTGAATCAATATTTTCAAAAGTCAACATTTTCAATTAAATCAATTTCCTTGGTCAAATCCTAATTCTATCATTTATTTTATTATTTTCTATGGGCTAACCATTTTTCTTTATTTATTTGAAAAGAATTCCCTCCCCTTTTATTAAATAAAAATCCCCCACCTTTCATCTTATCCTAAGTTGTACAAATAAAGCATTATTCTTATTTTATAAAAATGAGAAAAGGCCTTTTTGTCTTACATGAGGCTCAAAAGTCAACATTTCTTTCTCATTGGAGGAAACTTGTGTACATGGATTGTTCCTCTTTCAAATTCCACCCTTGATTAAATTTTTTGCCTCTTAATCTCCATCGTCTGTTGATTCTCATTTCTTATAAAAGAAGAAGCTCTCTTCTCATTCTAGAGATCCCATTCTTTCATACTAATCTTATGCTGCAGGATTTCTTGGTGACTTTGGAGTGTTGGAGACCTTGTTGCATTTAGATTTCATTCTTGCATCATAGCTTCATGTTTATTCTTTCTTAGTTTAGATTTCCTTTCAAGCTCTAGCTTAACTCACATAGCTTAATTAGTAAGGCTTGTAATACTTTCATTTTCCTTTCATAGCTTAGTTTGCATTGTTCATTTCTATCATAACATTGCATTGCATCTTCATTGTTGATTCTTGAGGATATTGACATTCTCGCCCTTGTCTCATTGAATCTCCCATTGTGTGGTTTACTAGCAAGGTTATAGGATTAATAGCTCTAGTTGAGAGCATTCTTAATATCCTTGTGACTCCATGCCTAGGGAGCTCTAGGTCACTTTCTCAAGGTTTCCAATCCATGGATTCTCTTGGAAGTAATGACTTAGAGAAGTGCACATCTTAGTGTGTACACCTATAAGTTTTGTTCTTCAAATTGCTTCATAAATTCAGGCCTAGAGATAGCTTTTTGGTATAGGCAAAGATGATGACCATTGACTAATAGCTTGAAGTTTATTAGATCTATTATAGTCAATTGTACTGCTCCATTGTCAAAAACATGTTGAATATCATAAGGACTTGGGCACTTGGTAGTTAACTTATCTTGATTCTCCTAGAAGTGGGAATTGTATAGAAGTGCCCAGTCACTAGGTACAAATTGCTTTGACTTAAAATGAATGTCATGTCATTTCTTTCTCTAATTTTGGATTACTTTTGTGTGTTGCAAGGCATCTTTCCTTATTTCATCTAGGGATTTGAGCTATAAGAGACATTCTTGTTGTGCTCTAGGAAGTTCAATATTCAATTTTAATGTTATTTTGAGAGTCTTGTGTTTGAACTCAATGGGAATCACAAAATATTTACCATAGAAAAACTCAAAGGGTGTGAACCTTGTAGTTATTTTCCAAGTTATCCTGTAGGCCCATACTACTACTAGGAGTCTATTGCTCAAGTCTCTCTTATGTAGTTGCACTGTATTTGTTTAAATAGACTCAATCTCCCTGTTTGTGCCTTCGACCTATCCATTAGCCTAAGGGTGATATGGACTAGACTTTCAGTGGCATATATTATACTCATTCAAAAATGCTATAATGAGTGTAGAAGTAAAATTGGCTCCTTGGTCTATTACTAGTTATCAAGGAGCTCCATATCTAGTAAAAATATCTTCATATAAGAATTTGACCACCTTGTTGCCTCTTGCATGCTTCATAGCTTTCAATTCTACCCACTTGGTTACATAATTAGTGTACACCAATATGTATGATTTTCCATTGGATGGGGGATCAATAGGCCCAATAAAGTCCATTCCCTATTTTTCAAAAGGGGTAACTACTACCTGGGGTTGCAATGGAATCTCATTAGATCTTGTTGGGGAGCCCATACATTGGTATCTAACATATTTTGGTGTATAATGAACTATGTCCTTGTACCTAGTGTAGGCCAATAATAACATGTCGAAACCTTCATAGCTATCCATTTTTCTACAAAGTTCCCTCCACATGGTTCATCATGACATGCATGTAGGATATCATAAGTTTCATCATCTCAAACACATCTTCTCATTATCTAGTCAGGCCCTGTGTATAACAGGAAATCTGCTATCTAAGAAAAAATAAATTTTTTCTCTATAAGAAGATCATTTTCTTTTGGTGAAAAGTATGGGGGTACCTTATTAGAAGTTGCATAATTTTCTATATTTGCATAGCAAGGTGATTTAGTAGATATTAAGAATAAGTTTTCATCAAGGAAATTGTCATCAATTACCTGAGAATTATCAACATTCTGCAATTGAGACAAAAAGTCAGCAACCACATTAGCTTTCCTTGGTTTATCAATGATGGTAATATCAAACTCCTACAAAAATAACAACCTCCATGCTATTCATCCTGAGATTGAAGGCTTGTTCATCAAATATTTGATTGTTGCATGATCATTATCTATAAAAACTTAAAATCTTGTAACATAGTGGTGGAACTTATTGAATGCATAAACTACTTCTAGTAATTCCTTCTTGGTGACTGTGTAGTTATCTTGGAGATTTTTCCTGATAAAATAAATAGAATTTTCAATGGAATCCTCATTTTTCCATTGGAATTCTCCAATTTCATAATCTAAAGCATCAAAGTGGATGTGAAATTTTCTAATTAGTACCTCTGAGTACAAGAGCTTGGGTTAGAAGAGTCTTGAGCTGCATGAAGGAGTCTTCACATGCCTCATTCCAATTGAACTCAGATTCCTTTGTGAGGAGTGTATACAATGGGCTGGCTATTTTATTTAAATCCTTAATAAAGAACCTATAGTAACCCGCATGACCTAAGAGGCTCCTGACATTCTTCTACTTAGAAGGAGTAGGGAAAGTAAGGATACCTTCTATCTTAACAGGGTCAACTTGTATACTAGCTTGAGAAATGAAATGACCTAGAACAACTCCTTCTTGCATCATCATAAAAAACTTCTCACTATTTAAAGAGAGATTGTTATCTTCACACCTTGTGAGGACCTTCTCTAAATTAGCTAGGACTTCTTCATATGTTATTCCATAAGTGGTAAAATTATCCATATAAATATCCATATAGTCATGGGAAATATCTAAAAAGATACTGATAACTGCTCGTTGAAATGTGGCTAGAGCATTACATAAGCCAAAGGGTAAAACATAGTATACAAAATTTCCCCAAGGATAGGTGAAAGTGATCTTTTCTTGGTCTTTAGGAGAAATCCTTATTTGATTGTATCCACTATACCAATCCAAAAATGAGAAGTATTTATTGTTAGCTAATGAATCTAGGACTTGATCAACAAAAGGAAAGGGAAAATGATCCCTTTTAGTTGTAGTGTTCAACTCTCTATAATCCACACATACTCTCCATTTCCCACCTTTATTAGGAAAAATTACTAAAGGTGAAACCCATTGGCTATGTAAGATAGGGTAAAATATAAAACCAACATCTAATAATTTTTATAGCTCATTTGTAACTATCTCCTGAAGGGCAGGATTCACTCTCCTTTGAGATTGTATCACATAAATTCTTTCTTCCTTTATATAGATTCTATGGGTACACAATTTAGGATCTAATCCATTCATATCCCTATTATCCCATGCAAAGGCATGCTTATGTTTATTTAGAAGCTTGATTAAAGAGGAAAATTGTAATTAAGTTTTTTTTTATGCTCAAGTAACGACTTGGGGACACCTCGATCCATTTTGCTACAAATATCATAGAGGTTGTAGTCAAAGGAGGTGATTAAATCTCATGATGAAGGAACTTATGAAAGATATCATGAGATGATGCAGACTGAGAATATAGTGGCTGCAACAAGCATGGTGCAGTGGATAAGCATTTAAATGACTTCTCACTTACTCCATAATTATTTTGTATAATTTTTGTGAGAAATTCATCTTCTCCTTGAAGTTGCAAGAAAAGATTCCTCTATAGCTTCATGATGCAGGAGCATTCTAGGGTACTTGGTAGATCTACATGGAGGTGTGTTGTTTGGCTGATATTACTTAGTTGCAGCCTTGACCGGTAGTCTTGGTCATTGAAGGAAGCTCGATCACTGAAGGAACTTGGTAATCCCTAGTGCTCGGTGAAAGTGTTACTTGGTGATGCTTATGGTTCTTAGTCGACACTGGTGCTCGGTGATGCCTAGCATGCTCAGTTATTTCACTGTTGCTTGGTAGTTCTAGTTTACTGACTAGAGGTCTGTGTGATTTTTTGGGCCGACTTGGTGCATTTATTATTGGTAGCTATTGTTACAGGCTGACATATTGTATTAAATGTTTGTAAGGCTATTTTGAAGCCAACTAGTATTGCATTTAATAATTATTTGGGGGAGTTTATAGTTTCATCCAGTCAACTTGTGGCTGATGATTAGTATTTATAGGATGTTTGGGGTAGGTGTTTAGGCATCATCAATAGGAGAGGGAGTTCATGACTTGGAATACTTAGAGAATTAGATCTGAGGTTCTAAGCTGGAGTTGGCAAAGTTGTGGAAAAGATATTACATGATCTTGCAGATTAGATTGTTATCTGATAGTTTTTTGTTACAGAGCTAGTGGTTTGCACACTTGGAGACAAGGAGATTTATTGGATGCTTGCGAGCTCAAGTTTAGATCTACCTTAGGGTTTCCATCAGTTGTTGACTATTTTTAGAGCTAAACTAGCTAAGATTGTATTGGATTTGTATGGATCTTACAGAATTGTTTCTAATTATAATTGGCCCTAACACAGATTGCCTTACAGCTAAGCATGTTAATGAAAATTAGAGTTAAACAATTATTTTGTTGTTGTGTTGTTGAGTATTCCACTGTGTTGAGTATTGGCTACAAGGTTTGGATTGTCCTTAACTAGATCCACCATCCTTGACTACATCAAGTGGTATTAGAGCTAAGTTGATCTTGTGGAGGGAAGGTTGACCTAGCAAGCCTGATCTTGAAAAGTTGATCTTGTTGGTGAAGAGATCGTATGATCTGGATTGCAAATCTAGAGCACTGAACTTGTGGATCTTGCCCTAGTTGTTTGTCCAAGGTGGCAGGTTGAGATCTGACTTGCATACAACTTGGTGTCACAAGGTAGTCGGTGTCAGGTTTATTGCAAAGGGTTTCTCTTATATTTAAGAATTCCTCTGAAAATATTGGACCCTAGAGTACTTGTAGATCTTTGTGATACTATTGAATCTAGGATTATAGAGAAGGTGAAATCATATTTCAGATCTGAGATGGAGTTGATGAAGAATGACATGGTCACTGAGATCATGAGAGTTGTTTCTGGTATACATCAAAATGTTGGTACTGAAGATGGTTATGAGGATGCTGCTGAAGACTTTGAACCTACTGGATCTAGTGGTGATGATCGGAGGGATAGATCTCATGAAGATAGAACTACTCAGTTTTCTAGATCTAGAGCTCAGTTAAGTAGTAGTTACCAAATGGAATTTTCTACTTTATCTGGTACTTTAAAGCCTGAGAACTTGATTGATTGGATTGGTGAACTTGAATATTTCTTTGAGTTGGAAGAAATTGAAGATCCTCTTTGGGTGAGATTAGCACAGACAAAGTTGAAGGGACATGTTGCTCTTTGGTGGAAGGAACTATAAAGAGATAGAGAAGATGAAGGTGAAATGAAGATCAATCGGTGGAGGTTGATGGTGACTAAGTTGAAAGCTAAGTTCATACCTTCTAACTATGAGCTTGACTTGTTTAAGAAGTTGCAGAATTTGAAACAAAAGGATTTTTTTGTTGAAGATTATACCGAGGAGTTCTACAAACTTACTATTCGGTCTAGACACTAAGAGCTTGGTAAGGAAAATGTAGCTCAGTATGTGAATGGTTTGAGATTCAATATTCAGGATGAGCTTGGTATGCTAAAAATTGACTCTATTGAAGATGCTTATCAGTATGCTCTGAAAGAAGAAGATAAGTTGAAGAGGAAACAACATAGTAATCCCCAAGGGAAGAAAAAGGTTGATCACTTGGTGAAGGATAAACCGACTAATGTAGAAGATGAACAAAAACCTGTGGAACCAAAGAAGAAGAAAAGTAGAGTTATCTTTAAGGATATTTTCTATCACTGTGGAGAGGAAGGACACCATTCTTTTGAGTGTACACAAAAGAAGCTTGGTGACCGATGAATTGCTATGGTGAATGAGAATGAACCTGAATCTAAGAACTTACTACTTCGGCAAACATTTCTCGGTACAAAGGAGGAACCTTGTCAAAGGAGTAACTTGTTTAGGACCTGATGCAAGTCTAGAGGTAAACTCTATGATGTTATTGTTGATAGTGGTAGTAATGATAGCCTTTTTGCTGAGGACATGGTTTAGAAACTTGGGTTGAATAGAATGAAACATCTGTTTCCTTATAGGATTGGCTGATTACAAGATGTTCACGCTCTAGAAGTAAGAGAACAATGCTTTATTGATGTTCAGATTGGCCAGTATAATGATCTTGTGTTATGTGACATTGTGAAGATGAATAGTTGTGATATATTGCTTGGTAGGCCTTGGCAATATGATTGTAAAGCTATGTTTGTCAAAAATGTGTTTACTATTGAGAAGGATGATAAGAAGTTTTTCCTAATGCCTTTGCTAGATACAACACTCAGTAGGAGAAGCTTGAGTATTGGTAGCCGAGTTGAGTTGGTAGATCCATAAAAAATGAATGATCAGTATGGAGGATAGACATGTGTTTTGTCGAGGAAAGACTTGATGAGATAGAGAAAGCTCAAGTGGAAGAGTATACAAACTAAAAAATTGGAGGACTTGTATGTGAAGAACCAATTCAAGGTTTATGTGCTGAATCCTGGAAGATTTTCTTCTCACATATGAACATCTTTTCGAACCTAGGGTGTCTGATGTAGGGGCATTCTAGGGTACTTGGTAGATCTACATGGAGGTGTGTTGTTTGGTCAGTGTTACTTAGTTGCAACCTTGACTGACGGTCTTGGTCCTTGAAGGAAGCTCAGTTGCTGAAGGAACTTGATAATCCCTGGTGCTTGGTGAAAGTGTTACTTGGTGATGCTTGTGGTGCTCAGTCAACACTGGTTCTTGGTGATGCCTGGCATGCTTGATTATTTCACTATTTCTTGGTAGTTTTGGTTTACCGACTGGAGTTCTGTGTGATTTGTTGGGCTGAATTGGTGCATTTATTATTGGTAGTTATTGTTACAGGCTGACATGTATTAAATGTTTGTAAGGCTATTTTGAAGACAACTTGTATTGTATTTAATAATTGTTGGGGGGATTTTATGGTTTCATCTAGTGGACTTGTGGCTGATGATTAGTATTTATAGGATGTTTGGGGTAGGTTTTTAGGCATCATCAATAGGAGAGGGAGTTCATGACTTGGAAGACTTAGTGAATCAGATCTAAGGTTCTAAAAGATGGAGTTGGTAAAGTTTTGGAAAAGATCTTGCATGATCTTGTAGATCAGATTGTTATCTGATAGTTTTTAGTTGCAGAGCTAGTGGTTTTCACACTTGGAGATAAGGAGATTGCTTGGAGGCTTGCGAGCTCAAGTTTAGATCTACCTTAGGGTTTCCATCATTTGTTGATTATTTTAAGAGCTGAACTAGCTAAGATTGTATTGGATCTGTGTGGATCTTGTAGAATTGTTTTTGATTGTAATTGGCCCTAACCTGGAAGGCATTACAACTGGGCATGTTAATGAAAATCAGAGTTAAACAATTATTTTGTTATTGTGTTGTTGAGTATTCTATTGTGTTGAGTATTGGCTGCAAGGTTTGGACTATCCTTAACTAGATCCACCATCCTTGACTGCATCACTTCATTAAATGATCTACTGAGTTCACTTCATCTACCTCTTCTTTTAAATCTGGCCAAACAAGTTGAGCTAAATATGGATAAGGCTGAGTAGGGGGATACAAGGCCAATTACTTGGTTGTCAATCCATCTAAAATGGTCATATCTATAGAATGACATCATATACATGCATCAACTTGTTAGGAATAATAGTCCACTAACACAAATGAGAGGGAGGTGAATCAGTTGTGAGACATATTATTAAACTTTAAACTTTAAATAGCAACTACACCAAATCAAATGATAACACAGTAAAGGCCAACATAATAACACAATATTTTGTTTTCGAGTAACCCTATTAAAGATAAAACCCCGATGGGAATTAGCACCCACAAATGATGTACCGAGAGTATAATATCCCTATTAAAAGATCTATCTCTATTAGGAGTTTATTAAAACATTACAGTACATAGTCCCTGTTAAAGGATAGACCCTTTTAGGAGTCAAAGAGATGTAGGCTCACTACCTAAAGAAGGTTATTTCCATCTTCAGGACTCACTATTCACAACACAAGTATATATAAAGTACACTTGATCCTTGTGAACTATATGATATAAAATGTCTTTTCTTGATCAATTCGAATAAAGTGTAAAATATCCTCTACTCTACATCTAGTAGATACAAACTCGTAGCTTCCACAATCCTCTTTTATATTTCTTACACACTACTTATCTTTTCAAAACAAAATATCTTACATATACACCCTATTACAATAAATGATCAGGCCAGCCAATTAGTCTTTCCTAATATACAAATAATTACATAATCCCTTGCTAAGATACACACAGTATCTATAACAAGTATACAACAATCACACTTCAACAATTAAGGGCCAACATTCGTAATCCTTGGTCGCTATCCATAATACATGCTACAAGTTTGAAGTCAACCCCAAATAGGTCTCCTCCAGAACAAATGCAATGCAATTGAAATCATCACACTTCCCACAAATTTCTAAGATAAAATAACATTCCTCAATATGTTATCTAACATCCCTTAAGCTTGCATACACTAAATCCATATTGCTTGTAAGATACACTAAAAAAAAAGAAACTAACTCTATCAAATTCTACTGTCACAGTCCAGAAACCAGTCTTCACCAAATCTTCTATTACTCAACCAATATGAAATATTATAGCATGCAATCTTAGATATAAGATCATAACACCTCCATGTACATAAACATGTGTTCGCTCATTTTGAATCAACTGTACAGTATCCATACATTGTAATAACTAGTCTGTTCTCTTCATAGAAACATGTGTTGACATCAGTGACAAAACATGAATGAAAACAATATTAGTAACCAATTACAAAAACATCCAACAATCTCCCCATTTGGAATTGATGGCAACATATGGGAAAATCCATAAACCAAAAATACTCTCTCAATACAACTTTCTCAATATCCTCAACATAATCTCTTCCCAAATAGTGAACTCTTCCCCATATAGTAAGGATTTTATCATAGTATCTCTCCCCCTTTGACAACAATGGAAAAGGGTTCCATAAGTCATCAACTATCTTTTGTTTAGTCTTCATCAACCAGGTGTTGAATCATCCAAATGTATTCTATAAGGTTCCAACGATCACTCCCCATGAGGAGTAGATCCATACATCAAGTCCAAAAAATGATTGAGCTCTGAAGACCTCTGGACTGATGCATCCGTGCATCATTTAATTCTCACTAGGAAGGGCTTGCACCCCAAGCATACCTCTGAGATACTCAAAGGCATCTTTTGGAGATGACTTTGTAAAGATGGCTGCTATCTGTTCCTTTGTGCTAATGTATTCCATCCTTATTTCTTTCTCTAATACCTTGTCTCTCAAAAAGTGATACTTAATAGAAATATTTTTAGTTTTAGAATGCATCACATGATACTTTGACATATTCACTGTACTTGTGTTATCACAATGGATAACCACAGGTTCAAAAAAATTAATTGCAATATCTTTCAACATTTATTTCATCCAAACAATCTGAGTGCAATTAATAGCAGCAGAAACCTACTAAGATTCAGTAGTAGATTGAGCTATACAATCCTTCTTTTTACTTAACCATGAAACCAACCTTTTTTCAAAGGAAAAATGCCCCTCCACTAGTACTATTTCTGTCATCAATGTTTCCTACCCAATTAGCATCAGTATAAGCATGTAGTTCAAAGTCATCATTTTTACCATACCATAAGCCATATTCAAGTGTTCCTTTTAGGTATCTAAATATCCTTTTCATAGTAGCTAGGTGTGTCTCTTTAGGATCTTCCTAATATCTAGCCATAATTCCAACAACATTAGCAATATCTGGTCTGGAGTGAGTCAAATATTGTAATCCTCCAATCATTAATCTATACTTGGTCTAAAAAAACACTCTTCATCTCATCAATATTTTTTAGTTTATAGCCAGTCACCATGGGTGTACCAATAGGTTTACAGTCTTCCATTTCAAAAAAATTCAACATTTCTTTAAGATACTTAGTCTGAGAAATAAAAATTCCATTCTTTCTCTAATTTATTTGTAGTCCAAGAAAGAATTTCATCTCGCCAATCATGGACTTCTCAAATTCATTCTCCATTTCTTTAAAAAAATTCTTACACATCTCATCATTGCCTCCAAAAATAATATAATCAACAAAAAACTTCTATTATCAAAATTCCATCTTGATTAGTTCTTAAGTATAAATTATTGTCAGGGTTACCTTTTCTGAATCTAGGACAAAGTAAGTACTTGTCTAACCTTGCATACCAAGCCCTTGGTGCTTGCTTCATTCCATATAGTGCCTTCTTCAACTTGCAAACTGTGTCTTCATCTTCTGTTAGAGGAAATCCATCAGGTTGTTCTATGTATACCTACTCTTCAAGATCCCCATTCAGAACTACATATTTTACATCCAACTGATATACCTGTTGGTGTTTGAAAACTCTTATACCACAAGGCTGCCAATATACCCTTAGATGGATTTTAGGAATGGTTAGCTCCAAAATGTAGTGAGGTCTTAGGGTAACTGGACCAACTATAGGGACTTAATTGCCCTCTTCTACTTCTAGCTCTGCAAAACCAAGGTGGGTGCACCTAACCCAATATAAACTATACTTCACACACCAAAGACTGGGTTTCAATAATAGATAAATGGATAGCAAGAAAGTACTAAATGTTAACCACACACCCATTGACTCTCCATTGCTATGGGTAGGAACCTTACACAACCAAATGCTGAAAAATTAAGGGATGGTTCTTAAATTATGTGTTTGAATCATAACAACAACAATCAGTATCTATTGATAAAGAGATAATCATTTAGGCTAGTGCCTCATCCATTGGGCAAGATCTCCTAGAACATGATTGCTACACACACCAGACAATAGCTGAGATTCTAAGCCATAAACACACCTACAATCCCCTTCACTACGTATGAGATATCCTTACATAGACAATAAGATAGACCTATGTCCCATCTAAAGCATCATTTCATCTAATCCTAGATTAGAAATCAATAATGGATACATATACATAAAACAATATGCAGAGGACTAGAAAGTTTAGAATCTATCTAAGTTGACACAAAGGAGAGATAAGAGTCATGTACCTGTATTAAGTATGAAGAATCCTTAAGTGTAAACAATCAATCCAGAGGAGTCAAGCTTGAAAATTATAGCCTAGATCTGCAACTTTCTCTCTATCATCAAAAAATACCAAAATAGGTCATTACAACTCAAACTGGGCAGAAGACTCACAACCATAAGTTTGAAAGTATAACTCCCAATGCCCTCAAATGATCATAGAAATCCCTTTATACCAGGGTTACAATGCAAGCACGATCATTTCAAATTCAAAAACACCTAACCCCACTAAGGAGTTAACACAGACATGACAGGGGTCAAGCCACAACATGCAAGCCCCACCAAACTAGTCAAATCTAGCCATGACAGCATTTAAAACCAGTCCATCCTTTTGCAAAAACTCACTACAAGTTCAAATGGTCACATGCACTTCGTGGGCTTTAAGTTCCCAAATCATTCACCCTTAGTCGCGCAATTGTGCAGTCACCAACCTCACTGCCACAGGAATTTGGGCTCCAATTTATGCTTGGTTGCATGATTGCATGGCTCCCAACTAACCCTTGCGATCATGCGACTGCGGTCTCCTAACCATAGCCAATGGTCGGTCCAAAAACTTTGCAAAATCCTCGGCCACCTCACCAGCAAGCAGCCAATAAAAAATGAGCATGTTGGGAAGACTGGCATCGCGGGCCCACCTCAAAATTCCCCAATCAGGATGCTCGACAGTTAGTCACATGATCGCATAGCCCAAAGATGGGCTATGCGAACATGTGACAGCCCGCACCTTAAATGCCAACATAATCACCACCGAAAAGGGTTGACAGGAAACGTCAATCGCATGATCACATAGCCTTGCAAAAGGCTATGCGAACATGTGACTAACCGCCAAAAAATTGCCATGTGTCACACCACCAAACTGTAACCATCACCACTCTGCCAATGGGCCCCAGGGACACATGGCAAGAGGTCACATGATTGCATAGCCTAAAACTGTGCTATGCGACCATGCGATAGCCAATCACAAGCTGCCACATGTCCACCTCCAAGATCACACCCCTTTCTGCCAATAGTCCCCAAAGACACGTGGCTAGCAATCACATGATTGCATAGCCAAAAACTGGGCTATGCAACTATGTGACAGCCGATCACAGGCTGCCACATGTCCACCTCTGGGATCACTGGCAAAGAAGCCTTACTCTTTCAGAGGATCAGATAGTTGTCGCAAAAGTCCATACCCCTGACAAAACCTTCATGCTTTAATGACAACCATTGATGCTCTGACACATCAGGACCCTCTAACCAATCTGAAAACTAGGTCCCACCATCCATCGCACTTGTGCAATTGAGGGAATGCCAGCAAACAGGGAACTAGTGCAAGGTTGAAAACACATAATGTTTTCGATGAAAGAGGATCGAAAACACACAAAGTTTTTGACACGTCAAAAGATAAGCGCACAAATCTAGAAGACAAAGGGTTGAAAACAACATAGGTTATCAGCAAAAGATTGAAAACATCATGGATTTTCAAAAATACTATGGGTTTTCGACACTGTGGCAAATTTTGAAATTATTTCTAGCAGACCTTAGAATTTGAATATCTTTTTTGATTTTATGATTCAGCACGTGCAAATTGGACCAGAGCTAGGTGACAACATGAAGAACATAGGGCAAGACATTTGACACACATTTGTAGGGGAGAGGCCATTCTCATAAGATTTTTGCTATGACAGAAAATTGGCCTAACAATGGCTCTAGTTGGGGATGCATGGCTCTTGTAGGCATGACAAGGATTCAGAATCACTGGGAGAAGCAGACCACACCCAGACAAAACAATTAGGCCCTCTCCACCTTAAAACCCAAAAATTCATAGACTAGCCCCTCACAAAAACCTGGCACCACAACACAGGATATACAGAAGCAACATCTGGATGCCAAAGGAGTGCCATCCTTTTCCTCTATCAAAAACTTGGTTTCTGCTCACGAAAACAAACAAAGGTCTGAAACCTTTTCCACATGCATGATGATAGAAATCACTGTTAACCACAGACTGCAGAACAAATTTGGATTTACCATCACCAATGCCTTCCTTCACATGTTCCCCCACAAACTCACTATTTGGAAAACATGCATCATCAAAATCATCACAGATTGAAACATATGAAAGAGGACAACAAAGTGATACCTGCTCTTCCTGGCTACAATCATCCAGCTCCTCTTTAATGCATTCTTGCATATCAAAAGAAAAGAAACTATACTCACTTTCACTTACCTCAGCCAAGGCCACTGAAACATACTCATATATCTGGTTACTCGAGTTTATCAAGTCTGATTTCTCTTGATAAATCATAGCTTTATCCTCACAAGGATGATTAACATGATCAACATCATGAACTGGATTATCACCATTACTCTCACTACTTGGTGGTAGAAGAAAAACATTGTCCCAATGTAATGCATATTCATCAATAGAGCAACATTCATCCTACATTACCTTTCTTTCAACTGGCCTCATTTGTGAGGGAAACTCTAGGTAAACTATATATGAAGCTTTAAGTGCAGAAGGTGAGTAATCCTCAACAAATTCCATCCTCTGAGCACATTCCTCAAATAGTGGGTTAGAAACAACATGGAATTGTTTCTCATAGTAATTTGGACAAAGCTCTGACTAGTTCTCACTAGTGTCCTCATCAAATAACTCATTGGCAACCACACTATATATGTCTTTATTTCCATCATCATACACATCTTCAAAAGAAGAAGAGAATTCAGAATCAAAGCTAGAGCATGACTTACCATCACTACTGTCAACATATGAACAATCAGTGTTGTACTCATGAGAAGAACCATCCCATGGATTTTCCCACAAATCTACGACTTCCAAGACTTTACAATCAGCATCACTATCACCCACTGACATAGAAGACTGCAAAGAAAAATCCTCTACAATATGAGAGAAACCCTATGACATATCATCAGAAAGTAATTCATTCTCAACCTCATCCATGGTCCCACAGTCAATACTTTTCTCAGCATCTATATCAACATCACCATCATTACTTTCTTCTTCCCATGTTGTATCTGACTCATATGAAGACACTTCTCCATCACTGCCTTCATCACCCTCACTTGAGTAACCACTTTCAACACTATGTTCTTCTGACTATGATTGATATGCAAATGAATCATATTCCTTTCCTCGTGCAACAACTTCAAACTCATCATTAGAGACATAACTTTCAGCCTCTTCATTTTCATAGGACTAAGACATAGAAGCAACAATTTCATGTCTAGGAACATCAGTAGCATTATATTTATAATCCATATTACAAGGATTGACTACGGTAGCTAATTCACAACTCAAAACACCAGTACATTGCTCAATCCTATCAGGGTCTGGAATATATCTCACTGTTGTAGCATCCTGAATACATGTCTCATCAGTAGCAAAAGACTCAACAACATTTATACACATTCTAATTTGACATCTCAACCTGATTACAAACCACAATAGAAGTGTTGATATACTGATTTGGAACTGCAGTATTAGCACTACATTCTTCTTTTCTTTCATATTCGTTATACCGGTAGACACTCATGGAAAAATGACCTCTGGTCAATCCATATTTCAAATTTTTTTCAATATCCATTGCAGTTACAAATGCCTGATGTATTGTCCTAGGTTCTTTATCCCTCAACAAGTAATTCATTTTCTTATCAAATGCATCAAAGTAGACATTTACACACACTTGGTCATTAGGTCTATAACCTTCAAGGATTTCATTCAAAACTTTTGCAAATCTAATATTGAACTGAGGGACAAGTTCATCTTTCTCAATATCAATCTTTAAAAACTTATCATAAGAATCAGATATGCTTACCCTTTCTCCAAACTACTCCATGAAGGCCGAATGCATCTCACTCCAAGATGAAATAGAACATGTCGGGAAGAAAGAAAACCAATCTCTAACATCACCCTCTAGAGTTTGAACAAATAATTTCATCCGTAGGTCTTCATGGAAAACCTCAAAATCATTCATCACATTAGTAAAGCTTTGAACATGTTTTCTTGCTGACTGATACTGGTTCCTATTAAACTTAGGCAAGTATCCCCTGATTTTATTAGGGATCTTATTAGGGAAACTAGGTATGCCATCATAACAAATTAGCACATATCCTCTGACAAAAGAAACCCCATGAACATCCATCACTGATATAGACTCTTGTGCCTTTACACTTGATTTTGGATTACCCTACTGAATGCTGCTGCCTTCTTTTCAGCTAAATGAAGTCCCAACAAAACTTCACAACTTAGGTTCTTTCTAGCATAGAGTCACCACCTCTCTTCAGAGGACACAAAATTTCACTGATCTATCTTGAAACACCAATAGCCTCTGGGCACTCCCACAGCAAAGCCACACATAAATCAATTAGCAAATCTAGGTAGCACATTTGGAAATTTGAAAAGCAATTTTTAGATTAGAAAACTTATGAGACTCTTCCCCAAACTGAATATAGCAAGACTCTGGGATACTCTTATTAGTAAACTTATTTCATTTCCCCAGTAGAGTCATCATCTTGTTGGTGTTTGAAAACTCTTATGCCACAAGGCTGCCAATATACCCTCAGATGGATTTTAGGAATGGTTAGCTCCAAAATGTAGTGAGGTCTTAGGGTAACTAGACCAACTATAGGGACTTAATTTCCCTCTTCTGCTTCTAGCTCTACAAAACCAAGGTGGGTGCACCTAACCCAATATAAACTATACTTCACACACCAAAGACTGGGTTTCAATAATAGATAAATGGATAGCAAGAAAGTACTAAATGTTAACCACACACCCATTAACTCTCCATTGCTATGGGTAGGAACCTTACACAACCAAATGATGAAAACTTAAGGAATGGTTCTTAAGTTATGTGTTTGAATCATAACGACAAAAATTAGTATCCGTTGATAAAGAGATAATCATTTAGGCTAGTGCCTCATCCATTGGACAAGATCTCCTAGAACATGACTACTACACACACCAGACAATAGTTGAGATTCCAAGCCATAAACACACCTACAATCCCCTTCACTACATATGAGATATCCTTCCATAGACAACAAGATAGACCTATGTCCCATCTAAAGCATCATTTCATCTAATCCTGAATTAGAACTTAATAATGGATACATATACATAAAACAATATGCAGAGGACTAGAAAGTTTAGAATCTATCTAAGTTGACACAAAGGAGAGATAAGAGTCATGTACTTGTATTAAGTATGAAGAATTCTTAAGTGTAAACAATCAATCCAGAGGAGTCAAGCTTGCAAATTACAGCTTAGACCTACAACTTTCTCTCTATCATCAAAAAATACCAAAACAGGTCATTACAACTTAGACTAGGCAGAAGACTCACAACCAGAAGTTTGAAAATCTAACTCCCAATGCCCTCAAATGATCACATAAATCCCTTTATACTAGGGTTACAATGCAAGCATGATCATTTCAAATTCAAAAACACCTAACCCCACCAAGGAGTTAACACAAACATGATAGGGGTCAAGCTGCAACATGCAAGCACCACAAAACTAGTCAAATCTGGCCATGACAACATTTAAAACTAGTCCCTCCTTTTGAAAAAACTCACTACAAGTTCAAATGGTCACATGCACTTCATAGGCTTTAAGTTCCCAAATCATTTGCCCTTAGTGGTGCAATTGCACAGTCACCAACCTCACCGCCACAGGAATCTGAGCTCCAATTTATGCTTGGTTGCATGATCGCATGGTTCCCAACTCACCCTTGTGATCATGCGACCACGGTCTCCTAACCATAGCCAACGGTCAGTCCAAAAACTTTGCAAAATCCTCGGCCACCTCACCAGCAAGAAGCCAATAAAAAATGAGCATGTCGACAAGACTAGCATCGCGGGCCCACCTTAGAATTTCACAACCGCGACGCCCAGTAGTTAGTCACATGATCACATAGGCTAGAGACGGGCTATGTGAACATGCGACAACCCTTACCTTAACTGTGAACATAACCACCACCGAAAAGGGTTGATAGGAAATATCCATCGCATGATTGCATAACCTTGCAAAAGGCTATGTGAACATGCGACTAACCACTAGCAAACTGCCATGTGTCACGCCACCAAATTGCAACCATCACCACTCTGCCGATGGGCCCCAAGGACATGTGGCAAGCGGTTGTATGATCGCATAGCCTAAAACGTGGCTATGCGACCATGTGATAGTCAATCATAGGCTGCCACATGTCCACCTCTAGGACCACACCCTTTTTGGCCAACGGGCCCCAAAGACACGTGGCCAACGGTTGCATGATCACATAGCCAAAAATTGGGCTATGCGACCATGGGACAGCCAATCATAGGCTGCCACATGTCCACCTCTGGGATCACTGCAAAAGAAGCCTTACCCTTTCGGAGGATCGGACGGTTGTCACAAAAGTGCATAGCCCTGACAAAACCTTCACACTTTAATGACAACTATTGATGCTCCAACATGTCAGGACCCTCTGACCAATCTGGAAACTAGGTCCCACCATCCATTGCACTTGCGCAGTTGAGGGAACGCCAGCAAACAGGGAACTAGTGTGAGGTTGAAAACACACAATGTTTTCGATGAAAGAGGATCGAAAACACACAAAGTTTCTAACACGTCAAAAGATAAGTGCACAAAGCTGGAAGACAAAGGGTTGAAAACAACATAGGTTATTAGCAAAAGATTGAAAACATCATGGATTTTAAAAAATACTATGGGTTTTCGACACTGTGGCAAATTTTAAAATTATTTCCAGCAGACCTTAGAATTTGAATATCTTTTTGGATTTTATGATTCAGCACATGCAAATTGGACCAAAGCTAGGTGACAACATGAAGAACATAGGGCAGGACATTTGACACACATTTGTAGGGGAGAGGCCATTCTCATAAGATTTTTGCTATGACAGAAAATTGTCCTAACAGTGGCTCTAGTTGGGGATGCATGGCTTTTGTAGGCATGACAAGGATTCAGAATCACTGGGAGAAGTAGACCACACCCAGACAAAACAATTAGGCCCTCCCCACCTTAAAACCCAAAAATTCACAGACTGGCCCCTCACAAAAACCTGGCACCACAACACAGGATATACAGAAGCAACATCTGGATGCCAAAGGAGTGCCATCCTTTTCCTCTATCAAAAACTTGGTTTCTGCTCACAAAAACAAACAAAGGTCTGAAACCTTTTCCACATGCATGATGATAGAAATCACTGTTAACCACAGACTGCAGAACAACTTTGGATTTACCATCACCAATGCCTTCCTTCACATGTTCCCACACAAACTCACTATTTGGAAAACATGCATCATCAAAATCATCATAGATTGAAACATATGAAAGAGGACAACAAACTGATACCTTCTCTTCCTGGCTGCAATCATCGAGCTCCTCTTTAATGCATTCTTGCATATCAAAAGAAAAGAAACTATACTCACTTTCACTTACCTCAACCAAGGCCACTGAAACATACTCATATATCTGGTTACTCGAGTTTATCAAGTCTGATTTCTCTTGATAAATCACAGCTTTATCCTCACAAGGATGATTCACATGATCAACATCATGAACTGGATTATCACCATTACTCTCACTACTTGGTGGCAAAAGAAAAACATTGTCCCAATGTAATGCATATTCATCAACATAGCAACATTCATCCTGCATTACCTTTCTTTCAACTAGCCTCATTTGTGAGGGAAACTCCAGGTCAACTGTATATGAAGCTTTAAGTGCAGAAGGTGAGTAATCCTCAACAAATTCCATCCTTTGAGCACACTCCTCAAATAGTGGGTTAGAAACAACATGGAATTGTTTCTCATAGTAATTTGGACAAAGGTCCGACTGGTTCTCACTAGTGTCCTCATCAAATAACTCATTGGCAACCACACTATATATGTCTTTATTTCCATCATCATACACATCTTCAAAAGAAGAAAAGAATTTAGAATCAAAGCTAGAGCATGACTCACCATCACTACTGTCAACATATGAACAATCAGTGTTGTACTCATGAGAAGAACCATCCCATGGATTTCCCCACAAATCTATGACTTCCAAGACTTTACAATCAGCATCACTATCACCCACTGACATAGAAGACTGCAAAGAAAAATCCTCTGAAATATGAGAGAAACCTTGTGACATATCATCAGAAAGTAATTCATTCTCAACCTCATCCATGCTCCCACAATCAACACTTTTCTCAGCATCTGTATCAACATCACCATCATTACTTTCTTCTTCCCATGTTGTATCTGACTCATATGAAGACACTTCTCCATCACTGCCTTCATCACCCTCACTTGAGTAACCACTTTTAGCACTATGTTCTTCTGACTATGACTGATATGCAAATGAATCATATTCCTTACCTCGTGCAGCAACTTCAAACTCATCATTAGAGATATAACTTTCAGCCTCTTCATTTTCATAGGACTGAGACATAGAAACAGCAATTTCATGTCTAGGAACATCAGTAGCATTATATTTATAATCCATATTACAAGGATTGACTGCAGTAGCTAATTCACAACTCAAAACACCAGTACACTACTCAATCCTATCAGGGTCTGGAATATAAAGGAAGCTACTGAAAAGATGGAGGCCCGTGAGTCCAACGCAGCTACTTTGCTCAGAAACTTCTCCTGACTATTTTCCCTAGTTGTTTTAGCCTGTCTCTATTTGTTATTTTCTTTGTCTCTATTTTGGTTGTTCTCATGGCCCTAGTAGTGGCCTATTTCATTCTTAGTATCTGTTGTTTTAAGACTTGGACTTATATTGCTATATTTTAATATGTATTAGGTTTCAGGCACCCTATAAAACCTATTGTACATAATAAAAAAGAATCATACATTCTCTCTTGTATTTGAAACTTTTCATCTATCTTCACATTATTACTTACAACCATCTTTCTCAATCTCAGGTTAAACCATTGGTAAGCCTTGATTTTAGTAGAATAACCAAGAAAAATTCCTTCATCACTTCTAGCATCAAATTTCCCTATTTCATCATCTCTTTTGATATAGCATTTACTTCCAAATATTCTAAAATATTTTACAATAGGAGTATGATTAAACCATAATTCATAAGGAGTCTTACTTGTACCTTTTCTAATTTTAATTATGTTCAATGTGTATACAATTGTCCCAATAACTTCTCTACAATGTACATGGATACATTTTCTTCTAGCAACATTGTCCTAGTAGTATCCAATATTGTTATGTTTCTTTGCTTTGCTATCCCATTTTGCTATGGAGTCCTAGGAGAAGATGTATGTATGTTTATTCCATGCTCTTCACAATATGAATTGAATAGATCTAAAGTAAACTCTCCACCTCTATATGAAATCAAGCATTTTATCTTTGAGCCTAATTTATTCTCTACTTTTGCTTTGAATAACTTGAATTTTTCAAATGCTTTTGATTTCTCTCTCAAGTAAGTAATCCACATCATTCTAGAAAATTCATCAATAAAAAAGTATAAAGTACCTTTCACCATAGTATGATCTTGTCCTTGTAGGTCCACATAGGTCTGTATGTACCAGATCCAAATTTCTTTTTGCTGAATATGATTTTGTTTTATAATTGCTTCTAGTCTGCTTTCCCATAACAAGCTCTCTACACATAGTGTTAGATGGTTTTATAATTCTAGGTAGGTCTCTCACTGCATTAGCCAAGCTTCCCTTCACAATATTATCAAAACTAACATGACAAAACCTTATGTGCCATAACCAACTACCATCTACCTTTGGAAAAAAACAAGAAGCTTTAGATGTATTTAACTCAAATACATTACCTCTAGATTTAGTACTAGTTGGAATCAAATTTCATGTCTTACTTCTGATAAAAAATTTCCTATCAATGAATTTCAATTGATAACCCTTGTCCATCAAATTTCCAACACTCAACAAGTTATGCTTAAGTCCATCAACAAGTAGTACAATGTCAGTATTAGTATTTCCATCCAAAATAGATCTTACTCCAATGATAAGCTTAGGAACATTGTCTCCAAATCTTACACCACCACCATCATATTTATTTAGTTTAACAAACTTATTTTTATCTCCAGTCATATGATATGAGAAACAATTGTCTATAACCCATTCAAATTTCTTACCAACATGTGACACTAAAGCTATTTCCTCATGTAATGGTTTTTCATCTTTGATGGCAATAAATCCAATCTCCTCATTATCAAAATCATCATCAGAGACACCTCACTGCCATAATAAAAATCTTTTTCTTTTGAATACTTAGGTTTGTAAAATTTAGATTTATGCTTAGGAACTCTTATAGGACATTTAGATGCAAACTGGCCTATCTTATTACATGAAAAATATTTCAAAGGTAACTTTCCTTCAAACTTACCCTTACCTCTCTTTTCTCTTCTAGAAATCAGGGCAACAATTTCATCTAGCTTTCTTTCTTCTTCCTGTATTTGTTCCCATTCATCAGCATACTCACCAAGCTCTTCTTTTATATTACCACTACTATTGCTCGCAATTCTAGATAGTGTCTTTTTGTGTGTAGATGCCTTAGATGTTGTTTCAACTCTAGGTAAATAATCTCCCATCTTTGTAGCCTCAAAGGTAGTTATCTTTGCAATCAACATCTCTCTGCTAAAGCTTTTAGTCAAAGGTATAATATCTTCTATAGCCTAACCTTTGGTCTTGTAAACAGGTTTTAATGATCTAAGAATCTTTGCAATGACTTCTTCCTCTTCATAAGTGCCTCCAGAATTTTGATTCCAATCACAACCTCAGTAATTCTCTATACATAATCCCTAATATTATTTTGATGAATAGTGCCTTCTCTATTAATAAAATATAAAAGTTATATATTCACAAAAAGGGGCCAGGAGACATAGAAATCACCCCGCAAAGTTCACACAGCAAAGTCAAAAACAACAACTATTCATAAAAAAAATAGACATAAAGCCTTTAAGCAGCAAGAGTTGTGCCAGAAGGAGGAGGATCTTTATCATCAAAACCCCACACATCATTGGGGTTGACAGGAGGGTCAGTAAACGACCAACCATCATCTTCTACTTCTTTCTTCTCTTTCTCATCCACCCAGGGTAGAGAAATGACCAGAGCTAGGCGGGGAAACTCAGAGGAGGTGGTAGGATGTCAATCCAAGCCACGAAGGGTACTAGGAGCATTAGGAGGGGCAAATTGAGCCAAAGCTAGAGACCACCCAAAAGAATGGTGAGGTGGAGAAGCTGAGCGGTGCCACCAAACATCATTGCCACCTCTAGGAGAGTGGTGGTGGGGAGCCTGCGATCATGGGGTATGGGAGTGGTGAGCCAAAGAGCTGCGCCCATGATGGTGACCTCTGGGAGGAGTACCTTTAGTAGAAATGGCCTCAGGAGGAACTCGAGCCACAATGTGGGGAGCATTGCCCCATTGATTGAGAAACTCCTACAAGTGAGCCACCTCAAGAGCCACTTTATTATCTTGAATCTGAATCTACATCATAACATTATTACATATGCAAGCCTTGTTATACAGAGCAACATTTGTATCAAGAGAGCTATGAGAAAAAATAATAGCATTCCTATCTTTCCATAGAGTGAACAAAATCTCCATCCTAAAAGTATGCCAAATTAGGGTAAACTTAGAAGGAAGCCTAGGAGAGTCCCCTAAGACAATCATATGCCAGGAAAAAGGCTCGGGCCTAAAGGCTAGGGTTTGAAAAAATCATGAATCCACTGCCAATACTGTTGAGCTCCACTGCAGAACTAGAAGATGTGCAAAAAAGTCTCTAGGTGACCATATAAAGGACATTGAGGGTCATGAAAACCTAGATGTTTGAGCCCAGATCCCATAGGAAGCCCTTGGAAAAGTAAACACCAAGCAAAAAGAGCCATCTTGGGCTCCGTAATGGCAGCCCAGACGGTTTGAAACTGAGAGCTCTAGTGAGAGGTGGAAGAATTAAGATGCCATCTCTAATTAAGAGTGTCCACCATCGGAAGACGGGGAGACAACCACCTATAGCCCAGCCTTGGCTTGTAATTTCTGAAAGGAGTGGCAAGATACCATTTCCAATCCTTCCACCAAGGTTGAACAACCTGAACACCAAGCTTATGAAGCAAGCTAGCAAGAATTGTAGAAACCAGTAGATCAAAAGTTTGACGATCTGAGTGACCCAAAGGGTATTGCACCTGCATATCCTCCTAGGAGTGGAGACTCATAGTGGCCCTAGAGAAGAGATCCTTGGGATTCTGAATGCCACGTTTGAAAAAACACAGAGCACTGGCCCCTTGAGTCTTAGCTAGAAGGATTCCTTGAATAGAAAACAATGGGGACCACCAGAGGCTCTATTGATTGAAAGAAAGCCCATTGTGAAAGTCATCACCATCCCAACAAAGCCAAGGCTTAATAGCTTCCCAAGCTTTCCAAATGCTCTTGATGATGAAAGTATCTTGAATCTGAATAGATTCTCTCATAGTGAGCAAGGTCTGAAGACCAATGCCCTTCCAATCTGACCTGTGAACAGGGAATCCTGAAGAGATGCAGTGTCTGACAAGAATATTCTAGGCTTCATCACCAGTGAGATCCCAAATAATCCTCTTAGCACAGAGAGCATGACCTTGCTTTTGGGTGGAGAGAAGGCCAAGGCCTCTAGAATCTCAAAGAAGGCAGCAGTACTCCCAGGCAACCCTATGGAACCCATGGCTGTCAACTCCAGAGGCCTAAAGAAAGTATCTAAGGAGGCATTCCAACTTGAGATATGAAGCTTTAGAAGGAGCCCAACAAGAAGATTAGTAGACATGAGTAGCAGTCAGAACCTTAGAACAAATATGAAATTTCCCAGCAAGGGAGAGAGGCTTACAAATCCAATATTGCAACTTTTTCTCAATCTTGGCAATCACAACATCCCATAAGTCCACAAAGGATCCATGGAAGGAAAATGGAATACCTAGGAAGTGGAAAAATTCTTCATGTTGGAACCATTTCTAGTCAAACTTGGAAAGCCAGGGAGGGGATGGAAGGAAAGACTATCTGAAATAAAGGGTCTTATGCCATTAGATAGCAGATCCAAAGGCTTGACAAAAGGTGTCTAGGCACTGTAAGGCATTAGAGATATTCTCCTCATCCTCAATAAGAGTGAGAAAGGAGTCATTAGAAAAGTGACCATTAACAAGCTGGGAGGAGGACTCAGGAAGGGAAATGCCCCAAACCAAACCAAAGGAAATAGAATTGGCAAGCAAATACCCAAAGCCTTCAACAGCAAGCACATATAATGTAGGAGCCAATGGACAACCTTTCCTGATGGATCTAAAAAGCCCAAAAGTATCATATTGAGACCCATTGATAGTAATGCATGTAGAGGCATCACCAAAAAGCATTTCCACAGACTGCAAGAAATGAGGACCAAATCCAAGAACTTGGAGCATGGCAAGAATAAAAGGCCATTCAATGTGGTCATAGGCTTTAGCAAAATCAACTTTGAGGAGCAAAGTGGCCTGCTTAGAATGGTGAGCCCATTCCATCCCTTCCCAGACAACAATAATGTTGTCAAGGATATATCTGGATTTAATAAAGTCAGTTTTCTCAGGGCGAACAATAAGCAGAAGAAAATGTCTAATCTTGAGAGCTAAAGCCTTAACAATTATCTTGTAGGAGACATTCAACAAGGTGATGGGCCTCCAATTGTAGATATCCTTGGGGTCGCCAGACTTAGGTATGAATTTGATATTCCCTTTATTAATTAAAGCACCCAAACTTTTATTATGAAAGGCCTCGAGATAAACATTATGTAGGTTAGGACCTATAGCATCCCATAAGTGCCTGTAGAATTCACAAGAGAAACCATCACATCCAAGAGATTTATCATCGGCCATAGAGAAAGCCACTTCTTTAAGATCACTGATGGTAAGTAGTTGCTCACAAAAGGCCCATTGCTCAACCGCTATGCAGTTTGGAGTAACAGCAATACAAGCCTTAAGAACCTCCTCTCGCACAATAGAATTACCCTACAAAAAAAACACTTTTTCATAATGTTGAACAAAAGCCTAGAGAATGGTAGGGAGCTTAGTAAGGGTTTCAGATCCTTGTTTGATTTTTTGAATACCAATATTGGTATGTTGGGCTTTGAGGGCATGAAAAAAATCCTAAGAGGCTTTGTCGCCCACCTCCAACCAGAGGAGGCGAGCTTTGATTTGAGCTCCACCAGCAGCATAGGCATCTACAATTTATTTCTCATGTCAAAGCTAGGCCAGCTTGAGCTAAAGTTCAGAATCAAAGGGATTCAACACAAGCGCATCAACAACATTGCAAAGAGCCTTAGTGTTAGCTTCATAAGCATGCTTCCTATAACAGGGTAACTGACAGTCGTAAATGCAGAGAAATCTTGCAGTATGGGTGATGGTGTCATTCCACCATTGAATCCTACTAAGATGACTATGGGGCCGAGGCTCAAGATCCTAGACTTGAAGAATGTGAGAAATAGTGGAATCATGTGTCAGCACTGATGTGTTGAGGAAAAATTGCGTATGAGCAGCCCGCTTGGTAAAAGAATGCCAAGTAATGGAAAAATAAATGGGGAAGTGATCTGACAAGGTCACATCTATCAGAGGAGTGACAGGTAGGCCTCAATCTTTAGAGAAAGAAAAAAAAGGTTGATCAGTTATCATAGAACAATCTAATCTCTTAAATATGCAGTCAGAACTAGCTCTGAAATTAGACCAAGTATGCTAAAACCCACCCTGTTGGCAGCGGTTAACATTGGGATAAAAAAGCCACAATGTTAACCAAAGCTGTTAGCCAGCACCAAAGCTGAGATCTTTCCACATCATCACTGGGAGCATAAACATTAATGATACCAAAAGAATGGTTGTGAAAAGACAACAAAATCCAAGTGACACATTGCATTGGATCAGATCCATGAGCAATAACAGAAGACTGAAGGTGAGGTGACATAATAGTAATGACACCACCTTTACCAGCTTCATGCTAAGAGGAAAAAACAATGTCGTCTGGCCAAATGATGCAACAAGAAAAATTAAGCAGGAAACCTGAAATTTTCACTTCCTGCAAACATAGAACATCTAGACTGTGAAGTCTGTGGTGGGTATCATGAACATAGTATTTTTTGGAGAGGTCAGTTAGACCTCGCACATTCCAGGACATAAAATTCATAAAAACTCTTGCATGCTTTCCTCATCCCCAAGAGAGGAGAAACTATTCTGCAAGAAAGCTGGTACAGAGCCAAAGCTGGGAAATAAATCTCTAGAAGAGATAAACTACCATTTTTATGGGTCATTCATGCATCCATCAGGACTATGAGACTGATGCAAAGACTAGGAGGAAGTCAAGGAAACAACTTGTGATGTGAGCACCACCTCTGAAGTGGTAGGCCTCGCAACTAAAGTTTTCCCCTGAATAATAGGGTGTGAAATAGGTGGCACAAGTGGTGGCATTTCAGTGGAAGGAGGAAGATCTCCAACCAGAGGTTCCGGAGGTGACACTGCTACAGAAGTAGTGTGTGCCATTTTAGAGCTTGAGGCATTCCTGCCTTTTCACGTAACTGTAGTCCATTCATCTTTTTTTCTAGCTTTTTAGTTTTTGATTAGCACTTTCTTTGGTGATGGCTTTACCCGAGAGGTAACCAAAGGGCATTCCTTAATCTTGTGTTCTGCCAATTGATACCTATAACAGGTGTTTGGTAGGTTCAAATAAAGAAATTTCTGAGAGATGGTGAGAGAACCAACCTAGATTTCAACAGTGTCCTTGAGGTCCCTAGAAAGGTCAACCTCAACATAGACACACTTCTGGGGACGAGCATTAAAAAAATTGTTATGCTCGATGACAATGACCTTACCAAGGGTTTTAGAAATAAACTCAATAAATGACCAGCACAGCAAAGGGAGACCAGGAAACTCAACCCAAACAAGGACCCTAAGTTTCTTGTCATCTGAGATAGTGAAGTCTCAAAACCATCTTTGGAAAACAATTAAGGATGACCTAACCGTCCAAGGCCCGGGGCTAAAAATAGCTTCCGCCTAGGAAGGGTTAGCAAAATGGAAAAGAAAAAAACCTTTGGTAAGGTTTTGCACACCATCAAGGTGAACCCCATGAGGGGTCCAACTATTGTTTACCCAATCTTTGAGGATACTTTCAAGATGAGTGCGACCCACAAAATATCTAATCAGAGTATGCTTTTCTAACCATTCACATGCAGAATCAAATTCTTGTAGATTAAGAACAATATCAGGGTTACCTTGTGAAAGACCTTCGGGATGAACTTGTGAGGAAATTTGTTCAGAGGAGGCACCATGGATTTTTGAAGCTTCAACTCACGCACTAGCATCAAATGCTGGGCCAAAGTTGGCCGGAGCCATACTAAAAGCTAACTCTAATGCAAAAATCCTGTAGTAAATGCGGTATGATAGATGGAAAGCTCAGAGAAAAGAAACAGATAGGAAGTCATACACATGAAACCCTAGCAAAGCAATTTTTTCAAGTGCTAATATTTTCATCATTTTTCATTTTCAAATTCTCCATCCTTGTTTTCCAGTTTTGTAACTTTTATTGCTTAGTAAAATTATCTCCTTCATATAATGCTTCTAATCTTCCCCAAGTTTTGTGTGCTGAATCCAGATCTTTCACCTCAATAAATTCTCCTTCAGAGAGTGCACTGATCAATGCTTCCCTTGCGACCATATTATATTAAAATGTCTTCTATTCTTTGTCAGTAACTTTATCTAATTCATCCTCAGCCTTCATTGTTACCTCATTCTTCGTGATCATCCAGTAGTCAATACCCAAACATAGAAAATGTGTCTGCATCTTGTTTTCCCAACTATCAAAGTTTTCAAGGTTAGATTTTGGACTATCCTTCCTATAGAATGCCATCTCCAAAATCACCTCAAGATGTTAAGATTCCTCTCTAAGGACCAATAGCTCTAATACCGATTGTTAGGAATAATAGTCCACTAACACAACTGAGAGGGGGTGGGTGAATAAATTGTGAGACAAATTATTAAACTTTAAACTTTAAATAGAAGCTACACCAAATCAAATAATAACATAGTAAATACCAACATAATAACACAATATTTTTTTGTTTAGGAAACCTTGTAAAAGGTAAAACCCTAGTGGGAATTAGCACCCACAAATGATGTACTAAGAGTATAGTATCCCTATTAAAAGATCTAGCCCTATTAGGAGCTTATTAAAACATTACAGCACATAGTCCCTGTTAAAGGACAAACACTATTAGGAGTCAAAGAAATGTAGGCTCACTACCTAAAGAAGGTTATGTCCACCTCCAGAACTCATTGTTTGCAACACAAGTGTATATAAAATACATAATCCTTGTGAAATGTTTTATATCACCTACCTTTTCTTGATCAGTTCCAATGAAGTATAAACTATCCTTAGCTCTACATCCAACAGATACAAGCTCATAGTTTTCACAATCCTCTTTTACATTTCTTATACACTACTTATCTTTTCAAATGAAAAGATCTTACATATATATCCTATTACAATAAATGATCATGTCAGCCAATTAGGCTTTCCTAATATACAAATAATTACATAACCCCTTGCTAAGATACACATGGTATCTATAAAAAGTATACAACAATTACATTTCAACAATTAAGGTCCAGCATCTGTAATCCATGCTCGCTATCCATAATACACGCTACAAATCTGAAATTAGACCCAAATAGGTCTCCTCTAGAACACACACCATGCAACTGACATCATCATGCTTCCCAAAACTTGCTAAGATAAAATTACATTCCTTAATATGTTATCTGACATCCCTTAAGGTACAATATCACTTATAAGATACACTCAAAACACAGAGACTAACTCTATCAAATTCCACTGTCACAGTCCAGAAACCAGTCTTCACCAAATCTTCTATTACTCAACCAATATGAAATATTATAGCATGTGATCTTAGATATAAGATCATAACATCTCCCTATACACAAACATGTGTTTTCTCATTCTAAATCAACCGTACAGTATCCATACATTGTAATAACTAGTCTGTTCTCTTCATAGAAATATATGTTAACATCAGTGGTAAAACATGAATGAAAACAACATTAGTAACCAATTCAAACAACATCTAACACAACCATGGCTAACCACATCCTTTCTACTATGATAGGATATCCACCAAGTGTTACTTTAGGAGATAATATCATGTATTATGTAGATATTCCAAAGAATATAAAGTCACAATGATATCCTCCACTAGCCCATTGGGTTTGACAGTTGAAATGTCTACAAGCTATAGGACAATAGGAGGGGATCTAAGAATTAAGATATTCATTTTCTACATGGTCTCCTTAGTCATAACATTAATGGCTTCTCCTAGATCAGCTAAAGTATTTTCATAGATTGACCATTAATGATAATTTTAACTACTAGGCTACTAGGATTAGAATACTTGGGAATTAAAACTTTACTTTAACATGATATCTTGTAATTGGTGGAGAACATGAACAATCTGAGGATCTTTCTTTCTTTTACTACTAGGTTTCTTGAGACAAGATTCCTTGATAGCTTTTCCATAAATAGGAAGATCCTTGATAGCTTGAAAAAGTAGAATTTAAACACAAATGTGCATGAGCTTGTCAATAATACCAAATGAAGCTTCCTCTTGAGGTTGGGTTCCTTGAGGTTGTAACCTTTGAGAAAAAGGTTGGATAATTTTCTTTTGAATTTTAGGCTCTTTTGGTGGATTGGTGTGAGGAGGTATATTGGAAATAGTAGGACTATTCACTTAGTCTGATTCTTGATCTAGAACTTTGGTGACAATAGGTGGTTCTAGGGTAGACAAAGAAGTACCTAACTTTAAATGAATATTACAAACAGTGAGGGAATATGTTGGGTATTAATTAGCATCTGCAGAATACATAAGTTGTTGTTGTTGTTGTTATTTTTAGGATTTGGAAAAGGTTTTGTAGGTATTTGAGTTAGTTTTGGAGAACCAATATTGGCTATAGGAGGTGGCATAATTTCTTGCTATTGTGGATGAGAGGGAGGTAGGAGTCTAGCCAATAGTTTTTTCCATCTCTGGCCTCCTCTCCATTGTGGATTTTTATGCCAATTGCCCTGTGGTGTCTATCATCCCCCTTGGAGTTGTGACCATCTTCCCGTGGGTTGGTACCAATCCCCTTGAGGACGTTTCCATGAAGGGTTTTTTTAATTAGGCCACTAAGGCTGAGGGAGATTCAAAGACTGAGATTGATAATTATATGCAGGCTTCCATTGAGTATTATATGCATTGGAATAGTGACCACTAAAAAATAAAGGGTCTTGAGGCATACCTTGTCTTGGAGCCCATGACCTCCTTTGTGCAATGTAGAACACTTGATCATCATCTCCTTCTACTAGGTTGAAGTCAGTAGGAAGATGCTTAGTCTCCAAATTGGCCACCATCTTGCAATTGAAATATCTCTTCTTGTGTCTATAGTGAGGGTAGAATTCAACCAATATAACATCAACTTCCTCATGTTTCTTCTTAGCTTGCATGGTATCAAGTTGTGTTTCCATGTTATTGATAATATCTTGCTTAAAGTCTGATAGAAAATGAGTTATCTCTATCCGTGAGACACTAGTACCATTGGACTTCCCCATACTAGATCTATATCCTCTGCCTTTCTTGGTAGCATCTCTTGAATAGTTATGACGTATCCTCTTAATGTCATCCCAATTTTCTTGAGTTATGTCTCCTCCTACAATCAAATCTAGAGCTTTAGTACATCCTTCACTCACTCCTCTAAAAAATAGTAACTTTTGTGATTCCTCATTAAGCTCATGTTGAGTGTTCTTTTGGAGGTTGAAGAGAAACTGAGCTATATAGTCTTCCAAACTCTTATCTTCCTTTTGAGACATCTTAAAGATGCCATCTCCTCTCGTATCATTTCTTCAACAATATTCCTTATACTTTTCCAAGAACTTAGTCTTCATCCCATCCCAATTACAGATGACATCATTTCCTAGACCCAAGAACCATCTTAAGGTTGAATCCTTCAAAGTTGCAGGAAACAATTTAAATATATGAGCATTAGTGTTAGGGTCCTCTGACACTAAGCCATAAAACTTAGGAGGAGTTGAAGAGAGAACATTCTTGATGTTTTGATTATCTTGTTGATCAATAATAAGGAATGGAAAGGTAGTTGTCATTATTGATGGACCTCTTGGTGGAAGTCTAGGTTGATAGATTACTAAAGCCAATTGGTCATCAAGGTCCTAGTCCTGATTGGGACGGATTTTAGGATGGTGAATATTTCGATTGGCTAAGATGTTTTCAAAAGGGTTGAGGTCTATAGGCTCTTAAAGATTGTGGAATAGAGGATGTTCTTCTTTTGAGGAGGATGAGGATGAGGGAAAATTTTGAATAGAATCAACAAAAGGGTTCTCTTGTTCCTCTTCTTCCAAGTCCCTTTGCTTTGCAAAGATCTCTCCTAACTAATTATCATGGTAATTGGGGAGATATCTACCTAAGGCATCTCTTCTCCTTCTTCTTCTATGCATACAATGGATTATAAGATTGCAACCTAATAAATTTTGGAAAATAGAAGATTCTGAATAAAACTTTTAAACTTAAACTAACTCCTATCAATGGATGAGTTAGGATCTTAGTTTGACACCATCCCCAACAATGACGCCAAAATATGGTCGATTTCACAAAAGGAATGAATAACTTGGTCTACGACTCAACTTGCTGATTTGGCATCCTCTCCACGCAGTTATCTATTTGATTGTGAAGACATTTAAATTATCGAGATAGGGACATATACTTGAAATGGTGCAACACGGTATGCAAACTAAGTACCCACTAAAACCATTTTAACAAAAAGCTGCAAAAAAGAATGCTTTAAAGGAAATAACTTAAATAATTGTTGAATGAAATGCACAAACTGAATACACGTTCTTTGAAATAAAACAAAGCTTGGTTTTTATCAGACAAGAACTACTTTACCTATAGTGGTTGCAGGAACAATCATAAGGAATGGGCTTCCTAATGGTTGTAAGAACAATCCAACACCAAAGCTCGAACTACAAACTACTAAAATTTTTAAACTAAATCTAACTAGGATTACTTACTAAGCAGGCCCCCTCGGCAAGAATCCATAATTCAATTACTCAAAATAGATTCTCAATGCTTCATCACTTTATTCATCAAAGCTCATTACATATAACTAGATTGAACTTCCAAAAAACTATTATAAATTCATACTTGATTGCTCTATCTATATGTGGCTATTGTTGCACAAAGACGTAGCTCTTATTTATAACAGGGAAATAAACTACTAACTAACTGTGCCCAACAGGATAGGCGAGAATTTATTACATCTAAGGAAGAAGGACCATCAAGTTCATGAATTTAAGAACAAGTAAAACTTATCCAGAAATATAAGGAACAGATTTAGCATCCACTTCCCCCTAGATTCACTTGAAATAAAGATCTTAGACCAAACTCATTCACAAATTTATGTCTGTAATTCGTCACAACCCAACTTATTCAATTGATTCCTCACTAGGACCGGGTCATAGAACTATCTTCCCGCTTTTGCTGGAGGATTGAGTCTTATTTTTGCAACCGCCACCTTAATCCCATATCATAAATATCAAAGAACAAAGAACAACAACATATACATAGGATACAACATGCATAAATATTAATTACATATCCATTCATTCTTTGAAACATAACCATAGAGAATTGTATTTATGATCACATATTTGCATATTGTATAGGTTTTAGTAAAAGTATTTGAAATCATTCAAACCGAGATGTTTAAGCTTGTTTAACAACTAACCCAACAATACCAAATTTTATAGACAAAATGAATATGAGATAAAAGATTAAGCAGAAATAGGACAACAAGGACCTAGACACAACAATAACAAAATATGACAATCTTTGGGCTCATCACTAGTCATATTTGTTAAAAGGAAAAACCAAAGTATGTATCATACCTGAGTTGTTGTAAGGAGTGCATGATTAGTTGTACCCGAGACTCTATAACTTAATTTTTAATTTAACAAATTGATAAAGTATATTTTTAAAATGATTCCTACAGAACTAGTGAGTACAACAGTTGGGTAGCCATGTATCTTGGTAGATAGATTCTTTTTATATGGACTCAATAATCAATTTTTGGTGTAGGTTCAAAAGGAGAAAGTCCCAAAGTGATAATGATTTTCCTGTCATGGTGGTTTGTGGTAGTCTAAAACCACTTGTTTAAGTGGTTTGTGGTTAGCAAAAATCACTTAAGTGCAAAGTTTGTGGTGATATTGAAACCACTTTAGAATTGTATCAATTAAGGGTAAGGGATAAAAATCCAAAGTGATTATGATGAGGGGAAACATTATGAAAGATAGAATTTGATAAGTGATTTTAAATGGGTACCTAACAAGGCTTTAGGTCGGGATTCATCATTTCTAAATTATTGGGGGATATCTAAGACAATTTGATAATTAATTTATATGGGGATGTTAGAGAGATAAATTAACCTCTATTGACACATACCAACTTGAGCCCCTCACACTCTCTCCAGCCATCTAAGCAGTTTGCAACCACTCTATGCCTTTCACATCGTATTTACCCAACATTAATAGTGCGCCTAACTCTGAATTACAGTATAAGCAACAATCATTATATATTTTCCTATAAATTGAATAGACTGAACCTGCATTTCTAAAAGCTTATTTTATAGGTTTCTCCTCTGTATCATGTTTTTTTTTCAAAAATAAAATACATAATTTCTTACTTACAAGAGAACTACTTTTATTTAAAATGCAGAGTATCTCTTTATTCCTTCCTATGCACTTAATACATAATATAATTGCGTTATATGAAAATAATAAATCTTTCAGTAATAAATACCTCCAACATTAGAACATAGGCTGGTGAATCATAACAAATATGATAACAACAAGAGTTTGAATAAGGACGGAGGCATTGAAGGACAAAGCAATTCAAAACAAAAGTTTTCATCAATTAAATAAGTAAAGGCACCTTGTCTTCTTTGTTGAAGGATGAAAAGAGAATGGTATTGGGATTAGCCATTCTATTGGGATAGAGAATGGTAAATACTACTCAGTTTGTTAAACATAGAAGTTCTATTAAAGGATGCCAATAATTTTGAGTACAAGTATATTCAGCGGTTGCGTTGCAGATAATATTATTACAAATGATTCCACCACTTTCTGCACCAACATTGAAATACAGAGTGAGCGAAATGTTCTGTTACCAATGTAAATCATCATCATATGGTAGATAAAGATAAAATAATAGGCTTACCAGATGCGATTTTCTGCCCTGCAAATTGATCTCTTTGCACGCCAAGCTACATGAAATGTAGAGACAGTATCAGTCATTCCATTGACAATGATTTAGAATAAAAGTGTGTACGTTTCTACAATGTATAGTTATTTGGATGTTTTTCTGAGTTTGATTGTGTAATCATTTTGTATTAATGTTTTGGATTGTATTTTATGATCAATCATCAGAATAACAGAGAACATAAGGAGAAAAACATAAATGACAGATCATAGAGTGTGGTCTAAAATGATAGATTGTTATTTTACAAACTTACACAATCTAATCCAGAAACAACATCCAAAATAATTTAAAAATAAAGTAACCAACTCACCCCATGGCCACGAGATTGAGGCCCCAGGATGTAAGAGAAGAAAAGTCCGAAGCAGCCAAGTCATTTTCTGTCCAAAAACACAAGTGGTGAAGCCCAGAAAGGCATGAAGCAGCTCCTACCACTCCGGCTATCAATGCAAAGATTATGAAGAATCCAGTGGCTGCATTTCCCGTTCGAAAGTAGACTACCCAGAATGGATTCGGCGGTGGAGTTTCCAGTCCTGCACTTGCACACCAAACATTGCCCTAATGAAATACATCTTTACATAATTTAACAAGAAAGTAGATATAATCTGAAAGTGAATATAACCTGTGATGATTTCATGGTCGATTGCCTTGTTAAGTTCCAACCCAGCAGTTGCAAATACGATTATATACATGCACATGTTCAAAACCAGAATCATCCCCACAATTGAACTTACCTTTTGCTGGCCCAACTTCATTGAGGCAGATGACAAAGATGCCATTGTGGTAGTCAATGTGATAGCTAACAACAAATTGTACAGTTTTTATATTCATTTCTTGCTTGCAGCGTATGTTCTTTGTTATGGAGAAATATCATCATTTCTTGCGGGTTTAGTTTCTCGTTTCTTCGGTAAAGTATTAATGCCTTCATTTGTGCGAAGGCGAATTACTTGTCAGGCTTGCCTTCCTCCTACGCCACGTTTTTTTGTTCGTGGCCTTGAAGTTACCAATCTTGATATTTAGGGAATCAATACCAAAGTAAATTACAGACAGTCATCCTTTCTATCATATCATGAAGGTTGGGCTTAATCAGCACACTTCAATCCCATGTTTCCATGAAGCTGTTTAATACTATTTAATGCTTAAAAATAAGTCGTAAAAGTGTTTCTATGGAATTTTTGAATTAGCAAAAAAGATAATTTAGTATCTTATCTTATTTTAATGGAGAAGTTGCTGTTTAATAATTGAAAATATACTGGTCAAAAAAGTTTTTGAAGGGACTGAAGTTAAGCAGTAGCTGCATACTAAAAAGGGACAGATGTCTTCACAGTATTTTTTCCTTCGAATTTTACATTTCCTTCTATTGTTTTCCCTTCAAAATTTATATGCATGTATTTTTATAAATAAAAATATTTTAGCCTTCATATTTCACCTTACAGTGCAGAGGAGACTGGAAAATATTTGAGAGACTAAAATTTTGAGGTATATTATGCTGATATATTCAGGCATTCATCTATTTTTATTTTTCTTCAAGGTTTCCGAAATCAATTTTTGCATTCTTCTTTTTCATATTCAATAATTTTAACTATTTAGATTTAATCATGGTAGATCCTTTTATTACATTTGAAGTTTGATTTTCTAGAAGACAATGATTTGAATATACTAAATCCTTTGTGTAAAGTCTGAAGTTTCGACACAAAAAGCCACAATAGTAAAATTCGGAATTTTAAGGAGTCGGTCAACAAGTCAATGGTCGAATACAAAAGTTAACAAGAAACCAAAAGATTCTCTATTAAATAGAAGAATAGAAATACGATTACGATCATATCTGTCGAAAAGATAAATCGTACCTTTGATCAAAGATGAGTGAAGCGTCGACCATATGTCGAGTGTCCTAGAGATATCACAATAAGAGATGTCACATCAAATATAAGTAATAATAACTGCCATGTCAAGATAACAAACTCAATAGATTTTTGACCAACTGTCGAGACATATAGTAAAGGATTAATATTAGCCTCAATTACGAACTTCCATCTCATATAAAGAAAAATAAACCTCAGAGTCGAGAAATACCACCATGTCGAATACCACAAGCTTATAGCACTGTAAGGTAAAGTCCTTCCTAAAAAGTTCTTCAGAAACCTGTTTACAAGTCAGTTAGGGCAAGAATATTGTGGGAGTGCATTTCCACCCAACCATGAAGCATTTACGCTTTCCCGGAACCTTTCCTGACATGAAAGATACCCAGCCCAACTAGAAGTAATCTAATCAAGTAAAACTATATGAAGTAATGGAATTGTGTAATACAGCAACACGAACTTCAAATACCATCAAATACATCATAATGTTGTTACATGATTGAGTACCATAGGATTGAATAACATCCTTTTCAAATAGTATTAAATACTTCCAGCTCTTAGTTCTCACTCTTTTAGATCAGTCAAAGAGACTAACATAACCCATAAAGCATCACAATACAATAATTCATTACTTCAAAAGATCAAACAATCTCAATACATGCAAAGTTCATGAAAAATTCTATTTCTAGAAGTTCAAACATCTTCATTATTTAATCTTCATTCTCAACATTAACACAACTCAAATTCATAATCAAACATGGTTCATATCTCTCATTCATATAACATGTTAAAGTCTAGTACTCAAAATAATCAATGTATGCATCAATTTATTATATTTTCAAATCATAAAAAGAATAGGAATCATCATTGATAACAATATTAGTGCTTAACGACCATCTTGTACATTATTATAGAATCTTTCATGATATATCATATATCGTTATCTCAATTAGGTAACCTTTCTCGCTCTATATAATATTGGTTGTTTCCAAAATGATTCAATGCCATAGGATAGACTGAATAATTTTCCTAATATAACAAACCTTAAGAACATATTAAATATAATCATCTAACAAATCCAAATTGAATCCATAGCTATGACATGACACAATATCTAGTAAGCATTGTTAGGTTCTGGCAAGGCAACTAACTTGATGTTTAGCATTCCAAAAGTAATTACAGGCAGTCAGGTTAGAAGTTCAAGATGTTTTCTTGTCCTAAGGCATCTGATATATATGTGAATTCTCAATCAATCTAGAAGTAGAAATTTGTTATTGACTCAATATGTTATTTGTAGTGCTTTCTTTATACCTTTGAAAGTAGTTTTAGAAATTTGCCCCATGTCAAAGCTCGTATATGAATACTGTCATCTAAATAAGGCCATGTACACCTGAAATTTCCTAGTACCAAAAAGTAGGTGAATTTTCCAAACTGCAAATTTGCTTATATTCAGTGTAAAAGGGCACTAATAAATATTAAAAATTAGGAAGACCCTAATAGCTAGCATGGAGTCACCATGGGTATCCAATATTCCAAATCGCTTTAAATTTATGAAGGAGCAGGGTTGAAGTGAGTTTAGTTAATTAAAAAGTACCAGATTTAATTCCATTATATTCTATTAACTTCCCCACCACTAACTGTCAAGATAAATCATCCTTTGAAATAGTCACACATTAATTGCAATTACTAGAGTTTAGTTGGAAAGGAAATGAAGACTAAACTATTTAGCACATATTATAAAATTAAATACATTTCTAGAATGCTACGAGGAACCCCAATTTAAGATTAAAAAAAACATCATACACTTATATATATTTTCGGATTTAATACTGCGGGATAATTGAGAGTTTGTCAAAATCTTAAAATAATTACAACAGCCATCAAACTTAGCCTACTCATCTATTTATATATCAAATCACTTGGCGTAGCCAAGAATCAAACTTTTTAACTACGCAAGATGCTGTTGGGGATTAAACTAACGGCAAAAATAGGGCTTCTTTTATTAATTAATATGCATCCAATTTATCCATAAATCATCAATTCCCATTTGTTAATAGTAATTTCAGTGCTTTTTCCTATCTAGCGTCTAAAGTCATCTATTTTATTAATAATTAAATCCATTTCCTGATGCTGGGAATGGATTTAGCAAGGACAGAGGAGCTTTTGTACTGTTGCCAAATCAGAGTGAAATTATTATAGAAAAAAGATACGCATGATACTCATAATCAAAGAATGAGACCGTTGGTGAAGCATGTTATGGAGAATAAAAAGCCTGATGGAATTGAAGTTAGGTGTGCGATAATAAGATAATGGTTCGCAAGGGACATGGATTCATATCCTAATTACTGCCAAACTCTATTCAAATATAACAGCCTTCAAGCTTCGCCTACACAAATACTTACCAAAACTCTTGGCATGAGCAAGATTCAAGTTTCGATGACTTTGAACGGTGCTGTTGGTGGATTCAAGATTTGATGACTATGAAAGGTGCTTTTGGTGGATTCAACTAATGGTAAAACAGGGCATTTATACATTTACTAATACGCTGCCGAACTATGGCAAAACAGAGCATTTATACAATTACTAATACATTGTCGAACTCTTCATTTCACAAGATCGACCAATATCAGGATTTGCACATTTTGTGCGTTGCTAAAATCGACTTATAAGTCTTAGACAAAGAAATTAACACAAACTTGGACAACAAAATCATTGTTTATTTTCCTTCCATTAAAGAGTGAGCTCCTAAATGAAATTGATATTTGACGTTTTGACCGATCTCTAAAAAATATGAGCTTGAAATGTGTTGTAAATGGGGTTTTGTGGAAATGAAAATTCTAGACATTCTAGTAATGGAAAGTGGTATTTAAGAAAACATAACAGGTTTAACGTTTCACACCCAAAACTGAGATAAAGATCTTAACAGTTTCCCCAAAGTAAATAACATTTCCAGACATATTTATCATAGCAATTGACAAAGAAAGGAACCTGAATTTAAAAAGTGATTGAAGAAATCCAAAGTATTTCTCCTCCTTGCCGTGCAATTCCCTGTGACCTCTGCTCTGTTCCTATCGCTGCCCATCCTCTTTTCATAGACTTAAACTCAGATTCACAAGGAAACTTCTGCAGATTCCCAGCACAGAAACTAGAAATATTTGCACCATGCCTATGTCTGGTGGCGATATCCTTCAATATGTTCCAACCAATTCTCCTTCCGGCTGTCACCATTGCCATCCTCACTCACTAAATTATCTCCAAAGGAACGTTGTAACAATCCAGTGTAGCATCGCCAAACCATGCCTTCAAGGGATCCCAATGCCAGATCGACGAAATGAATTTAAAGATAATTTGGCCATCTCCTAGCTCAACACCATGCAAACGAGGCCTTTATTCACTTCACTGAAAACCCACTCTTCGTCAAAATAAATTCAACTAGGAGATGTGTCATTTCTTTTGTGATAAATCAGTTGAAATTCCCCAAATAGCAAATAACTAAGTCTTAGTTAAATAACGTGACTCAAAAACAGTTCCTAAAACTGAGCGACTTCTTAATGTTTAAAAAAAAGATTTACTATTTTTGAGGCGTAAATCTAGGATTCAAACAAATGGTTATGACACTTTGTTATGTTAATCATAATATGTGACTCGAATAGTCACAAAAGTCTTTCTAATATAAATAATAGATACTCTCTAATTGTTGTTCACAAACTTGCTAAAAATATGACTAGCTGGAATTACTGTGTTTTTTATCCGTTTTCAATTTTTAAAGTGTATAGTTCTTTGATTATTTAAAGATCAATAAAAACCCATCTAGAACTTCAAAGTAGCATATGTTAGCTATTTCAAAATAACTCGAAGTAGCAAATTAGAAATCATTAATAATTATAAAAATTATAAAATTGAAATTAATAATTTTAAGTTGATTATTTTTTATTAATGGTAACAACAAGTTTTGAAGGGGCCCCGAAACCTTTTAACAAAAGTGAGCTTAAGATAGATCATTAAAAACTTCCAAAATGATTCAGTCTAACCAAGAAAAGGTCAGACACAAACAACAACACCAAAAGACTGCATCAAAATAAACAATGTAAATTGGAGTCCACACAAGATAGCAGCAAGGCTATCCAGAAATCTCTTTTTTATGAGAATGAAGGGTCATGTCAAAAGATGAGAAGCATTTTGTAGAATGTTTCCCTTTAACAGTAATCCAACCAGAATTTTAAGTTGACTATTAAAAAATAAGCAGAATTATTTATTCATGGGGCCACCCCTTCCACAAAATATTTCCCAAAATGTTGAACAGTGGCTGCTAGTCAAAATAAGCATAGTAGCCACCTTCAACCCATGATCTTTTTTTTCCAACTGTGATTTATTCAGATAAACAACCTACTTGCTAGACACAACAAACATAACAAAGAACATTTCCAAATTGAGTGCTTTTCCAAATGCCATGATTTCAATCTTTATACCATGATAGCACAACACATATGGAAGGATCATAGTTACATAAAATGAAATAAAAACAAACAAATCCAAAAACAGCAATTTTATTTCAATTTGTGGACAGCAACTGAAATTAATGAGATTTGACAAGTTAGCATGTCAAATTACACATCTCTGAGCTTCCTGTATCCTTTATTCCATAGCTAGTCAATAATTGATAATGCAGTCATCTCTGGCAGGGCCAATCCTTCTTGGTAGCTCAGCAAAACAAAGCCTTATTCCTTGCTTGTAATCTCCTTACTCCTGGCTGCAACCTCAAAAAAACACAATAGTCAATGGCTTTCCTTTAAGCTGTTTGAACGACTCTTTAACACTCCAATCTAAACACGCAGACTTGCAACTTTCGCTTTAGCAAATAAATCCGGCTTATCCAGCATTTGGAATACATTTGACCTCCTCCAATCATAACAAGAGGCATGCACTCTTTAGCAACATCAAACAACTGCAACAGCAATCTGATTGATTCTCCTTCCTAACAGATTCTCATTTCTCCTTCAAAATTTTTTGTCATTTTTTGATCACTTTCAAATATTTTCTTGAATCTAGACAACTGATATTTTCTCTGCTAAAACTCCACAGGCATCTACACATGGCATAAACACAACAGCCTGAAGACAAAGCAAAAAGAATATGACTATAAATTGGAGGACACTACATTATCGCCATAAGCTCTGATACCAAGTTGCAAAACACTAGCACATAAATCAAAATAAACTTTCACACTATATTGGTCCAAGTCTTGTTATAAATGTTGGTATGTTTTCTCCAGTTTCCTTGCAGCAATCTTTTCAGCATTGTCAGCTCCTCTTGAACTGATAAACTTTCAACAAGAAACTCATCCACCAATAAACTTCAGCCTCCAATCACATTTTCATATGCCATTTAAAAGTAGCAGCGTTCAAACTAGTAATTTCCTCACCTTTTTTTGTTTAAACACTTTCCATAACTGATCTTCTCCTGGCCATGAGACAACTCCCATGCTCTTCTCTCAAAAGGAGAGATTATGCACTCCGCTTGCACAGAGGTGCTCCATGGGCCATTAATCTCTGACTAGTAGCTTCACACAATGCTTCTACATTTTCCTAAACATTATTAGGAGATATAGTTAACAAACTTTATATTCAACAAACTTGCAGTTCAGTTTCAACTGACTGCATTGATTTCCTTTGTGGAGGGAATGTAGGAGAAATTACTTCTGCCAACACACTCGCGTTCAGTATAGTGCTTTGTGTATAAGAGGAATTTTATCAGTTCAATATTTAGTGTAAAATGGAAGGTGCTCAGTATGTGCGGATTTCATTTGTTTATTTTTTCTTCATGGAAAAAGTGGGACACTATTGTATGATCACCCTATCTTCAAAGTTTTCTTCTTCACGTCTCTCATCTATGCCCTATAGCTCTGCAAATCTAGAGATGGGAGGTGATAGGCGATGTGTGGAGTTGATTAACTATGGCCATTTGAAAGGAAATGCCACCATTTGGAGGCTTCTGGTTAGAGGTAGTCTCTAACCCTACATTGAGAATTTACATGGCTGAGATCCAAAAATCATTGAAATTTTTGCCAAAAATTGGAAAGATGGTAATATTGTGCTTTTTGGTAGGAAGGTAGACATTGATGATCTAATTTCATTGCAAAGATCACTGGGTTATTGATAGAAGGTCTCCAATTTTATAGGGACAGAAAGTATTCCAATGTGGTAGTTAAAAAATTTCTAAAGTCATGAGAAAAATAATATGGTTAGCTCCAAAAAATTCATATTCTTTTAATGAGTGATGTTGCCAACATAGGGAATACATGAACCTACTGGGATACAAAAGAAATAGGGAGATTTCCAAGATATCCATTAGTTTTTGAAAATAGCAGTAGCAAAAGGGTACTGACTCATGGAACAAAGAGGTTGACTACGTGAATTAACAGAAAATTAATTCATAGTAGAGAGCAGCATTGAAGCAAGAACATCTACCACGATAAAAAAAAAGGCAGCAAAAACTAAACCACCACCATCGTAGAGTATCACACATCCACAAAATAGTCTTGAAATTATTCAACTTAAACCAAACCAGGTGCCACGTAGGGCTAAAAACCAAATTCAAAGTTTTGAGCAAACGTTAAAAAACAAAAACTAACCAAAAGGGAGGCGAGGAGAAAACAACATTCTCCACCCTCTCGTTCACAGATAGCCACAGAGCTATTTTCCATCCCATAAGCACTTCGATAGTAGAAGATTGGCCTACTCCTCATGCAGGAAATTGAAGAGTTCTCGATTATCTTTAACAATGTCCTTATCCTCTGAGGCTTTCTCATTGAGGAGGTAGAGAGTAGTGTTAGACACATGCATCACCTTAAGTGCAAACTTATTGACATCCGTCAGATGCTTGTTGGTAGCTTCCAGATCCCAGGTTAGTTTAGACACTATATTCTCTATAGAGGCAAATTGGTACTTAGTTCTTCCCATTAGGCCGCTTCCAATATGCTCTTTATCTGCACTGGGGTCTTTTTCCTTCAACACCTCCTCAACCACATTGGTTTGGATACTGGGGTCTTTTTCCTTCATCACCTCCTCAACCACATTGGTTTGGATTTCCACCTATTTAGTCTCATTGCCCGAACCCTCTTTACTGGGAAAGCCTACAAAAGCATCCTCCTAGGAAGAAGCATCCTCCCAACTCATGAGCTCTCTGATAGCTCTTTTCCCCTGCTCTTTAGCAAGGCGGGAGGAGCAACGGATAGAGGTGGGTTCAGGCTCAGAGGTCTTGGGGAAGTCGAGATTAATAATAATCTTTGTATGCTTCTTAGAAGGGGGTGGAGAGCTGTCATCAGGGTCCCAGGTGTGCTTCTAAGAGCTAGGGGTGGGTTGGGTTTCAGAAGACTTGGGGCTTGAAGCAGGGGTGGGAAAACCATGGTTGAGAGAAATCGTAGGTGACAAGGGTTGGTGAGCGGAGTGGGAAACCTACAGAGGTGGAGGGGGGCAGAGGGTATGGTGGAAATTGTATAAGCGGAGGATAAGGCCCTAATGGAGATAGATGGGGGTTTTACCAAGGGATATGGCCTCATTCACAATCTTCACGTTAGCCTCCAACGAATGCAAAAGGTATAAAGGGAAGGAGAATAACAACTTATGCCGAAAATGGTTAAGAAATGGGAGATGATAGTTAAAAAATGTACCAAACCGGCCCTCCAAGGTGAAATATTTCATCACTAGCTTGCACATCTTAGGCTAGAATGTTGCGAGCTTAGAGACGTTGTAGCCACCATTAAGTGGAGAAGGGGTAGCTTCATCCTTGCAGAATTGTGCAAACTCTGACTTCGCTTGAGTCTTAGCAATTTTTTTCCATTTCCTTCCCGTGGTCAGCATTCCCATTGCCTGGCTAATAACCTCCTCATTGATTTGGAAAGTGATGTCATTAATAGTGACCTCCCTTTTATTCCTAGTTTTGGCAACCTGTCTAGTGATCATTTCATCATGACCTTGGAGGCATTCCATAAAAGGTAGGATGCCACCCTCCTTGCAAAAATACATAGCCATGGGATCAGAGGAGAATTCCTCCTCAATCCTATCAGGCTCAATTCTTTTCCTATCTCCACCCATATTCTTCCCCTCGAGCCGCCTACAGAGAAACCTAGAAACCAAAGGAAGACCAGAGGAAGGATCTGTCACACTAGACTCGGCTCCAAAAATTCATAGAACAAAATTTGGAAATGCTGAGAAAAAAACTAAACAGGGGATTAGAAGTCATGTCAAGCCATAGAGATTAATTAAGGCTTTGATTATCATGGGGTTCACAAAGCCTTGCCATGGAGGCCACTAGGGTTAAAATGTGGGAAGTACACAATAACCCATAAATGTCATCAAAAAAATCCACTTCATATCTCTTGACAACCTCTAAAGATTTATTTTTACACAAAGCTCATTTAAAGTAATGATAGACATTTAAAGGAAGTCTCAAGCCCATATGCCACATCATACCTCTTTGGAAATTTAAGTTACTATCATAGCGAGCCATGTGGTTGGCAAAGGAGGTTGTGACAGGGGTCACAAAAATGAGCTGGCACCTAGCCCCACCACAAGGCGTCTTGTTGAAGCTACCCTTTTTAAACTTCATGAGATTCAAATTCTGCTTCTCTCATTTCCTGCTTAAGCAGGTCCTGAGTATTCTGAGGAAGCTGACTAAAAGCTCTCCTACACCGAAGCCCGTTAAGATGCAGACCGGTAGTAGCCATGGCATCAGCAACTGTATTGCCTTCTCTGTAGATATGTGTGATAGTAACCCTATGTGTGCAATCCATAATGTCATGGATATCACTAACAATACTATCCACTTTCCAGCCAGCATTACAAATACCCCTAGAAGCATCAATTATGGTTTTGGAGTCTCCTTCGATAGCAATGTTGGTTTAGCCCATGGACATGAAAAATCTCAACCCCCAGAGGAGAGCCATATCCTCAGCCTGGTTGACAGTATGGTTCTGTAGGGGTCCAGCATAGGCCACCACTTGTAATACCCCAAAAATGGACTATAGGACCATTAACCTTCTACATTGAAAAATTGATTGAAATTGACACAAAAGTCCTAACCTAAGGCACATTTGTGCATCAGATCATCAAAACCATAATTGATTTTATCCTAATTTTGCATCAGAGAATATTCCTTAAATATCATAATTATCTTTAATTAAATTTTATTTGGCAATAAATCATATTTATCCTCAAATTTAAATAATTGAATATTTTGAATATTTAATTAATTAATTTAATTCTACCACTTAATCATTTGATTAGATTTAATTATATTTATTCCTAAATTATATTATTTAATTTTGACAATAAATCAAAATTCCTAAGAATAATTGGTTAAATTCTTATTTAATTAATTAAATCTAGTTGTCAATATTTAATGATATAGTTTGGAATAAAAGTTTGATTTAATAATTGATTAACCCATAAATCAATTGTTTTAATTCCAAATCAGTTAAGTTGAGAATAAATCACTTTATTTTGAAATTAATTCATATTAAATCATGCACAATTAGAAAAGCAGTCAACTTTAAAACAATTGTTAATTTCAATTTGTTAACTTTCTAAACTCAACATGTGATTGTGAGCTGAAAAAGTGAACTAAACTCTATTTTGAGATAAAAACTATTTTTTTGCATGATTTTATGAGTTGATCTCTTCCTAATTTCTTGTTAACTCAAAAATCAACCTGAGTTTATCAAGAGTGATTTATGGCTTTTCTCAATGCATCCTCAAGCCATGGATTTCTATATAATTGAGGCTCAATCCTTTATCTTTGATATCTCTCGAATTTGTATACTTACTCTAGCGAATTTGCATTTGAAGAATCAAGCTTTTGTAAAATAGGCGATTTGTGAGATCTTTGTTTTCAATTCATTCATTTTCATATCATAACATTGTTAGAATAGATTCAATTTGCATATCATTTCAATCCATTCTAGATTAGTTTCATATCAAGTTTTTCATCTTATTGCATACAAAATTAACAAAAAATAGATTAATCTGCATTCATATCTCATTGCTTTCAATCATTCAAATCCTTCGTTTAGGTGTTGCATCATCACCAATCTTAGTCTAATCTAAGAATACCATACTCACACCTACTAAAAGGTAGTAAATCACCTAGTTAGCTAATTTCATTTATATTGTAGGATTTTGATTTTGCTAACCTCTAATGTTTTACTGAAGTGTTGTGTTTCTAGCTAGGTACAATTTTCACACACACACACACACACACACACACACACCACTAAGAAGCCCTTGTAGTCATGGATGACACCACCACCAGCTTGGAGCTGATTGCCGATCGAGCCATCAAAATTCAATTTGTGCCAGGTAGCACAGGGAGGAGTCCAGACAGTGGCATTTCGAACAACAATTTTGGTGTTATCAAATTTTGCAAATCCCTTATCCATGCCACAGTTCATGGAAATTTTGTGGTCCCAAATAGAGGGTGGGAGACTAGGAGTCTTCCACTGAGTGACAAGTAAGCTTTCTTAGAGTAATTTGAGACCGAGTTGGAACACCGTCATGCTATTCAGTTCAGTGTCTCTGAAAATGTTGTTATTGCATTCCTTCTAGAAGGACTAGCAAAAAATGGGCAAGGCCTGATTCCAAATGAGCTTTATGAAAGGCTGGTGGGAAAGGGAGAACCAATTATGGAACCAATCATGAATATCCCTATTAGGGATCCACCAAATGCAAAGACGGGTCAAAATCTGTTGCCAAACCTCAGTCGCAAAATCACAATGGATAAATAAGTGATTTATGCATTCCTCCTCTTTTTTACATAGGCAGCACCTATTAGCAAGACTAAAGCCCCTCTTGGTGAGGTTGTCCAGAGTGATAATTTTACCATGTAGCACCATCCACAAGAAGAATTTGACCTTAGGGATAAGTTGTGGTTGCAAAACCTTCTTCCAGCAAGTAGTGTCAACAATTTCTGAGTTGATCTAATAATTATAAGCTATTTTGACCATGAAGCCACCATGTTGGGTATGATGCCATATGAGTCTATCAGGCCTGTCAAACAGGGGAATGCATACAAAGTGGATCAAGGTATTGAGGTTAGTAGCTAGATTGAGGAGATCTGATCTATCCCTTAGGAAAGGGATAATATCGATCCATTTGCCATTGATTATGAAGTTGGAGACCAGGCTGTCCACCCCATGGGTAAGAATGATTCTCAATTGGGAGAAATGAGTGGAGGCAAGAATACCATCAGGTAACCATGGGTCCTCCCAAAACCTAATATCCCTACCATTTCCCAATTGCCATATAGTCCCTTTTTCTAGAATACCTTTATTCTTAAGGATATTGTTCCAAATTTTGGAACCTCTTGGGTGTCCCTGAACCATAAAAAGCTTATAGAAATGACCTCCATCCAAGTATTTAGCCTTCATAATTTTGCACCAGTCAGCAAAACTCGAGACCAAGTTCCAAGATATTTTGGATAGCAGGGCCCTATTGAGATTGTTAATTCTTCTCAGCTCTAGGCCCCCCAAGTGTTTAGTGAGGCAGAATTTTTCCCAGCTGACCAAAGGGAGACTTCTCTTTTCCTCAGATCTCAACAAGAGGAAGTTTCACTGTATCTTTTGCAACTTGTCAACCATGAAACCTAAAATTTTTAATATGGAAAGGAAATAGATAGGAATACCTTGAAGAGAAGCAACAAGGAGTTGGAGCTTACCAGCACTGCTAAGTAATTTACCTTTCCATCCAACCAACTTCCTTTGAATTCGATCAAGGATGGAGTTCCAAAACTCATTCTTCACATCTTTGATAGTAAGAGGGAGATCGAGGTAAGTCGTAGGGAGTGAATCAGCCTGGCAGCCAAGAATTCTTAAAATCTTTGTTTAAACCGCAGGTTTAGTGTTGAAGAAGAATATTCAGCTTTTGTGGTAGTTAATGTGTTGACCCAATGTGGTAGCATATCTGTCAAGCACAAGTTTCCATACCTTAGCCTCCAAAACTAAGGAGGTGCCAAAGAAGAAAGTGTCATCCACAAACTGTTGTAGGACTTCAGGGGGAAGGCTAGAAGCAGGTTTGATACCCTCAATTTCTCTAGAATGTGCCAAATGCATCATGTTACGACCTAGGACCTCGGCCAGAAGGATAAAGAGTTAGGGTGATAGGGGGTCCCCCTGGTGGAGACCCTTGGCAAGAGAAAATTAGTACCTAGTTTTCCATTAAGCAACATAGAGAATCTGATAGTTTTAGTATCGGCTTTGATCAAGGTTATGAAGTCTTGAGAAAATTCAAAGGAGGCTAGGACCTTATAGAGGAAGGCCCAATTGACTTTATCATAGGCTTTAGAGATGTCGAGCTTGAGTGTCATGCCAGTAGCCTTACTGTGATAGATAGAGTGTAGGATTTCATGAGTGGTGATGGCTGCGTCCAAGATTTGTCTACCAAGGACAAAACCTTTCTGATTGGGATTAATGAATTTTTTGAGCAGAGGTTTGATTCTGCTAACCATAATCTTAGAGAAGATTTTGTACAGGGTATTACAAAGACTGATGGGTCTGAGCTCCTCCATAGTTCTGGGCTCATCACACTTGGGCACAAGGACAATAAAGATGTCATTAAGTTGTTTGAGAATTTTCTTAGTTCTGAAGAAGTCCCTAGCCACATGAGTCACATCATAATCAACAATATCCTAGAATTCTAGAAAAAAAGCCGAGGGGAAGCCATTAGGTCTAGGGGCTTTGAAGGAGTCACATGATATCCATTAGTTGATCCCAATTCATTATAACTATTTCAGAGATAATAGAAAGATAAAAGAAACATATAGAGAATGCACAACTATGAGAATCCTATTAATGAATGCAAAATCCAAAAAACTATGGCATGTTAAAAAGGAAATTGTATGGTAAAATTTATTCAAAGAATTTCAACATGATGGTTCACTTTAATGTTTAGAAAATATGCATAGGCTGAATTTCTCCAAGACTTGTCTCTTCAAGACATGCAGAGACTACATCACGTATACAAAATGAATTTAGTGAAGATGCTTTACAAATTTCCAAGAAAATGAGTTTTCCATGCTTAAAGGAAAATAATTTGTGCTAGCAGCTTCTAGTTTGCGCTAAATAATGAATACTTCCTCTTCTACACAAAGCACTAAATTGGAGAAGGTGACTAACACATAAAAAAATACATATGAAAAACTTGTAGGGTTCCACACTATAAGTAGCCAAAGCTTAGACTATGTTGGTTAAGCCCAATCTATTTTAAATGTGTGCAATATTTCAATATAAGATTCTTTTATTTGTGATTTTTATGTTGAAGATGTTCATTATTTGAGAAGGACTGAGCTATTTTCAGATCATTGGTTTAGAATTCATAAAATTAATGTAAGACAACTCAATTATACATTAAGACTTTTTTCCAAGCCTATTTTCCCTTGCATGTGATTTTTTAGATTAAAAATATTTCAAATCATTTATTATAGATTGAAATTTGTTAAGAATATGAAGTCCAACAATCATGTGACCATTCCATCATTCAATTTGTTCATTTTTTGTTGTCTCTTCATATTCAAAGAGCTAAAAAGTTGTGTAAGTATGATTACAAATGAATAAAGGTATTGCCCCACTTGAAGAGTAGATGTAACTGTTTATGGTGAACCACTATAAAATTATTGTTTTATGCTTTTACTTTGAATCTACATAACTATTTTCAAATTCCTTTTAAGTTACTCTTTTCTTTTGAACACTTGTTGTTAGAGCTATGGTGTTTGATTAGGTTGCACGAGAGATTCAATTTTGAGTGGAAAAAATGTTTGTTGAAGACAAAAACATAAAAAATTTCAATAGTTGCAACTATCAATTATGGAAGATATAGATGGAGGACTATTTATATCAGAATGATTTGTGGTAACCATTACATGGTAAAGCACATAAATTGATATCCATATTGGATGAATAGTTGGATATTGTAGAGAGAAAAGCACTAGGAGCCATCCAATTGTGCCTATTGCCTTCTATATCATTTAACATATCAAAGGTAACCAAAACTATTGATTTGATGAGTGTGTTGGGTAAGTTGTATGAAAATATCTCAGCATCAAATATAGGATATATATTGAAGCAATTGTTTAATATGAAAATGGTTGAAGGTGGCTCTTTAGTGAACCATTTATATGAATTTAATACAATTGATAGTGAGTTAGCTTCCATAAATGTTGATTTTGATGAAGATGTTCAGGCTATTGCAATTTTGTGTTCTTGCAAGAAAGATGAAATAGCTTGGTTATGGTATTTAGTAATTATGTTTTTGGTCAAAATACATTGAAGTTTGATGATGTTTTTTGTATATTCCTAAGTGAGTAAATGTGAAGGAAGATCGCGAGCGAGACTCCAACATTAGGTCATGTTTTGATCAGAGAAGAGAAGGGAATCTCAAAATAAAGCTCGATAAGAGTCCAAGCAGTCATGGGAAATCATGAGGAAGATCAAAATCAAAAGGTAGAGATACTAGTTCCTAGTATTGTGGAAAACAAGGCCATGTCAAAAGGAATTGTTGGTCTTATAAAAAAGTTTAAAATTAGTTAAAATAAGATGGAGCCAATGTAATAGACCAATAAGATGTAGGTATTCTTATTCTAACCTTGGAAGAAAGTACAACTAATGTTTGGCTGCTTGGTTCAGAAGCATCATTTCATGTCACTCCATGCAATTTAAAAAAAAAATTCTAATATCAATGACTTCGGTAAGGTTTTTATTAGTAATAATAATTCTTATGATGTTATTTGAAAAGAGTCCATAATTTTCTCAAACTAAAAAATGGAAATAGTAGGGTATTGCAGGATGTTAGATATGTTCCTTAGCTGAAACATAATTTGATTTTAGCTAAACAATTGGATTCTCAAGGGAGTAAAATCACTTTTGAATCTAATACATGGAAAATGAAAATGGGGCCTTGGTAATCATTTGGGGTAGAAAATTAGTCAACTTGAATGTAGTAGAGGGTCATCCTAAGTGGGAGTTGTTCGTCCCACACCTATACTCTTTCATTGCCTACTCATCCTTATAATTGAATGAGGCCTTTGTTACCTAGAAGAAGGCTTTGGAGAAATCTAAGAAGGGAAAAGAGAAAGTGTTAAGCCCTCATGATCTGCCAATGGTAGAATTAAGTTCTACTAGATAGCAATACGAACAACCAAAAAAGAGCCTAGTCATTCTCAGTGATAAACCTACGATATTATAGTAGCCTTTTAGATATATGGAAAATATGTGAATGAGTCAAATAAGAAGTGACTGAATGTGGTTCCATAGGAATATGGATTTGATGATTGAGATGATCCAAAGTGAGGGGCACAAGCTATACAGTCTATGGCTCATGGCAAACATGGTGCAATAATTCAAAACCTCAAAAAGAACCCAAAGAGGCTTAGATTTCTTGGCTACGACATAGCTAAAGAATCTATCATAGCATATGACCATAATGTATTGGAATTGAAAGGGTTTTCTCGTGTGCTGGTTACAAGATATTCCCCAAGGCTTGCAAGAACCTTGTTGGAGATCCTCATGTTGATGAAATTATTAAAATGAGAGTTGTGGATTGATTTTTTTATTTTTTGTGAATGAAAGGGAAAGTGAATATGGAGGACAATAAAATTAAGTGTATACAAGTGATATTTTGAAGAATTGGAACGTAACATGGAAAAATATATTCTTCCCCATGATGTGGACATGGGAAATGTTAATGAAGAAACTATTTTTGTTGCCATGGAACTAGAGGAGACGAAACAAGTAGTTGACCTCCAAGGAATGTAGACCAAGGTTTATTACTCATGCACTCCAAAGGAGGTGCAACAAAAGTTTTTGTCTTCAGGCACAATGAATTGAGTTACAATTTTGATAAAAAGGTTTGGTTAGCCAAAAGGGTATGCTTATTTTGAGTTTGTTGAGCTTGAAGAGGTCCAAAATGCTCTTCTTTTTAAGGAGTTCAAATTTTATATTCACAAATTGAAGTTTTCTTCTGAAAGAACAAATATTCTAGGAACGAAATTTTTTTTAGGATGAAGGTTCAATCCCTATTTTAGATTTTGTCAAAGAAGACCTTATATTCCACGATATTTTTACTCTATTTTTGGTTATGAGAAAATTCCTAGATCCAAGCGCCTCATGTAATACATGTCTGTGGAGTTTGAAGTTGGAGATCCAGTACATTTGAAGTGCTTTTTAATTCCAAAAAAAATCATTTCCAGGGGAAAATAATTTTGACAAGAGAATTGTTGATTCCAACTTAACATGGAGAAGAGTCATCTAGAGCATTTGTGAATAGAATTTTGAGAAGCTTAAGTCTTCTAAAACTTCTTGAGACTAGATTACAATGTGATATTATGAGAAAAGAGTAGGGGTATCTTTTTTTATGGCTGCTTAGGTTGGACTTCAAGTTAAAGACTGTTTAGAATGTGAAGTCCAATGGTCACACGATTGTTTAATTATGAAATCCATTCATTTATTTTTTGTCTCTTTGTATTTAAAGAGATAAATCATTATATAATATGAGTGCAAATTGGATATATTATTTTATCAAAGAACCAAATAAAGTTATTTTCCTTCATGAAGAGAGCATGTAGCTAGTTATAGTGAACCACTATAAAACTAGTTTTTTGTACTTTTTCTTCAAATCTCCATTTTTATTTTCAAAATGCTTTTAAGATTCTCTTTTGTTTTTAACAAAATATTGATCCAAATAATAATTTGTTGTGTAAAATGTACTAGATCAAGTCTACATAACATTGATTGATTATATTGATAAATTTTAGATTTTTAGGCAAGAAAATAACCCAAAATGAGGTGTATTAATTTTACAAATTAATTTAGTCATCTAATAGAATCTTAGGGCTCTAATAGTAGATTTACAAATAAAAGAAGTTCTCAAAAAATAAGATTTCTTAGAAATTACCTATAAATCAAGTGCCTAAAAATGAATTGAAAATGATACTACCCCAAGTTCTTACTAAATGAATTGGTAATTTATAAATAGATGATAAATTCTTAAATTATAATCACAATATTCATATTCCATAGTTGACTCTTCAATTTGTTGATAATGGTTTTGGTATGCTAGTTCATACATGCTTGAGTCGTGAAATATATAAGGTAGAATGGTGAAGGTTGTTCCCATACTTATAAGGTGTTTATCCTTAATATTCTTCTATAAATATAAAAAAATAACATAATAAATCTAAAATAATTAACATAACCCTTAATTAGGAATAACCTATGGATATTTTGTTCTTAATGGTTAATAAATATTAGAATGATATGCATGAATAGAAACCGCTTAGTAAAAATACATATTATTAACTAGATAATTTTTTAATCCATTCAAAAAATGAAATTTATGGGTAGAAGATCAACAAGTTCATATATTTAAAAAGGTCAAATTTTTATAAGTTTATTAAAATTTCAAATAGGTTTTGAAAGGACACAAAACCCTATATATAAAATGCTACCATTAGCTAAGCATCAATAACTTGACAACCAAGTAAAAGCCATAAAAATAACTACAAACTGACTAAACAAAGAAAGAACAAATAGAGAATAGGAAGCCAAATAATTTTTTTCATGGCCTCATCGACCTCAACTTCCAATTGGGAGGTTTCCCAAGAAATATTCTTCCAGCCTTGGAGATCTTGGGAAAAGTGCATAGTCGTGCTCATCAAATTCCCCATGGTCCTAGTATAAGGACCTTTTCTATCTTCCACATTCATCTAAGCTTTTTTATCCCCAATGTCCAAATTGACAACCATAGATGGTTCCACATAAATATTTTCAAACTTATTCACCAAATCTCAAATTTCCTCTATATTATTTTTTGTTACCTTATGGCTGAAGGTGACGAGACTACACAAATTATCATTAATGCTTTCGAATTTGGTCTCTAGGGCCACAATCTTACCCTCGAAATCCATCCTCATAGTATTTCTATCTTTAACTACTTTCTTCAATAAGGCCACTAGAGCTTTACCCTCATTTTTATCCAATGGAAGATTCTTTTTCTATTTGTTCTCAAATTGAGTTTGTAAGCCCCTAACCTTAATGTTGATCTAGTTAATCTCTTGGAACATCCATTTTATCAACCGGAAGAAATCCCTTGCAAAATTGTAGGCAATAGCCAAAAGATCAAGGGGGATTTCATGTCTGGAATTAGAAGATGAGAATCCACAAGGAGATCATGAGGAAAAGGAGGGAGACCCTCCCTACAAGAATCATAGGCCTTCTCTTTAGTATTTGGGACCATATTGACTAAATGCACCTGATGAGAGGATTCTTCATGGGGTAAAGAGAGAGGGGTTGAAATTTAGATTTGGTCTTGGTAGGGCCTTTCTTCTTAGATAGTTTAGGGATGGTACCTTCCTTAACAAGGGAAACCATCTCTGAATCTTTAGTTTCTCAATCATCTTTTTCAAAATAAAGAGTATATGAATAATTTTGATCCAAATCTTCCTCATCATCCATCTAGAAATAGGGGAAGTCCTATTTTTTAATTTGGAGGGGGGAGACTTAGATTTCCAGTTCTCTACAATTACCAATATCAAACCCTCATGTAATATTGGGTTTCTAGGGTTCTTGTCATGATCCTTAAAGTTAGTCACCAAGGAGGAAAGAAAATAAAACAAAAAAGAGATACACATTTTACAAAAAAAATGATTGATCAAAAAATAGTGATGACTATAGCCAACTATGAATCTATCAACAAGGGAAAAGTATTGAATGATTACATGAGTGGGAAACACACATCCACCTTAGATTTCATTTCAAAATAGGTTTGGTTTAGGCTTGGTGAAACCAAGCCTATACCTTGACCTCCAAAAATTTGGTTAAGACATTGGAATGCCAGATTTTTGCTTGTCATAATTTTTTGAGGGCCTTCCTTATCATATTTTTTACGAAATAAAAACCCATTAGAGTTCTCACTGTCCTAATTTCAAAAATGTAAATTTCATAGTGATATGATTATTTTTACTATTTTTACATTATTTATTAGTTAAAAGTGGTACCTAAATGTAAAATAGTGAGGTTCACTAAAACTTTAATAATTTTTTTGTTTTTTAGGTATTTTAGAAAATAAATTATATGACATCAGTCTACATACAATTCTTTTGAAGACTAAAAAAAGAATTTTGAAAAAATATGAAATTTTCATCAAATTATGGTGGTCGTACACCAAAGGTTTAAAAAATGCTTTTAATAGTCAATTAAAAAAAATATATTCAATAAAAAAATAAGGAAAAATATGCTCATCAATATTTTGTCTTAGGTATATTTCACGAGAAGGATTTGCAATAATTCTTTTATTTAGGTCAAAATATGGTGGTCGTACACGGCTATGGTATGGTCTTGAAATAGGCATTTTGAAAACATGGGTTTTAAACATTCCTAATAAAAAGAAATTTATACCATGTGGGTATTTAAATAAATTACATATTTGAAAAGTATACTCCGAGAGCTACATTTTATATTGCTAAAGTTTTTGGAGATTCAATTTCTAAGTGCCTCAAATTTAGACATCAATTGATAGGAAATTTGAAAAAAATGGAAAACACTTCCACTTTTTGCCCAAAAGTGGGACTCAACTTCTTGCAGCAACCCAAAACACCAAGATTTGTTCTCAAAGAAACCTAGGTAAGGGAAAACCCTAGTGGGAGTCAAACCCACTAGATGAATGTACTTTGTTAAAAGTACTACCCGGTTAAGAGAAAATAGAGAAAAAATGATGCACTTGTAACCATAGGCTTAGAATCCAATTTGCAGGCTCACTGCCTAGAGTACAATACTCACAATACAATCTCAGTTCTGGTCCTCAGTTAGGTTTACCCATCTATCTTCAATAACAATAGGGTGGACATACAATCCATTACAACTGAATTGAAAAATGGCATCTCCTATGCCAAGATAGTTCCAATGAAGTACAAACTCTTCCTTAAGTGCATAATAAAAATAACAACCTCTCTCACAGACAAAAAATCCTCTCATTCACTCCCCATTCTCACAATTACAAAATTATTTCTCATTTATACCGATTACAAAGAATAATCCACCACTAGGCTAGCTAAGACCTATTACAATAAAAGATATAAACATTATGCTCAATCTCCAATGCGATCCAAATCAAGTTGTCCAATAATTAGATAGGACTCAAATCTTCAACCATGAACACAATTATGTGTCACCAAGATAGCATCAAGAATCACAACATGCTACTCCATCAAGTTGTTTAGGACCTAAATGAAGAAACACCAACACACTACCAAAGTAGAAAATTGGATCACCTTAATCAATGTGGACCAACAATATGATCATCACATGATCCAAGCACAACAACAAGTAGCATGAATACCATCTATAACATTTACATCATCTTAAAATGAAATCTAAACTCATCTTTATCTCTGATCATCAAGAACACAAAAATACTGAACTCTGTCATAACAAAAGATAGCTTGTTGTATTATGAATCATGAAAAACACTAGCTACGAACACAATGATAAAGTACCATGTAACCAATAGCTTCACAACCTTTGAAACATCAAATAGAAGACATAAAACCAAATACCTATCAACTATACATAGGAACACTATAACATCAACAACCAACAACTTGATCATACCTCACTCAAACTATCATCAAAACTTTTGTGAACCTCTTTAAACCATCTATAGACACCTCTGAATAACACCTCATGATAGAAACTCAAGATCTTCAACATATCATCTGATCAATTGAAATCCTCTTCATTGAACAAACTCAACACACTATCTAAAACAATAATTAGTATGTTGACATCAATGAAATTACATTAATTTCAGCACACCTAAGTACCAAACTCTGACATGCTCAATAATCTTCCAACAATCTTCCTCTTCAACATTGATGGTAACATGTGTAGTGAAAAACTGATCAATACATAGACAACACTATATCCACCTGATCACTTTGAATATCCATCTTTAACTCAATCTCCCTCAAGCATAATTACCTTTGTTTTTCTCACAATCTCTCCCCCTTTGAAATCAATGGAAAAGGACCAAAGACATCAAAATAACTAAACTTACCTCAAAAGGAAAAAATAAGAAAATCTCAGTACCAAACCATGATAGCCAGAAGACTTCTCCCTCTAAGGAGTAGTCCCCACACTAGTACATTTGACCTAGTTTTTCTACAAAAATTTTCTACCATGAAATAAAAAGGTTTTGGCTGGTCAGATTATAGAAGGAAAAATTTCATTTTTTTAATCCATGCCCATGTTTGTCGAAAGTTTGACCAATATTACATACGCCCAAATTTCAACGAACATGGGTATAACTTTAAAAAAAGATTTCATTTCTTATTTCATTATTACCACGGTGAATTTTTCCAAGGGATTGTAGTGTGTGAAACCTCATCGTCCAGGGTGGATTTGACACTATGTATATGGGTTGTAGTTTCTATCTGAACTTGGGCCTTTGATCTTCAAGCTTGGTTTTGGAAACCTAGCTTTTCCTCTCCTTATAAAATTGAAGCTCATTGAGGTAGGGATTGTGTCATTATCTCCTTTGCATTTTGATAGAATACATTTCACTTGATCACTTGATTAAATACCATCATGTATTTCAAGGGCACATCTTACTATGATCATTACTCCATGCTCTATTGTGTCGATGGCATTGAGTTCATTTCTTTGGATGATTTGATTATGGCATTATCTAGATTCTCACTATTTTAGTATGAGCTAGGGCATCATGTTATGTTTATTTTCTGTTACTACGACCCATGACATCATTGATGACACATTTCCTTCTTTGCTATGCTAACTAGTATCCACCATTGTTTTACATGGCATATGCCCTTGGCTCGTGCTCTTCATATTACCACTATTATTACTCATCTTTCTTTTCTTTTTTTTGAAAAAAAAACCTCCGTAGTGACATTTGGATATATTTTCATATTCAAACCGAGTGAGTTACTAACATCAAATGTGGAATCGATATCTCCATATCAATGGATTACCAATATCAATATAAACAAAGTAAGGTTCTTGAAAAAATCATTCCAATACATAGGATAATTAGCATTCAATTTTGCAATTGATATCCTATCACAAAAAAATGACTCCCATCATCCCAAATTAGGATTGCATAGACTCATAGAAATTGTATACCTTTCACAATCCAAAATACCAAACACTATTTGAATTCGGTTTCTCCAAATCGAACAACTAGCATTTTGGATTTGGTACATTCAAACATTGAACACAGTCATGAAACCGAGCATTAACAAGATTGAAACATTGTTCAATAACAACTCAAAAGGAAACCCAATACATAAATCGAACCAGGCTATTTATGTTGATTGCCAATAATGAACAAAAATTGGTTCAAGAAACTTATTAAATTCCTTCAGTAAAATTATGATACCGTGAATCAATTTATCAATAAACTATATCTATCATAATAAACTGTATCCATTATTACATTCAAAATTGTCACAGAGCAGACACAAACACAAATAGGTTCTAGTTTATCACTATCATCAACCTTGATTCATATAAAACATTAAACTTCTTCCAAAAAGCCAAAACCAAGAAATAACTCATGCTTAATATAAACAGAGATGTTTGAAATCAAACTGTAAGAATAGAGATTTGGAATGCCACTCAGCTCTGTAAGATGGCTAAACCATTTTATATTTGACCTATCATATAAGTGCCCGTTAATACTACAGATGCTATGCCTTCAAATAGTAATCTCTACGCATATTGGCATTCGCAGTTCTTTGTAGTATCCTTTGTTAATTTTTTTTGAAGATACACTTAATTCATTTTTAATATTGAAACTCAATCTATCATTGCAAAACCATAAACATGGTAAGTGATCATATATCTTAATTGGGTTTTCCAATAATTTATATATCAGTCACATTTTCTCAGGTTACTCCAGCCTCCAAATTCCCTGTGTGTGTATTTGATTATTATCATTTGGATGATCTTTTAAAACTCTTGAAGAGAAGGCTATTCATAATAAAGTTAGGGAAGTTGTTGAACATGAAATTGCTCCTATACTTGCAAAGTATTGGGAGATAACAAAATTTCCATTTGAGATTGTGCCAAAGCTTGCTAATATTAAGGTGTCTGGAGGTACCATTAAGGGATATGGTTTCCCTGGTCTACCTGTTGTTGGTAGTGTTCTTTCCATGGCTAAGATTACAATAGTAGATGCCAATTTTTCTACATTTATAATGGTGCATACTTACTTAGCAATGCTAACAATATCAATGTGTGGAAGTGACCATCAAAAGATAAAGTACTAACATGGCATATGCCCTTGGCTTGTGCTCTTCATTGTTGTTATGATGTTTATATGGAATCATTTCCATCAACATGTACTCCATTGCTTATGTTGTTGTTACCATAACATGATTATGGGTTAGAGCCCATGAGATAGGGAATCTTTTCCATATTTGTACTTTGTTGTTGCAACATGAAATTG
>BSBK01001286.1:0-115000 GCA_027943335.1 Chamaecyparis obtusa | reverse complement strand
TTAGTAGATTTTCATACTACAAGGATCTCCCAATCATGCATTTGTTTGATGCTATGCATATTGGAAAGAATGTAACAGAGACACTATAGAAAATATTGGATGGAAGGCGTGACAAAGAAAAAATTACTGAAATTTGTAATGACATTCATGAATCCAATCATGCACTAAAAAAATTCATTGAATCAAATAGAAATGGAGACCACATAAATATGAGTGCCCTTCCTTGGTTATTAACTGAGCAGCAAAGTGATACATTAAAAGAAGTCATAAAAAAAAAAATTCCAATAGGATTTGCTACAAATATAAGCAGTCTTGTATCAAAGAAAGGTGATTTTGGGCCAGGGTTGAAAACACATGATTGGCATACCTTTGTCAAGGTACGTCATGTTCTCTATTTATAATATATTTTAAAATTGCATGTACTTTTTATTGTATTATTTTACAATATATTAAAAGATCATTTTTTAATCATTGTAGTACGTCCTACCTCTATCCCTTCCGCACTAGTTTGACAACAGTGTTAAACAAGTTATATACGATCTTGGAGAATACATGAGGTTAGAAGTGTTATTTCTTAGACTTGTACAGATATTATATTTATGACTTTCTTTACTTTTTATGTAATTTATTGTATATTTTTTTCTAATATCTTGTTTATATGTTCTTGTGAGTTGAATCTCTTTTAGGTGGTTATCATCTAAAGAAATTGATAAAAAAGATATAAAATATTAGAAGAGAAAAATTCCCCAGCTTATGTGTGAAATGCAAAAGTGTCTACCTCCAACTTTTTTCAATACTCAAGAACACTACCTCATACATCAAGTTGAGGAGATTGAATTGTGTGGACCTGTACAAACTAGGTCAATGTGGATGGTTGAGAGGCACTTGAAATTTATGAAGGGCTTGGTTCAACAAAGAGCATGTCCTAAAGGTTGTATGGTGGAGGGATATATGGTATACCAGACCATGGTGTACATTAGTGAATATCTTCCCAAGTTTATAGAAAATATCCATGTAGATCGCATTTGGGATCCCAACTCTATTAACAAATTTGAATGGGAGTACTTGATGGGGAAAGGTAGATTGAGGAAAGTGAGAGGTAATTATACGATGTTATTATATTTTATTAATTCTTATAGATCTTCAATATAAGTTGTTTCTAAGTGGTCTATTGTTTTTCTTTTCAGTTGGTTGTGAGTGGGATGCACTACATTTGTATATTGTGAATAATCTTGATTGGATGACCATATGGATTCAACAAGCTCAAGAAAATGATCTCTAATTAACATGGGATGGTGTTGCATCATTGGTTAAAGAAGCTCATCGTAATGGAGATCCAAATGTTACGCCAATGGTAATGGAGATCCAAATGTTACGCCAATGGTACTTGATCTAGCATATGGTTTAAGAGGTAGAAAGGTATATATAAGTTTACTAACCATGACCCATAAGTTTAATATCAACTCATGGATTGATGAAAATAATCTTGACATGTTTGAATAATTGTAGATCAAACACCACAAAGCTATGTACTACCATGGCCATAAATTTTACATAAAAAATTTAGACAACACGAAGAAAACTTGTGATTCTCGGATAAGTGCAATCTTCAAGGTCACTAATATTTCATCTACAAATGACATACATCCTCAATAATCTAAAAATTGACACTATGACATTTTGGATGATATACTTGAGTGTGACTTTAATAAATTCAAATTATTTCTATTTTTCGTCAAATGGTACAAGCTACGGGTTAATCAAAATGATCCTAATAGGACTATTATTGAACATGATAGTGGATTTACAATGATTAATACAAGGTCATTTGAGCTAGTTGGAGATGGCCCCTATGTTATTCCAAGCCAATGTGATCTATTGTTTTACTTTGTCGTTCCACATAAACCAGGTTGGTCATTTGTTGTTAAACATGATCGAAGAGGAAGGTCGGTAAAGTATAATGTGATGAAAGAAGAAGATACTGAAGAATCAGAAGATGAAGTAAATGATGATAACGAATGTCTGTTACACAATGAAGAAGAAGAAGAAGAAGAAGAAGAAAAAGAAGAAAATGATGATGATTTTGATGATGCTGACGATGATGGCGATGATGGTGACAATGATGATAGTCATGATGATGGTGATGATGATGATGATGATGATGATGATGATGATGATGGTGATGATGATGATGATAGTCATAATGATGGTGATGATGATGGTGATGATGATGATGACATGGATGAGGAGGATGATCAATAACATGATTAATGAAATGTATATCAATGTATGATCAATGTCATGTATGAGGTATTGATTTATTCATAGAAATTTGTTTGACTTGTATGTTTTTATAATTAAGTTATTATGTGTTGAACTCTAATGTCATGGGGTATATTTTGCATCATGTAAATTTTGTCTTCTATGTAATTTGTAGCTTACATATCATGTAATTCCTGGCTAACTTAAGATAAATGATTTACATATGCAGGAAATTTAATATCTTTGACATGGATCAACAAGTATAATTTATTATTTGGTTTCCTTCTCTTTAGTCAGCAAAATATATAGATCTTACTATGTCTCTCATTTGATGGATTGTAGGTATCACCAAATAGGTATTTTTTTTATCTGTCTTCCTCAAGTGAGGAAAATGCAGAAATAGAAGACAAAAATGAGACATCTAGTAGGTCTAAAATAGGGAGATCAACTAGAGGTCAAAAGATTAGAAGAAAATTCAATAAATGAATGCATTTTTTCCTTGCTGAGCGGGGGTCATGTTCTTATGATAATGAGACCAAAGGTGATAGGAAGGTTCCCTTAGGGTACACACATCTTTAAAAAGACCTCCGGTTAACACTAATTTTTTTGTTAACGAAAGGATATATCGCATAGCTCCATCTTCGTTACATGGTTTGGGCTTATTTTCCATGGATGGCATAAAGGTCAGTTATAATCAAGTTGTTGAATTGATTGAGTGTGTAGGACCTTGTTACAATTACAATAATTGGATGTAGATTGTGCAATATAAAAAAAGTATGCATAGGTATGCATTGTTAGCAAATTATATACAATGCAAAGTAAATGATCAAACTAAAGGGCTCGCTATGTATATTGATGGAAGGCCAAAAGCCACAGGGAATATTGTAGATTTTATAAATAGTTCTCGACCCGTGTCAACTAATAAGAGGCCAAATTGTATATTTGAGGAACACGAGGGAAATTGTGTATTTATATGTGCGATAAAATCAATAAGTGTAGGGGAAGAGTTTCTAATAGATTACAATTTGAATCATGTAGATACAAAAAAAATCCCTATCATGGGATTGGTAAGTATAACATTTAAACCAATTGCCTCCAATTAATATTGACTCCAATGTACAATCTATTATTTTATTAGTAATTTTTTTTGGTAAGTTTATTAATTTTATTTTGCTATTGATTGCTAAGAATTACTAATCTTTATCACAGGGCGACATGGATCCACCTCAATATACAAGCGGGGATGGTCCTCATAGTATAGCTTCTTTATCAAAGGTAAATCTTAATTAGTGTAATTCTACAAATTATATAGAAACAAACATCATATTATTATGTTCTTTTATTTATGGCTTTGGAGTTATTTTGATAGAATTTTACTGATATTGATGTCACAACTTAATACATATTGATAGGGAAAAGCAAAAATGATAGCAGATCGATTATGATCTAAAATTGAGGCAGCATTTATAGATGACATCACATCTACCTCTAACCCTATATTCATGGCTACTCAAATAAAAAATAAATATAGTAAAGAAATTCTTAACCTTGTAATGGAACCAAACAAAACTAAGGAGACAAAGGAACTCAAAGAAGAATTGATACGTAGAGTCAATTGTATGAATGTAAGCAGTAATTAATCTTAAGCAATAATTAAAGTTCAATAGATGTTTATATTTTATACTATCTTATGGATCATGATCTAAAATATGATGTGTTCTTCTTACAGAATTTTTTGACACCTGTGAATCATGGTCAGTATGGTGAGGGTTGTAGCATCATACAACCTTCATGTAAATAATCCTTAAACCTTTAACCATTCATTTAACCTTTATATGCATTATTGACTAAACTTATGTTTGGGATGCTTCTAGTACCCCATTTAATCTTTATCCATTGCAAATGTCTTTGCTAACAATGTATTCTTCAGCTCATGATGAAGTGCAGATGCCTCCATCGATCAACATTTTGCTATTCGACAGCTACATTTTCTGCAACATGGTGCTTGCAGACATCTTCCTCTATACCAGCTACAACTGGTAAAACCTTGTTTTTATATATTTTGTTATGTGCTAATCATGCATTGATTATTTTTCTAGTGTGAATTTTATACACTGCATGGACCTATTTTTTGCACTAATAGATACACCTACACTTGGTACAAGAACAGATCAAACCAGTACTAGTGAAGATCAACCATTTCCTAGATTAGCCCATGTTACTAGTACTAGTTCATTTGTGGAGACATTGTTGTTGAACAAGAAAAATATGTTTTCGTTAAAAGTACCAAAGCTTCCAGGTGCTTTAAAATTATTATTATTTATAGTGTAATTGTAGTTTACTTATACATAACTCATTTTGGATTGATAATCCCATGATATTTTTGTAGGAAATGATGTTTTTTATGATCATCTTTTTGAAATGACATTGAAGCTATTTGGGCCCACCATACGTAAAAGGTACGTATCTTCATAATATTGGTATAATATTTTTCTTATCTTCCATTTATTGTATTATATTAAAGTTATGATATATAACAATTTTGTTTTTTCAAAAAAGGTGGAATGAATAGGATGCTGACTTAAAAAAATAGCTCATTAAATCTTTAGAGGACCTCTTTAGAAATAAAACTTTTAATAGTGTCATGATTATTTAAATAGCATCCAAACATATAAAGACTATGAGGGACCAATATAGAAGGGCTCTAAAGGATAACCCAAAGTATGAGCATCCTCATATGATTCCATCGATGGAGTGGAATGAAATAATGGAAGATGCAAAAGAGAAAAGGCTAAAGGGTAGTGGAATTCAACCAGAAGATGGCAAAAGAAGGTATGTCATGATAGTATTAAGTAGAATGTAATCATGTACTAATTAGTGATCTTTGTAAATATATAATCTAACATGTTTCAAACTTTTCATAGACTTCAAGACACATCAAAAGCTACATAAGCGAGATTAAAAAAGGTTGGCCAACACAAACTTGGCTCTAGTGGCTATATGAAACTTCACTCTCAACTTGTAAGTAGCAGCATTGGAATTTCATATCAAATTTTTATATATAAGGTTGCAAACAATTTTGTTTAATCAAATCATACATGTAAAAGTGACGATATTAAACAAAAAATATAGGGCACAAAATTCAATCTAGAGCCCACAGATGAAGACAAAAAAATAGCCTTGAAGGAAGGCTATAAAGTCATGGTTGCATGCCTACGCCAAGAATATAAAAGCCATAATGAAGAATCTATTGCACTAGATGAGACACAAGTAAATTGGTCAAATGAAAATTAAATCAAATTGAATAGTTAATTTCAAACATAAATTGACTATTTCATGATAACAATGCACATGACATTTCACTATAGCCTTTAAATCCTATCACAGAACCTAGGTGTGACAAAGGCCATGATGTGCATCACAATGGTGGAGGTATTAATTTGCTATTGGAAATAAATTACATAATTATTAATAGAATTTAACATCTTTAATTGAAATTGGTCGTGTAACCTTTTTTTGAATATTTTAGAGCATGTTGAGGTGGCAGCAGATCAAAATGTTATTGTACATGATGATGTGGCATTGTGCAGTAAAGAAAAATGCATGTTATGTTCTACTGGTTAATGAAATACATGTAATAGTAAAAAAAAGTATGCGAATTTAACCCATTTACCTATTATTGCAACATACACCCCTTTAGTGCAACAACCTCATGCTCCTCGAGACATGAGGAAGCATCATAATTTGAGATCACAACCACAAGAGGATGAAGATGTTGATGCTCCTCTTAGACTTTACCTTAAGAAATCTAAGAAAAACCCAAAAAATAAATTATTTCTTAAAAATGCTTTTTGATAAAACTTGTTTGATTAAATTTGTTGGATAATGAAAGAATAGTGTTTAAATCATTATATATGAATGTTTGATGAAGGGTGCTCCCCTTAATACCACAAACACAAAATAGAAATACAAAACAACAGCAATTTGCAAGAATAGAAAATGGGCTTCTTATTATCTCCACAAATGTGGAATTACAAATTTCAGAACTACAATATGCAAAGCCACATGGGCATCTCCTTTACAATATTTAGTAGGACAAAGCCTCAAATTATTACCTATAACTACTCTGAACTACTTTGAACTACCCTAAACTACCCTAGACAACATAATAGGCCTTCCTTATATAGCCAGTTTCCACTGCTCAAGAAGGTTCCAGAAATTTAGCCCTTAAGGCCAACCAACCTTAGAATTTTTTTTTTTTCAATTTATTACATCAAAGTTAGCTCAAAACAACTTTTGAAACCCAAAATTTTTTTTTGAAGGAAATTTATTTTTCGCCATTTCAGGTGGCCCAACTTTCAGAGACCATAAGTCATCACTCGTTGACCCAATTGACTATTATGACCCCATTTCAGAAAGGGTGTGAAGTGCTTCATTCAGCCAAAGTTTTGACCTCATCCAAGGCCTCTAAAGCCTTCAAAACTGATTTCAAAGTTTTTTTACCCTGCTGCCAATACCAAAAATTTTTAATATCTTCAAAAATAGACTTGATCTGGCAATGAACATTACTGACAGGCTGATACGACCAAAATGAACCTCCACCTGTGAAATCAAAACATTCCAAGATTGAATAGAAAACTTACTAAAAATAGTAAATTTTCAAAAATAGTAGCTCAGCACAAGATAGCCCTTATTGAAAAGAAACTAGTATTATTTTTGGGTGATGCAAGATTGCTCTTACACCTAGGATGCTCCTACAGTAGACACTCGGGGTAATTTAAGAAGTGACCCCATCACGTCTCAAGTACAAAGAGGAAAGCCAAGATGGTTAACCTCCTCCCTTGTTAGCCATGATGAATCTTCAATAGGCCATCCTCTCCATTTGACTAGATATTTTTCATATGTCATGTTCCTTGTGCTTCTGCAAACAAAACTATCCAATATATCCTCAATCTCCTTGATAGATGAACTAGTTGGTATAATATTCCACTGTGCTTCTATGATCTCATCTTTAACACCTCCTTCATGATACTTTGTCAAATCTAAAATGTTAAATACTGGTGAAATATTCAGCTCAATAGCTATTTTGACCTCATAAGCATTTTCTGAATGATGTTTCTTCAGTATCTTACATGGCCCAAACTTCTTCATTTTCAGCTTGTTATATGTACCAACTGAAAATCGCTCCTTCCACAAATGAATCCTAACTTCATCCCTAACCTAAAATTCTTTATGCCTCCTTTTCTCAACTGTCTTAGCCTTATACGGTGCATTCATCTTGGTAATGTGCTTCCTCACTTCCTTGTGGATGTTCTTCAAATGTTCTGAAAAATCCTTAGCTTCAGCACCACTTATTTCTCCTTTATCTATCTTTCTCAACTTAGATGCATTTTTGGGACTACTTCCATATACAATCTAGAATGGTGATTTACCAGTGCTCCTATTGACATAATTACTGTATGCAAATTCTGCATGTGGTAAAATCAAATCCCATCCTATTGGCTTACCTCCAACCATACATCTCAGCAAATTTCCCAAACTCCTATTCACCACCTCTGTCTGTCCATCAATCTATGGATGATGTGATAAACTAAACTTCAAATCTATCTTCAACTTCTTCCACAATGTGTGCCAGAAATATCCAACAAACTTAGTTTCTTGATCTGAAACTATGTTCTTTGGAAAACCATGTAGTCTCACCACTTCTATGAAAAACAATTTAGATACATGAACAACATCATTAGTCTTCTTGTAGGGAATGAAATGTGTCATCTTTGAAAATCTGTCAACTACCACAAAAATTGAATCATGTCCCCGATGAGTCCTTGGTAAATCAAGAACAAAGTCCATACTAATATCCTCCCAAAGTTTTTTAGGTACAGGTAATGGCTGATACAACCATGTATTCTACTTTACTCCTTTTTCCATCTGACATATTCTACAACTTTGTACAAACTTCTTGACATCTTGCTGCAACTATGGCCAATAATAATTCTCACTAACCAAAGAAAGGGTTTTATCACAACCAAAATGTCCAGCCAATCCTCCACTATGCTTCTCCTTGATGAGATTCTCCCTCATAGAACTTCATGGAATGCACAACTGACTTCCTTTGAATAGCATATTATCCTGGATGATGAAATCCAACCACTTCATTCTATTTGGAGTGACAAGTTCTGTACAAGCTTTTCAAGCTTTTCCAAAATCAGGATCCTCTGGATACAAATTCTTGAGTTCCTTTAACCCAACCACCTCAATCTACATCTCTGTCAACAATATTTTCCTTCTGCTAAGCACCTCTATAACCCTATTAGAATTTTCACTCCTACATTTCAAAACAAATATATAACTCTAAAAATACTCAACCTATTTCAAATGCCTCTGATTCAACTTTCCTTGACTATTCAAATATTGCAAAGCTTGATGATTAGTATACAAAACAAACTCCTTAGGAAGTAGATAGTGTCTCCACTTCTTTAATGTATGAACTATAGCATAAAATTTTTGATCATAAACATAATATTTTCTTTTGGCATCATTTAACTTCTCACTGAAATAAGCAACAATTTTACCTTCTTGACTCATAACAGCTCTTATTGCAGTACCACTAGCATCACAATCTACTTGAAACACTTTATTAAAATCTAGAAGTACTAAAATAGGTTGTTCAGTAACACTGTGTTTCAATAGTTTAAAACTCTTATCTGCCCTAGTAGTCCACTTAAATCTTTCCTATCGCCTCTCATTGTTTGAGTCAAGGGTCTAAAATACTACTAAAATTTCTAATAAATTTTCTATAAAAGCTAGTCAAACCATGAAAAGATCTTACCTCAGTAACACTCCTTGGAATAGGCCATTCAAAGATAGCTTGCACTTTTTCTGGGTCCATTTTTAGACCTACTAAAACAACAAATCCCAGATACACTAACTCCTTCTTCACAAATAATGTACTTCTTCAAATTAATCAAAAATTTCTCTTCCTTTAACTTCTCAAATACCATACGAATATGTATCATATGCTCCTCCAATGTCTTACTAAAGATCAAAATATCTTCTAGGTAAACAATGACAAAACTTACCCAAATTTTTTTTAAGAATCTCGTTCATGAGCCGCATAAAAGTGCCTAGTGCATTGGTTAGCCCAAAAGGCATGACTAACCACTCATACAGTCCTTCCTTTATTTTGAAAGAAGTCTTCCATTCATCTCCTTCTCTGATTCAAATCTAATGATATCCACTCTTTAGATATATCTTTGAAAAATACACAGCTCCACTCAAAGAGTCCATAGTATCATCCATTTGTGGCAATGGAAGCCTGTACTTGATTTTGATCTTTTTTATTGCTCTGGAATTTGTACACATCCTCAATTCTCCATATTTTTTTGGTGCTAATACTGCTAGTACAAAACATGGACTCAGGCTCTCCCAAATAAACCCATTTTGTAACAACTCATATACTTGTCTATTCAACTCTTCACTTTCTACTGGTGTCATTCTATGTGCTTCCTTATTTAGAAAACTATCTCTTGGAATCAAGTCCATCTGATTACTGATCTTCCTTACCTATGGTAATCCACTAGGAACATTATCAGATATAATATCTTGAAACTCATTCAACAAATCTACAACTTCTATAGGTACATCTTCTACTTCCACTTTACCAGTTTTTGGAATTAAAGAAAAACACATATGCTCATGCCTCATACCATCTAGGAACTTTCTTCCATCAACAAAATTTATTCTTGCATTACCACATACCTTTTCTTTTGACTCCTTCAATGGCTTTAGCTTACGTCACACTCCATCATTTGTCAGGGAATAAGTATTCGCACGACCATCATGTAAAGCATGCCTGTCAAACTGCCAAGGTCTACCCAACAACATATGACATGCATCCATAGGTATGATATCACATAGTACCTCATCATGGTATCTACTAATTTTGAACTTTACTAGGTTCTATTCATTGACCATGACCTTGTGGTCATCCTATACCTAGGAAATCTGATATGGATGTGGGTGCTTCTATCACTTGAGCTTCAACTTAGTGACCATCTCTTCTAACACCAAATTTTTAGTGCTCCCACTATTGATAATCACATCACAATACTTATCCTCAAACTTGCACCTAGTGCGAAATAGGCTCCTCCTTTTCTTAGGCTCATTATCACCACTTAGCAGGACTCTTCTATTAATTAGCATTTCTCCTCTTTCAGCATCTTTAGAATGTGATGATATTGCATCTTCATCTACATGCATAACTCTAGCCTAGTCTTCAGTTCTCCTATCTGTCCTTCCTTAGCATTGAGGAAATTCATATGTCATATGACCTTCTTTTCCATACTAAAAACATGTTCCACGGAAGCCTCCTCTTCCTGAACCTTGTTTTCTTCATCTTCCTCTCTGATTTTGACTGCTACTGGCCTCATCCTTCTTTTTTAGATCTTCATTTTGGCCTCCATATGACCGTCCACCAGATCTTCCACCATGATCTCTTCCATTTTATTTTCTCTCAAACTTCTTGTTCAACTTTTCCTCTACTTTTAGGGAAAACTGGTGTGCCTCTTCAATACTATTCATTTAAACCAAATTCAACTCTTCATGAATGCTTGACCTCAACCCATTAAGGTAACTAGCAATTTTCTCCTTATCAGCTTCTACATGGCCTATTATGATAAGTTTTTAATAGAACTCCTCTGTATACTCCTGAACGGATCTTCCTTCTTGCTTCAAACTTTGCATTTTCTTCAGTAGGTCAAGCTCATAATCAATTGGAATAAACTATCACTTTAATTTATCCACTATCTGATCCCATCTTGTGATTTTATCTTTTACTCTTCTATTTCACTCCAATTGAATCTCTTGCCACTAGGTCTTTGCATGACCGTTTAGTCTGGAATTCACAAACTTGACCCAATCAAGATCCTCAATGTCTTCATACTCAAAATATTCTTCTAATTCATTGATCAAAATTTCCTTCCTTGGCTTCATTCTCACTTTCATCTCTGACATTAAGATTCATTCCTCTATGAATCTCTTCTTGCAATTCTTGCACTTATCTCTGAAGTGCTCTAACCTTAGGTGTCACACCACTCATTCTTTCACCAAGTTCCCTTCATGGAGCCATTTTTGCGCTACTCATTGAAACCCTAAACCATGGTCCTGGTGCAATCTTCCTCTTAGTCGGTGATCTATTTACACACTCAAGAACTCCTACTCTAATACTACTTGATGAAGGGTGCTAGATGAAGGATGATCACCTTAATACCACAAACACATAACAGAAATAGTGAACAACAACAATTTGCAAAAATAGAAAATGGGCTTCTTATTATCTCCGCAAATGTGAAATTACAAATTTTAGAAGTACAATATGTAAAGCCACATGGGCATCTCCTTTACAATATTCAGTAGGAAAAAGCCTCAAATTATTACCTTGAACTACTCTGAATTGCTCTGAACTACCCTAAACTTCCCTAGACAACATAACGAGACTTCATTATATGGGCAATTTCCATCACCCGCGAAGGTTCCAAAAATTTATCCCTTAAGGCTGACAAAACTTAGAATTATTTTATTTTTCAATTTATTGCATCAAAGTCAGCTCAAAAGAACTTTTGAAACTCAAACATAAATTTCAAAGAAAATTTATCTTCCACCATTTCAGGTGGTCCAACTTCCAGAGACCATAAGTCACCACCCGTTGACCTGATTGACTATTATGACCCTATTTTGGAAAGGGCACAAAGTTCTCTACAATGTTTGAATTAGGAAAGCTTCATTCAACCAAAGTTTCAACCTCATCTGGGGCCTCTAAAGCCTTCAAAACTGATTTCAAAGTTTTTGTACCCTACTGCCAATACCAAAATTTTTTAATATCTTCAAAACTAGATTTGATTTGGCAATGAATCTTTGTTGGTAGGCTGATACGACCAAAATGAACCTCCACTTGTGAAATTAGAACATTTTGAGATCGAATGGAAAACTTACTAAAAATAGTAAATTTCCAAAAATAGCAGCTTTGCACAAGATAGCCCTTATTGAAAAGAAACTAGAATTATTTTTGGGTGATGCAAGATTGCTCTTACACCTAGGGTGCTCCTACATCAGACACCCGAGGTAATTTGAGAAGTGACCCCATCATGTCTCAAGTGTGAAGAGGAAAACTAAGATGGTTAACCTCCTCCCTTGTTAGCCATGATGAATCTTCAATAGGTTGTCCTCTCCATTTGACCAGATATTCTTCATATGTTATGTTCCTTGAGCTTCTGCCAACATGACTATCCAATATATCCTCAATCTCTTTGATAGATGAACTAGTTGTTGGAATACTCCACTATGCTTCTATGATCTCATCTTCAACACCTCCTTCATGATACTCTATCAAATCTGAAATGTTAAATAATGGTGAAATGTTTAGCTCAGTAGGCAACTCAACCTCATAGGCATTTCCTAAATCATGCTTCTTCAGTATCTTACATGGCCCAAAGTTCTTCATTTTCAACTTGTTATATGTACCAACTGAAAATCACTCCTTCTACAAATGAACCATGACTTCATCCCTAACCTGAAATTCCTTATGCCTCCTTTTCTCATCTGCCTTAGCCTTATACTATGAATTCATCTTGGTAATGTGCTTCCTCACTTCCTCGTGGATGGTCTTCAAATGTTCTATAAAATCCTCAACTTTAACACTACTTATTTCTCCTTTATCTATCTTTCTCCACTCAGATGCATTTCTGGGACTACTTCCATATACAATTTGTAATGGTTATTTACCAATGCTCCTATTGATAGAATTATTGTATGAAAATTATGCATGTGGTAAAATCAAATCCCATCTTCTTGACTTATCTCCAACCAAACATCTTAGTAAATTTCCCAAATTCCTATTCACCACCTCTGTCTATCCATAGATCTATGGATGATGTGATGAATTGAACTTCAAATCTATTTTCAACTTCTTCCACAATGTGCGCTAGAAATATCCAACAAACTTAGTGTCTCAATCTAAAACTATGCTCTTTGGCCAATCATGTAGTCTCACCACTTCTCTAAAAAAAATTCTGCTACATGAACAAGATCATCAGTCTTCTTGCAGGGAATGAAATTTGTCATCTTTGAAAATCTGTCAACTACCAGAAAAATTGAATCATGTCCCCACTGAGTCCTTGGTAAACCAAGAACAAAGTCTATAATGATATCCTCCCAAGGCTTTGCATGTACAGGTAATGGCTGATACAACCCTATATTATGCTTTACTCCTTTTTCCATCTGACATATTCTGCAACTTTGTACAAACTTCTTGACATCTTGTTAAAACTATGGCCAATAATAATCCTCACTAACCAAAGAAAGGGTATAACCATGACCAAAATATCTAGCCAATCCTCCGCTATGATTCTCCTTGATGAGATTCTCCCTCCTAGAACTTCGTGGAATGCACAACTGACTCCCTCTAAATGACATATTATCATAGATGATGAAATCCAACCACTTCATTCTATCTAGATTAATAGGTTTTGTACAAGCTTTCCAATCTTCTCCAAAATCAAGATCCCCCGGATAAATTTTTTTGAGTTCCTTGAACCCAATCACCTCAATTTTCATCTCTATCAGCAATAGTTTCCTTTTGCTAAGTGCATCTACAACCTTGTTAGACTTTCCACTCCTATGTTTCAAAAAAAATGTATAACTCTGCAAAAACTCAACCCATTTCAAATGCCTCTGATTCAACTTTCCTTGAATATTTAAATATTGCAATGGTTGATGATCAGTATACAAAATAAACTCTTTAGGAAGTAGATAGTGTCTCCACTTTTTTAATGTCTAAACTATAGTATAAAATTCTTGATCATAAACATAATATTTTCTCTTGGCATCATTTAACTTCTCACTGAAATAAGCAACAGGTTTACCTTCATGATGCATAACAGCTCCTATTGCAGTACCACTAACATCATAGTCTACTTGAAACACCTTATTAAAATATGGAAGTTCTAAAACAGGTTGTTCTATAACTTTCTATTTCAATAGTTTAAAACTCTTATCTATCCCAGTAGTCCACTTAAACTCTTTTCTATCCCCTCTCATTATTTCAGTCAAGGGTCCACAAATATTGCTAAAATTTATGATAAACTTTCTATAAAAGCTAGCCAAATCATGAAAAGATCTTACCTGAGTAGCACTTGGAATAGGCCATTCAAGGATAGCCTACACTTTTTTCTGGGTCCATTTTTAGACCTTCTGCTGAAACTACAAATCCTAGATACACTAACTCCTTCACAAAACTACACTTCTTCAAATTAATCAATAATTTCTCTTCCCTTAACTTCTCAAATACCATATGAATATGCATCATATACTCCTCTAATGTCTTACTGAAGTTCAAAATATCATCTAGGTAAACAATAACAAACTTACCTAGAAATTCTTTTAGAACCTTGTTCATGAGCTGCATGAAAGTGCTCGGTGCATTGGTTACCCCAAAAGGCATGACTAACCACTCATATAGTCCTTCCTTTGTTTTGAAAGCAATGTTCCATTCATCTCTTTATCTGATTCAAATTTGATGATATCCACTCTTCATATCTATCTTTGAAAAATAAATAGCTCCACTCAAACAGTCCATAATATCATCCAACAGTGGCAATGGATACTTGTACTTGATTATGATCTTGTTTATTTCTTTAGAATCTATACACATCCTCCATTATCCATTATTTTTCAGTGCTAATACTATGGGTACAACACATGGACTCAGGCTCTCCTGAATCAACCCCTTCTATAACAACTCATGTACTTGTTTATTCAACTCTTCACTTTCTGCTGGTGTCATTCTATGTGCTACCTTATTTGGAAAACTAGCTCCTAGAATCAAGTCCATCTAATGACTTATCTTCCTTACTGGTGGTAATCCATCAAGAATATTATTAGATACAATATCTTGAAACTCATTCAACAAATATGCAACTTCTACAGGTACATCTTCTACTTCCTCTTTACCAGCTTTTGGAATTAAAGAAAAAAATATATGTTCATGCCTCATACCATCTAGAAACTTTTTTCCATCAACAAAAGTTATTCTTGCATTACCATATACCTTTTGTTCTGACTCCTTCAACGACTTTATCTTATGTCGTACTCCATCCCTTGTCAGGGAATATGTATTCATATGACCATCATGTAGAGCATGCCTATAAAACTGCCAAGGTCTACCCAACAACATATGACATGCATCCGTAGGTATGATATCACATAGTACCTCATCATGGTATCTACAAATTTTGAACTTTACTAGGCACTGTTTAGTGACCATGACCTTGTGGTCATCTTGTACCCAAGAAATTTGATATGGATGTGGGTGTTTTTGTCTCTTGAGCTTCAACTTAGTGACCATCTCTTCTGACACCAAATTGTTAGTGCTTCCACTATTCATAATTATATCACAACACTTATCCTCACACTTTCATCTAGTACGAAATAGGCTCCTCCTTTGCTAAAGTTCATTCTCACCACTCAGCAGGACTCTTCTGTTAATTAGTGTTTCTCTTCTTTCATCATTTTCAGAATGTGATGATCTTGCATCTTCATCTACATGTGCAACTCTAGCCTAGCCTTTAGTTCTCCTTTCTATCCTTCCTTAGTGTTGAGGACATTCATATGCCCTATGACCTTCTTCTCCACAATGAAAACATGTTCCACAAAAGCCTCCTCTTCCTCTTCCTTTCTGATCTCTATTATTCTTATCATAGAAATGATTGAAATTGTTTCCTCTCTAATTTTTACTACTACCAGCCTCATCCTTCTTTTTCAGATCTTCATTTTAGCTTCCATATGACCATCCACCAGATCTTCCACCATGACCTCTTCCTTTTTGTCTGCTCTCAAACTTCTTGTTTAGCTTTTCCTTTTTCTTTAGGAAAAAATAGTATGCCTCTTCAATACTGTTCATTCAAACCAAATTTAACTCTTCCTGAATGCTTGGCCTCAATCTAGTAAGGTAATGAACAACTTTCTCCTTATTAGCTTCCGCATGGCTTGTTCTGATGAAGATTTGATAGAACTCCTGTGTATACTCCTAAACAGATCTTCTTGCTTGCTTCAAATTTTGCATTTTATTTAGTAGGTCAAGCTCATAATAAATAGGAATGAACTATCACTTCAATTTATCCACCATTTGATCCCATCTTGTGATTTTATCCTTTCCTCTTCTATTTCACTCCAATTGAATCTTTTGCTACTAGATCTTTGCATTACCCTTCAATCTGGCCTTTACAAACTTGATCTGATTAGGATCCTCAATGTCTTCATACTCAAAATATTCTTCTTATTCATTGATCTAGTCGATCAACTCCTCTAGGTTAAGATTTCCTGAAAATGCAAGAACCTCAATCCTAGGTCTTTTCCCAATCTTGGAACTAGCCCAAAAAAGCCTTTCTTCCTCTTGGTTCATAATTTTGCCTTCTCCTTCTTGATCAAAATTTCTTTCTTTGGCTTCATCCTCACTTTCATCTTTGACAATAAGATTCATTCCTCTTTGGATCTTTTCTTGTAATTCTCGCACTTGTCTCTAAAGCGCTCTAGCCACATGTGTCACACCACCAGCTCTTCCACCACATTCCCTTCGTGGAGTCACTTTCGTGCTACTCATAGAAACCCGAAACCATGGTCCTTGTGTAATCTATCTCACAGTCAGCAATCTTTTTACACACTCAGGAACTCCTGCTCTGATACCACTTGATGAAGCGTGCTTAATGAAGGATGCTCTCCTTAATACCACAAACACATAACAAAAATAAAAAATAACAACAATTTATAGAAAATGGGCTTCTTATTATCTTCACAAATGTGGAATTAAAAATTTCATTATTACAATATGCAAAGCCACATGGGCATCTCCTTTACAATATTTAGTAGGACAAATCCTTAAATTATTACTCAGAACTACTCTGAACTACTACGAACTACATTGAACTTCCCTAGACAACACAACGGGCCTTCCCTATATAGACAATTTCCACCACCCGAGAACATTCTAGAAATATAGCCCTTAAGGTTGACCAACCTTAAAATTATTTTATTTTTCAATTTATTACATCAAAGTGGGCTCAAAACAACTTTTGAAACTCAATCAAAAATTTTGAAGGAAATTTATTTTCTGTCATTTTAGGTGGCCCAACTTTTGGAGACCACAAGTCATCACCCGTTGACCCGATTGACTATTATAACCCCATTTCAGAAAGGGTCTGAAGTTCTCTACTACCCTTAAATTAGGCAAACTTCATTCAGCCAAAGTTTCAACCTCATTCAGGGCCTCTAAAGCCTTCAAAACTAATTTCAAAGTTTTTGTACCCTGTTGCTAATACTGAAAATTTTCAATATTTTCATAACTAGACTTGAGTTGGCAATGAAAATTTACTGGCAAGCTAATACGACCAAAATGAACCTCCACTTGTGAAATTAGAACATTCTGAGATTGAATGAAAAACTTACTAAAAATAGTAAATTTCTAAAAATAGTAGCTTTGCACAAGATAGTCCTTATTGAAAAGAAACCAAAATTATTTTTGGGTGATGCAAAATTGCTCTTACACCTAGGATTCTCCTACATCAGACACCCAAGGTAGTTTGAGAAGGACCCCATCATGTATCAAGTGCAAAGAGGAAAACCAAGATGGTTAACCTCCTCCATTGTCAGCCATGATGAATCTTCAACAGGCTGTCCTCTCCATTTGACCATATATTCTTCATATATCTTGTTCCTTAATCTTCTGCCAACACGACTGTCCAATATATCCTCAATCTCATTGATAGATGAACTAGTTGCTGGAATACTCCATTGTGCTTCTATGATCTCATCTTCAACACCTCCTTCATGATACTCTGTGAAATTTGTAATGTTAAATATTGGTGAAATATTCAGCGTAGTAGGAAACTCGACCTCATAGGCATTTCTTGAATCATGCTTCTTCAGTATCTTACATGGCCCAAACTTCTTCATTTTCAACTTGTTATATGTACCAACTAGAAATCCCTCCTTCCACAAATGAATCATGAATTCATCCCCAACCTAAAAATTTTTATGCTTGTTTTTCTCATCTGCATTAGCCTTATATTGTGCATTCATCTTGGTAATGTGCTTCCTCACTTTCTTGTAAATATTCTTCAAATGTTCTGTAAAATCCTCAGCTTCAGCACTACTTATTTGTCCTTTATCTATCTTTCTCAACTCAGATGCATTTCTAGGACTACTTCCATATACAAACTGGAATGGTGATTTACTAGTGCTCCTGTTGATAGAATTATTGTATGCAAATTCTACATGTGGTAAAATCAAATGCCATCCCGTTGGCTTATCTCCAACCAAACATCTCAACAAATTTCTCAAACTCCTATTCACCACCTCTTTCTTTTCATCAGTCTGTGGATGATGTGATGAACTAAACTTAAAATCTATCTTCAACTTCTTCCATAATGTGTGCTAGAAATATCCAACAAACTTAGTGTCTCGATCTAAAATTATGCTCTTTGGAAAACCATATAGTCTCACCACTTCTCTGAAAAACAATTCTGCTACATGAACAACATCATTAGTCTTCTTGTAGGGAATGAAATGTGCCATCTTTAAAAATTTGTCAACTACAACAAAAATTGAATCATGTCCCCGCTGAGTCCTTGATAAACCAAGAACAAAGTCCATACTAATATCCTCCCAAGACTTTTTCAGGAATAGGTAATGGCTGATACAACCTTGTATTCTTCTTTACTCCTTTTTCCATTTGACATATTCTACAACTTTGTACAAATTTCTTGACATCTTGCTTCAACTGTGGCCAATAATAATTCTCACTAACCAAAGCAATAATTTTATCGTGACCAAAATGTTTAGCCAATCCTCTGCTATGCTTCTCCTTGATGAGATTCTCCCTCATAGAACTTCGTGGAATGAAAAACTAACTCCCTCTAAATAGCATATTATCCTGGATGATGAAATCCAACCACTTCATTTTGTCTAGAGTAATAGGTTATGTAAAAGCTTTCCAAGCTTCTTCAAAATCAGGATCCTCTGGATACAAATTCTTGAGTTCCTTGAACCCAACTACCTCAATCTGCATCTCTGTTAGCAATAGTTGCCTTCTGCTAAGTGCATCTACAACCCGGTTAGACTTTTGACTCTTGTGTTTCAAAACAAATTTATAACTGTGCAAAAACTCAACCTATTTCAAATGCATCTGATTCAACTTTCCTTGACTATTCAAATTTTGCAAAGCTTTATGATCAGTATACAGATCAAACTCCTTAGGAAGCAGATAGTGTCTCCACTTCTTTAATGCATGAACTATAGCATAAAATTCTTGATCATAAACATAATATTTTCTCTTGGCATCATTTAACTTCTCACTAAAATAAGCAACATGTTTACCTTCTTGATTTATAACAGCTCCTATTGCAGTACCACTAGCATCACAGTTTATTTGAAACACCTTATTAAAATTTGGGAGTGCTAAAATAGGCTGTTCTGTAACTTTCTATTTCAATAGTTTAAAACTCTTATCTTCCCTACTAGTCCACTTAAACTCTTTCCTATCCTCTCTTACCGTTTCAGTCAAGGGTCCACAAATACTACTAAATTTTTTGATAAACTTTTTATAAAAGCTATCCAAACCATGAAAAGATCTTACCTCAGTAGCACTCCTTGGAATAGGCCATTCAAGGATAGCCTGCACTTTTTTGGATCAATTTTTAGACCTTATAGTGAAACTACAAATCCCAGATACACTAACTCCTTCATGAAACTGCACTTCTTTAAATTAATCAACAATTTATCTTCCCTTAGCTTCTCAAATACAATACAAATATGCATCATATGCTCCTCCAATGTATTACTGAAGGTCAAAATATCATCTAGGGAAACAATGACAAACTTACCCAGAAATTCTTTCAGAACCTCATTCATGAGCCGCATGAATGTGCTCAACACGTTGGTTAGCCCAAAGGGCATGAATAACCACTCATACAGTCCTTCTTTTGTTTTGAAAGTAGTCTTCCATTCAGCTCCTTCTCTAATTCAAATCTAATGATATCCAGTCTTCAAATCTATCTTTGAAAAATACACAGCTCCACTCAAATAGTTTTATAATATCATCCATCTATGGGAATAGAAACCTGTACTTGATTGTGATCTTGTTTATTGCTCTGGAATCTGTACACATCCTCAATTATCCATTCTTTTTCAGTGCTAATACTATTGGTACATCACATGGACTTAGGCTCTCCTAAATCAGCCCCTTGTGTAACAACTCATGTACTTGTCTATTCAACTCTTCACTTTCTCCTAGTGTCATTCTCTGTGCTGCCTTATTTAGAAAATTGGCTCCTGAAATCAAGTCCATCTGATGACTGATCTTCCTTACCAGTGGTAATTCATCAGGAACATTATCAGATACAACATCCTAAAACTCATTCAACAAATCTACAACTACTATAGGTACATCTTCAACTTCCTCTTACCAGCTTTTGGAATTAAATAAAAACACATATGCTTATGCCTCATACCATCTAGTAAATTTCTTCCATCAACATAAGTTATTCTTGCATTACCACATACCTTTTCTTCTGACTCCTTCAATGGCTTTAGCTTATGTCACACTCCATCCTTTGTTAGGAAATAAGTATTTGCATGACCATCATGTACAACATGCCTATCAAACTGCCAAGGTCTACCCAACAACATATGACATGCATCCATAGGTATGATATCACATAGTACCTCATCATGGTATCTACCAATTTTGAACTTTAGTAGGCATTGTTCACTGACCATGACCTTGTGGTCATCCTGTATCTAAGAAATCCAATATGGATGTGGGTGTTTCTATCTCTTGAGCTTCAACTTAGTGACCATCTCCTCTGACACCAAATTGTCAGTGCTTTCAATCTCGATAATCACATCACAGCACTTATCTTCACACTTCCACCTAGTGCGAAACAGGCTCCTCCTTTGCTCGGGTTCATTCTCACCACTCAGAAGGACTCTTCTATTAATTAGCATTTCTCCTCTTTCAACATCTTTAGAATGTGATGATCTGGCATCTTCATCTACATGCACAACTCTAGCACAACCTTTAGTTATCCTATCTATCCTTCCTTGGCGTTGAGGACATTCATATGCCCTATGACCTTCTTCTCCATAGTGAAAATATATTCCATGAAAGCCTCCTCTTCCTAAACTTTGTCCTCTTCCTCTTGCTCTCTAATATCTATTATTCTGATCATGGAAATGACTGAAATTGTTTCCTCTTTGATTTTGACTAATACTGGCCTCATCCTTCTTTTTTGGATCTTCATTTTAGTCTCCATATTACCATCCACTAGATCTTCCACCACGACCTCTTCCATATTGTCTTCTCTCAAACTTCTTGTTCATCTTTTCCTCTACTTTTAGGGAAAAATGGTATGCCTCTTTAATACTGATCATTCGAACCAAATTCAACTCCTCCTGAATGCTCGGCCTCAACCCATTAAGGTAACAAGCAACTTTCTCCTTATCATCTTCTACATGGCCTGTTCTAATGAGGATTCAATAGAACTCCTCTCTATACTCCTGAACAGCTCTTCCAGCTTGCTTCAAACTTTGCATTTTCTTTAGTAGGTCAAGCTCATAATCAATAGGAATGAACTATCAGTTTAATTTATCCACCATCTGATTCCATCTTTTGATTTTATCCTTTCCTCTTCTATTTCACTCCAATTGAATCTCTTGCCACTAGATCTTCACATGACCCTTCAGTCTGGCCTTAGCAAATTTGACCAGATCAGGATTCTCAATGTCTTCATACTCAAAATAGTCTTCTAATTCATTGATCTAGTCGATCAACTCCTCTTGGTTAAGACTTCCTAAAAATGCAAGAACCTCAATCTTAGGTCTTTTCCCAATCTTGGAAATGACCCGAAAAATCCTTTCTTCCTCTTGGTTCATAATTTTGCCTTCTCCTTCTTGATCAAAATTTCCTTCTTTGGCTTCATCCTCACTTTTATCTCTGACATTAAGATTCATTCCTCTTTGAATCTCTTCTTTCAATGCTCGCACTTGTCTCTGAAGTTCTCTAATCTTAGGTGTCACATTACTAGCTCTTCCACCATGTTCCCTTCATGGAGGCATTTTTGTGCTGCTTGCTGAAACCCTAAACCACGATCTTGGTGCAATATACCTCATAGTCAGTGATTTGTTTACACACTCAGAAACTCCTTCTCTGATACCACTTGATGAAGTGTGCTTGATGAAGGGTGCTCCGCTTAATACCACAAATACATAATAGAAATAGAGAACAAAAACAATTTGCAACAATAGAAAATGGGCTTCTTATTATCTCCATAAATGTGGAATTAAAATTTTTAGAATTACAACATGCAAAGTCGCATGGGCATCTCCTTTACAATATTCATTAGGACAAAGCCTTAAATTATTACTTAAAACTACTCTGAAATGCTCTGAACTACCTTGAACTGCCCTAGACAACACAATGGGCCTTCCTTATATAGGCAATTTCCACCGCTCGAGAAGGTTCCAAAAATTTAGCCCTTAAGGCCAGCCAACCTTAGAATTATTTTATTTTTTAATTTATTACATCAAAGTCAGCTCAAAACAACTTTTGAAACCCAAACAAAAATTTTGAAGGAAATTTATTTTCCACCATTTCAGGTGGCCCAACTTCTAGAGACCATAAGTCACTACCGGTTGACCCGATTGACTATTATGACCCTATTTTGGAAAGGGTGCAAAGTGCTCTACAATGTTTAAATCAAGAAAGCTTCATTTAGATGAATTTTTGACCTCATCTGGGGCCTCCAAAGCCTTCAAAATTGAGTTTAAAGTTCCTGTACCCTACTGCCAATACTAAAATTTTTCAATATCTTCAAAACTAGATTTGATCTAGCAATGAAACTTTACTAGCAGGCTAATACGACCAAAATGAACCTCCACCTATAAAATCAGAACATTCTGAGATCGAACAGAAAACTTACTAAAAATAGTAAATTTCCAAAAATAAAAGCTCTGCACAAGATAGCCCTTATTAAAAAGAAACCAGAATTATTTTTGGGTGATGCAAGATTTCTCTTACACCCAGGATGCTCCTACATCAATGTTGTGTATTATTATTGAATTATGTCATGTTAATGAATGTTGTTATGTGTTAATGAATTCTTGATTAGTGTTGTGTATTAATGAATGTTATATCATATTAATGAATGTTATGTGATTGTATGGATTGAATGTTATAGTTCATAAAGGGATGAATGAAGTGTGTAATTAGTTGTTAATGGATAATTTAGATTGCTATTAGGGGGAGGGGGGTGAGGCCAATTGAGCTTGCACCTTCACATGGTTGGCCTTGTTAATTAGACAATATTAAAGTATTCTCGAAACCAAGTGAAGCTGAAACTAACATACCTTCATTATTTAATCAATTTCATTCATTCTAGATCTTTTCTCATAAGTGCATTTTGAATGTGTCATTGTCAGGCAACTATCAAACAAAAATTATAAGGGCCAATAGTCAACTTCTCATTGTCATTGTCTAGCATGATTTGGCTTCATTTTGTGTAAGTATTCTCTTATTGAATGCGTCAACCTCTCTTGGCCTTATCTGAATTATTTCATTGGATTGTGTTTTTGAGTAAGTGAAGTGTTAAATCAGTTCCTATCTTCTATTCTCCATTCATAACTATCATCTTTAGGCAAGCACATCATTATATCATCGATGTTATGTACCTTTAGCCAATGTAGATAAACTCACTATGAAAAGTATGGCATAACATGTGTTCTTGACTTGGACTAGTAAATGCATGTTGTCACTATCATTTGGAACTATAATGTGTCACATCACTTTCCAAATGGATCCTTCAAAGAATGAAAGATATCATGTTTTATCATATACTCCCATTGTGCTCACTGTCCTCTAGTTACTTGTCTCTAAGTTTGTCTTTCATATTCCTTCACCTTCTATACTCCCTTTGATATTTAATCAAATAGTTAAAAAATCTCCATACTATTCTTGGTTGGTCTAGAACATAACCCAATCAGCTGCTGCTCCAACTAGCTCTTTGTCATCAGATGCTTCTTACCATTCCATTTCATCACTAACTACTTGGATGGGCATGTTCTTTGGTGTTGCTGCTGGATTCTTTGTCCTATAAGTATAGAGAGAAGAACATGTCTTTCATGCACATAGTCCTTAGATCATGTAGGAAGGACCTTAGGGATGACAGCTTTTAGTTTTTACTATTTATCTATTTATTTATCTGATTATGTCATAGAATATCTTTAAGGATTGGGTCTTTTGAGTCTTTGAAGATTGAGCAGCTTCATTCTACACATTTTTTATTTTGACATTTGTTTTTATCAGATTCGTTTTGATTTTCAAATTTGTATCTAAATGGATATAGTATCAAAATGGGATCACTGACTAAAAGTAAACTAAATGCGATCATTGACAAAGAGGGATCACTGATTAAGAGTAAACTAAATTGTATCAAAATGAGATCATTGATAGAGTGGAACTATCTTCTCAAAATTGAAAAAATTTAGAGTCTCAATAGATCAATATATTTAAATCAACACTTTCAAATTCGTATTATGTCATTGATGGTAAGAACATGTTGATCATAGTGCATCAAAAATATTTGATGAAGTCTATGCTATTTTTAGTGGAACATATGGGATGGAAGCTGCATTGTTTATATTTATATTATTTCATTGGTCTGAGCACAAGTTGAGTTTCATATGATGAAGAGTCGTTAATTGTTGATTACCACAAAGATTTGTAAGAGAAAGAGTAATTTAGGGGATGTTACTATAGAATTTTTACATGGTATTTCATAAATCAATTAAGAATGGTATGAAAAGTATGATTTGGTGTTAGAAATATCTACTTCCTATTTTTCAGTGCTACAGGTTTACTGTTTGGAATTTGTGTTTCAAAGATTTTGTTATGTTCTAGATCAACAAAGACACAATTTTAGGAAACTTTACTCTACTTTCTATTTTTCAGTACAATTTATTCATAGTTAGAATTTGTAAAATTATTTAATGTGTTTTAAAGATTGGGTTATGTTCTAGAAGACTCTCCATAAAGTGCTATCTCATTTGTCAAATGGTTAGTGTTCTTGGTTGATGTGAGCCATCATGAAGACTCTCCATTTAATACTTGCAATTGTTATTTAGTGTAAAAGATTGTCATTTTCTACCTTTTTCATCTTGTCTCAATGATTGTAAAAAATCCTAATTATGCACTATCCTATCCAACAATGCAGCCTCCAATAGGATTGTCACACATTTTGGAGTTTTTATCCTTTTAGGTACCATATATTTGTCCTTATGTTCTCTGTTTACCACATCTTCCCTTGTCTTCAATGTTAGTGATGGAATCTCAATGTAGTGACATGCCATAACATGCTAGCAATTATGTACCTTTGACCAATGTAGATAAACGTGCTATGTCAAGCATGGTATAACATGTCTTATTGTCTTGCACTAGTAAAGGCACCTTGCCACTACTGTTCGGAATGATAACATGTCACATCTCTTACCAACTAGAATCTACAAGGTAGAAAAGATGTCATGTTTTATCATGTACTGTAATTGTGCTCATCGTCATCCATTTACTTTCCTTTGACCTTGTTTGTCATATACCTTCATGTTCTAGACTCATGCATTTCTTGTTGTTTCGGTTCACTATCTTGTTATTGTCTTTGGAACTATTTTATAGAAAATTCTTCTACTTTCATTCATATAAGCTCTTAGCTGGTTAAATTTGGTATTCTTTGTGCAAACTTATAGCCTGTACCATTTCACTCCCTTTGACATTTAGTCAAATAGTTGATAAATCTCCATAAAGTACTATCTAATGTGTCAAATGGTTGGTGTACTTGGTTGATGCCAACCATCATGAAGGGTATCCCTTTTCATGATTGCTTGTTATCTCTAATCCCTGGAAAATTGTCATCCAAAAAATTATCATCTAGCTCTCCTGGCTGCCTGCTTCTGTTGACTAAAAGACCTCTTCGAATACCGATCGGTGAAATGAATGACATGTCTTTGCAAGCCAACTGTCTCTCTCCAATTTACACTGCAAGGATGCGATGTCGCTGGTCCTTTTCCCACCATCGTGAAAAAAAACCACCTTAGGGATATAAATGTAGGATTGTCTGCCAACACATTCTTGCAAAGAGTTTTTAGAGCTACAAATATTTAGGTACATGATTTGTTTTGGTTTGCATTACTTTAGAAAAAATTGTTGTGATAGGTTTCATAATTTTTTGGTGTAGAATCTTGTTGCAAGTTGTCTTATGATTTTGCTTACTATATTGAATAGATTGAAACAACAACTGTAATGAGATTGGTTTTGGCTCATCTCATTCAAAAAAACAAAATGCTACAATTTTTACAAACCCTTGAGGTAAGTCACTTCTCATGGTTTCAGTGAATTTTTAATTTTTTTAATTTTTACGTTGTTCTCTTCTATCTCTAAGATATCCAGATCTTAATTGAATGTTCTTTTAGAGTTTGAAAATTACAAGGATTGAAATCATATGGTTTGAGATGCTATTTTTTGAAATAATATGATCTGATTTTTGTAAATTTTAAATGCTTTGGGTGTTCAAAACTTGGGCACATCCAAAGGACCAAGTCCCAACAATTCTTAAACATACTTTATCTGATATGATGAATTGATCTTAAATAATTATGGTTGGAGTAGACATAGTTAATAAAGTATTAAACTAGATTAAACATACTTTATTTGAAGTAACTAAACCTAATTTATATGCTTTAAGAGTAGATTATTGAATTAGACAATTGGGTATTAATTATAAATTCTATTTTTTATCTGAACTCTTGCCAACATTAGGGTACCCACAAATCAAAATAGTCCTGGTATTTGGGTTAGTAGATGGAAACCTTGCCACATGTTGTCTCACCTATTGAAGGTAAGCCAAACTCGATCTAATTCTCTTAAAAATGGTACACATTCATCCAAGTGCAGTAACCTTCAAAGATTTGCAAATCAATCTTATTACAAACTACAATAACAAGCTTATTGGCAAACAAAGGTTTTATGCTATGAAATAGAGCTGCTTGTTGCGCAATACTATAACCATAGAACCGTGAAACATCAAGGAAAAAAAAAACAACCACCTTCAAATGAGCCAAGGAAATAATACTGAGCATCTCGATGGTGCTCCTGTCCTCCAAGGGGTGGTCCAAAATACTAGGGACGTATCAATAACCTGATACCTCAAGTACTTATAATCAGTATGCTCAACAAACAAAGACTTAGTAGTAAAAGAATAAGGTTTCACATCCACATCCGCCCTCATAATCTTATTAATAAAATAACTCTTTCCAACATTAGGGTACCCACAAATCAAAATAGTCCTAGTATTTGGGTCAATCGATGACAACCTTGCCATATGTTGCCTCACCTGTTCAAGGTAAGCCAAACTCGGTCCAATTTTCTTAACAATGGTACACATATGTCCAAGTGAAGAAACCTTCAAAGATTTGAAAATCAATCTTATTACAAACTAAAATAAGAGGCTTATTGGAAAACAAAGGTTTTATGCTATGAAACAGAGCTTCTTGTTGCACAATACTATAACCATAGGACCATGAAACATCAAGGAAAAACAAAATAGCCACCTTCAAATGATCCAAGGTAGTAATACTGAGCATCTTGATGGTGTTTTTGTCCTCCAAGGGGTGGTCCAAAACACTAGGGATGTATCAATAACCTGATACCTCAAGTACTTATAATTAGTATGCTCAACAAATAGAGACTTAGTAGTAAAATCATAAGGTTGTACATCCACATCCGCCCTAGTAATCTTATTAATAAAATAACTCTTGCCAACATTAGGGTACTGGTGCAAGAGCACCCCCCTCCACTCTCCAAATCAATCACACTTCTATGGTCTTCAAAGGATTCACCCAAGGGTATTCAGGCCTAAGGGACTTTTTACAATTTGCAAATTTTGGTTAGCAAGTCAACTTGTAAGACCTAGTCACCCTTGGGGTGGTTATAAACCATGGGTTTTTTACTATGGTCCAAAGGCACTTTTAGGTGTTTTGTTTATTTTAATTTTTTTGTGATATTTGGAATCATTAGGATCCATGGATTAGGCCTAGAGGCTCTTTAGGAGAAAGAATGTAATATTTTGCAAAAGTTGCAAAATGCAAGTAATGTTGCTTGGTAACCTCTTTGAAAAGTTGCCACCGAATTGTAAAACCACCTCCAAATGGTCACAACCTTTGAAAAATAGTTGGATCCATTAGGGAAGTTCTTCAAATAGCCCTTATAGGTGGGTGGAAGATGATGGTGGTGGAAAGTGAGAAACTTATGTAATTTTACATTCAATCAATAAAATAAATCCCTATTTTTCTCTATGGTTTGGATTGTGAAACAATACACATACAGATTGGTACGATTGTGAGAAGGAAGAAATCATTCAATCTAATATTTGAAATGTATTAGGATTCCAATGCATTTGATCAGAATTCATTTAAACATTGGAGTCTAGCATTTGTATATTTTGTACTTTGAGTTTTCAGGAAACCTTCCTGAACCAGGGTTTCAAGCAATAATGCCCTAACTTTCTTTTCCTTCGTGGGATTCCCATGTGAAGTGGGGAAATGAAAGTAGGGTCAATGTACTCTAAGTCATTAAGAGTTTTGGAGGAAGGGGTTTTCCTTGAGAAGTATGTTTCCAGACCCTAGACTAAGCATCTTTATGTGCTTGGTGCAGGAAGTGGAAGAGTGAAGTGAAAATAGCACTTTGGGGGTGGATAAACACAATCTAGTAGTAGATTGTTGTCTCTTGGGATTTACTAGTATCAATGCAACAAGTGGTTTTTCTTAGATAATCAACTGGTGAGCTTTTCCTTAAGTTACCAAGTCAGTTTTCCCTATTAGGACTAGTGGGTCGAGAGTTGTTTAACATAGTCCAAGTTGGTTGAGACCTTGCAATTTGGAGACTAGACTCAACTCGAAAAAGGGTGTCCAAATATGAAATTTATTTTGTAGTCTCTTTGGATTAATTTTGAACTAATTCCACAGAACCCTGTTCAAAAGGCTACAAATCGGTAGGCTTAAACCAAGCATTGATTGTCCCAAAAATTGTAAGTTGGGGAAATCATTCCCATAGGAGGCATATAGGAAGCATGGAACCTTTCCATACCCTTTCCAATATCAAGGTTCCCATTTCAAATTTGAATTAGTCAGGAAAATTCACAATAGGATTACCGAGCATCAACAATCTACTTGGTGAAGTTATCAAGCCACTCATTTATCAAGGAAACTGAGCACTAACCAAGTTCAGTTGGTCAAAGACTCAACTGAGCAACAGTTAAGTCGGGGTAGTGAAGCTAGAAAAAGACACTAAACCCTCCTATGAGGATAGTGTGTTTGTGGTTGTTATAGGATCTTTTAAAGGTGTAAAGCACTCTCCTAAGCCCACTTTGGGTTTAGAGTAACATCGAAGGTCTCATCATTTACCGAGCTGCCTAAATAGGGGTGAGCTCTGCATCAAGTGGTATCAAAGCATCTAAGATACATAGGGTTAAAATATACAAGCACCATGGAAGGAGAAGATGAAGGAGGATTTTCATCAAGGATGACCAATGTAGAGATAGTAAGATACCTAAAAGAGAAAATGACACAACGTGATGATCAAAGAGACACTGAGATGCAGTAGATGAGGCAAGAGATGGATAGGCTTAGGGAAGATCTTCAAAAGAAAAGTAGTGGAAAATATAATGTTGTCAAAGCAGGGATTGATGAAGAAACCCTTGAGGAGGAGGAAGAAGAATGTCTTGCAGACCAGAGGCTACTTATGAAGACACTAAAATCTATGGAGAGGAGAACCATGGACACCAAGCTTGAGTTGCCTACATACAATGGGAAGATGGATGCGGATGCTGCAATGGATTGGGTGGATGCCCTAAATAGTTTCTTTGATTGTGAAGACATCCTTGAGAATCAGAGGGTGAAGATTTCTAAGTCAAAGCTCAAAGGCTCTGCACTCACATGGTGGAACTTCACTCAAGATGATAGGGTGAAGAATGGAAAGAATCCAGTCACCACTTGGAAGAAAATGGTGGCCCTGCTTAGGGAAACTTATGTCCCTAAAGACTATGAAGTTCAATTTCATAAAATAAGAATGAGTCTAAGACAGAAAGAGATGGAAATCTCTAGCTATACTGAAGAATTTTAGAGATAGGTGATGAAATCCAAGCTTGCTAAACCAGAATGTGTAAAGCTTGCTTGGTATATGCAAGGCCTAAGGGTCTCAGTTCAAGATGAACTTAGTTTGACAAGCCCTACCACCATGAATGAATGATATCAATTGGCATTAAAAGTTGAAGAAAAGTTCAGAGGGAGGAATGAACAGAGTGGTAGAGGAAAAGCCAAGAATGAAAGAGGCAGAGGAAACTTTGGAGGAAGAGGACAAAAAAAGAGACCACAAGGAGAGTCTAATAAGGAGAACACCCAAATAGAAAGTAGTTCAAGAGGTGGTTACCGAGGTAGAAGAGGAGATAAAAGGGGTAGAAATGGAGGAAGAAACAATGGACAAATCAGATGTTATAACTGCAATTAGACAGGGCACTACACCAATAGGTGTCTGGATAGAGACAAGAAGAATAAACAAGGTGAAATAAGAGCCAACCTAGTACAAGAAGATGATGTTTATAGTGTGAGAGACTGTACTAGAGAAGATGGAGTAAGCCTCATGATGAAGAGGACTTTGAGCCAAGAAACCATTCCGGTGGAACCTCCTCAAAGAAAATGTCTTTTCAGAACCAATTGCAAGAGCCATGGAAAGGTATGAAAGTTAGTAATTGATTCTGGTTCTACTGAAAATCTTGTATCTAGAGAAATGGTAGATAAATTAAAATTGGAAAAGATACCCCACCCCAACCCATCCCATGTATCTTGGTTGACAAAAGGGCATAAAACCCTCATAAATGAACAAGCTTAGGTAGATTTCTCTATTACAGACTATAAGGATAGAGTCCTTTGTGATGTTGTAGATATAGATGTATGTCACATTTTGTTAGGACATCCATGGTAGTATGATCTATAGGCTAAACATGACATCCTAATCTTTAGTGGAACTATGGGAGACCACATGAGACATTTGGAACAAGCTCTCCAAAGACTATATGTGAAGAAATTAACTATCAACTTAGAAAAGTGTACATTCATGCAACAAGAGTTGATATTGTTGGGTTTTGTTATCTCAAAGGGCATATTAAAAATGGATCTTGAAAAGGTAGAAGCTATTATTAACTGGCCTATACTGAAGACTCCAGGAGAAGTTAGGAGCTTTCATGGATTGGCTACCTTTTATAGGAAGTTTATCAAAAATTTCAGTCACATCTGTGCACCTTTACTTGATACCATCAAGGGTGGTAGAAAATCAAAATTCTAGTGGACAACACAAGAAGATGAAGCTTTCAAGTATTTGAAGGAGAGAGTAGCATAGTACCCCATTTTGGCACTACCTACCTGTTAGCTCTTTTTCTTGTATCCCTCAACTCTAAAAGAGAAATATGAAAACTAGACCTGGGGATCTTTGTCCAGTAACACAAATCTACTTGTTCATGCAAACTAAGGGGCAAGAAAAGACTAATTGATGAGGATTTTATCCTCCTTCTACTTTGAGTTCCAAACACTCAAGCAAGTACACCTATAACATACTAAATCTGCATACATAAACACTTACTTACTAAAACCTTTTATGTAGATATGAAAATTAGTGGATAGTTCTCAGACTTATAAAACATGGGAGTTCCAATCTCAACCAGTCCTATATAGGATCCCACCTGTATGATCTGCTAAGAACTAAGAAAATGGCCAATGTGAGAACAAGGATAAACTCCTTCTCTTTGAGCTTTGAGCTTGGCCAAGCTAACCCATGGATTCATTTCTTCAAAGAATCACTAACAACACTTGTATTCAAGAAACACAAGTTACAAACATGAATGCTCTGAAACATGAAATTAAAGATGAATTGAAATTTAAAGGTTGATGATGAAAACTACAAAGAAAACTAGGACCAGTGCCTTGTTCATTGGGCAACAGAGTCATACAAACATACATTCACAGAAAACCTTAATCCCAAACTCAAAGAAACCAAGTGAAATGCCTTACAAATCACTTCTCTCACTCCAGTTCCTGGACATCGAATTCATATACAAACCTATAACTCTCAGAATTTGAAATCAAGACTTACTCTCTCCTTGAAAGAAACTCAAATTCAAACCCATAGATACCTTATAACTAGTATACTGACATGCCTTACAAATCAATACACATGAATTAAGATCATGCATACAAAGACATCAAATGAGAACTGAATAGGGATTCCATCATTTTCATAAAAATTTATCTGTAACTGTACATTTGCAAAACAAAGAAACACAAAAAATAAGATCCAAATCCTGGAGGCTACCCTGCAGCATAAATTTCAACATCCGTTACAATTGAGAGAAAAACTAAGATATAGAAGAATTGAGTCAGTTCAAAAACCCACTGACAGTTGTCTATCTTTGGCACAAAATATCTTCAACATTCCTCTCCATCTGCCCTGCAACTGATTCCTTCAATTGGTCCATTATATGCAATCATTCCTCAATTGATTTGATTCTGATCCTCAAATTTCAAACCCAGACTGCTCTCATCCATCACCCTAAAACTGAAAATCATCATTACTATCAGATTCCTCGTTCCTTGCCATTTCCAAAAAAATATAACACTTACATGTTTGGCCAAAAAATGAATTCTCGAGACACTTTTCCATGAGCAAGTCATGGCATTTAAATTTTTGAATATTTTCCCAATGTTTGGACTATGCCACTTTCTCAAATTCATTTAAATCTGGCATTTTATATTATTTTCTGCATTTTATCTTAGAAGGCACTAGGAATCACCACTTGTCACCATTTCATTGCATGCTCAGACTTAACTCAAAGATGACCACCTCACTTGGAGAACTAGCGACCACATGTATTCTCCAAGTCTTCAAATCAAATCCTTAACCATGGTTAACACTGGCGATTCAACAAAAGCTCCATTCTCCAATTCTCAGAATAAATTCTTGACTAGGGTTAACATCTGGAGAATGGGAAACTAAACCCATTCTCCAATTCTCTAAATGCATTTCACTTAATTGTCAAGACTTAGAGAACTTGCGACTAGGTAATTCTCTGATTCTCCAGATAAATTCTCACTAACCACCTGAACTTAGAGAACTGGTGAACGCAGGATGCTTGCCTAAACTATCACCTTATTTGGAGAATCCACGACTAGCTATCTCCAAATCTCTGAATTACTTGGCCTTAACCATCACCATTACGCGAACATGCGACCACTGTCATCTCCCAATCACCAGATGCTATCTTCTAACCGCTAATCATTCATTGAACTCACACACATCTGCCACATGTCATCTCTATTCACCTCAGTGCACTCCATCTACAAAATTATCTCTTGGGCCCATCGGCATGGAAACTGAGGTGGCCACACAGTCTTGCAACATTTGATCTACCTCACATTATGTGAGCTTTTGCTTATAAACACTTCAAACTTCACTTGTGGGAATAATGTGGGATATATGTTTTTCATGTTTTAAAGCTTTCTCATGCATTTCTGTTCAAAATTAGTGGGCCCCGCTGTGCACAAAGAACTCCAACCAAGTGGGCCCACCAAGAGCATATGGACTTCTTACTTACAACACATATTAAGTGCTGGGATATAAAAACACTACAAAAGTCATTTACTCGCTATATGTGGGATACATAAAATGCCTTTGAAGGAGACGCGTGCCCAGCTATGCATTCACACAAGATCCTTCGTGAATATGGGCCAGCTTCTTTGGTCTCTTTGTATACTGGGCACCTCAGTCATAGGCTCACGTGCCTTTATCTACATGGGACCTCCATTGCATTAATTTCATTCTTGCCTTATGCAAGCCCATATGTATTGGAAACTACTAAATGCCTTATGCAAGCTTCCCGATTTGCATTTTCTTCTATACTGGCAATCATAACATTTGGCACTGGCATCAATTTGTTTGTGTGCTGCAATTTCTTTCACATGGCATGGGCAATTCTCTTATTTATGTAATACTCACAAAACATGAGTAGCCCCTCTATCTTCTTGCACTGGTTCTTCCTTGTTTACACTGCCCTCGCTAACAGCGTGAATACCCTTTGGACTATGCATCCCATTTGTTATACTATGCTAGCAGTCTTATGTGTGTTAGTCTTCATTGGCTGCATACTTATGTGCCTTCATTTCATTGATGTTGCACCTCCCTATTCTACTTTATCATGATTTCCCTTGGTTCATAAGTCCAGTGCGAACATGAGCAGTCTACTCCCATTTACTGCATAGACAACTCTCCCATTTCAATGAACTAGCAGCCTCCTTGGGATCATACCGACTCCCTCAACTATTTGCACTGGCATTCATTTTTTCTCATGATGGTAGTCCCAATTTATATATGTGAGTGTTTAATTGGGTTTGCACAGGCCCCCTTAAATCTCAAACTTGATTGGCATACCTCATTTTGATCTGGCACTGGGCCTTTAAGCTTGTGAAAGCCATCTCTATTATCTTTTACACAAGCAACCCCCAAATTAGTGTTGATCCCTTATGCGCTGGTGAATAGTATCTGCCATTCATACCGAATGTGTGAGTGTCCCGTCATTGCAAATAGCAGGCATATCTCCTATAGGTTACATTGCGTGAGGCACTTCAATTCAAATTAACAAATTGCCCCCATCCATATTTGCATGGGTTCTTTTGACTACCATGTAATTATTCACGTGAAATGCCCAATTCATTGCGCAAGTGCTTGACTTGCATTCAAACAAGGAACACAAAACCATAACCAATTTTCCAAAAAGATCCAATGGCCAATTGTAATAAATCATTAAAGTCAACTTGTTAGATATGTTTAGAATTCAAAACAGTGAAAATCATAGAAATTTGATTTGGAAATGGCCTGGAAAAGTGGTCACATGGATTGGCAAGGACTTCAAAATCATCAAGCACTTAGTCTTCTAGGTCTACAATATAGAACCACATTCAATTATGCTAGGCCTTGCATAGGGCATGAATTAGAAATCCTCAAAGTAGGCCACTTATAAAACTGGACCATGCACATACAGAGAATTTTAACAAATTGCAAATGGAATGAGCTTAGCAAATAGGTTGAACGGGTACATGGGGGGCTGAAAATTGGTAGGATGACCTACTCCCATGCCTACAATATGATACCACAACTGGAATGTCATGACCAATCATAGGAAAAAGATATTCAAATGCAAACAGGGCCTGCTACAACAAAATGACACTTAGGCACAAATGCAGATTTAGACAAGTGCTCGAAACAAGACATCACCGAATGACTCAAAACCCAAAGTTAACAACCTGGGATGTCTTCAAATACCAAAAAAAAGGTGATAAGCACTTGACATGCATGGAGAACCTTAGAATTGCATCTAGTAAAATAGGCTCAAAAAGCACTTTAAAGGGGTTAGAATGCAAAATTTTAACAAGGTGCTCAAAAACCCAAGCTGTACTTTGAGTACCAATAGTGGATCTGACTATGGATGCGTGCCCCATGCAGGCATGTAGAGAAATTAGAATCTCTCAATAGAAGTAGACCACCCAAACTTGAAATCATACTTTTCTCTTTTACTTTCTCTCTATTCTCAAACTGGGAATCCTTTTATTGAAAGTAGGGACAACACACAACTGAAGGGAAATAAAGCAACTATACAAACATGAAGCTTATTTACAAAGGTTGAAAGCCCCACAATTGGATTCAGTTCTTACCTTTATCAAACATCTTATTTTCATCTCCATGCATCAAAGGTAAACTCAAATTATTGCTTCCATGTGTTTGATCAAAAACACTATATGTCACCTTTAGCACATCAAACAAAAGACAATCAACAAACTCATCATCACTTGGAAAAACAAAGTCACCGAAATACTATGAATGTTGATCATTGTGTGACATCACATCATCACACCCTTCCCTATTGCTAACTTGCTGGAAAAAGAAACATTCCAGCTCACTCTCATGGCAGGACACATCCACATTATGAACATTAGTTTGCACCATAGGATAAGCTTCTTTTACATCAGTTTGCAAACTAAAAATAGAATGCCTCTAAACAAAAAACTGATTGCATAGAATTAGAGAAATCCTGCTGATCATAACTCCTATCAGCATCTTGTAAACATGGGATAGCATTATCAAATAATGGTTCATCATTTACTTGTAAATCTAAAAACACACATTCAGATTTGTCTTTCTCTTCAGCATCATGGTTCAAACACGAATTAGTGAGACTAGGTTCATGAAAATCTGAATCTACACTAGTACATAAATCCTCATACTCATCATACATGACAATAGCAAATTCATCACAATCATATGTAATCTTAACTTGCATGTCATGAACTTGAAAAATAGGAGAAAGAAACCCATCATATTTTTCACATTTCATGCCCCCGCTAATACTTTCTTTATCAAAACATATGTCTGTCGAGCATGAAACTCTAGAATCAAATGTGTGTGCATGTCTCTAAAAATCAGAATCTAGGAGTTCTTAAATCTTCTCACTACTTAGCAAGTGTTGAACCTCTTGTCCATTTTCTTTGATCTCCTGCTCAATGCTGAGTACATCTTCCTTGTTAGAAACATGAGACAAGACTTCTTGATTTATCTCATTTTGTGCAAAAGATTCAGTATCACTTTCATCTACATCATATTCAAACTCTTTTTGTTCACATGAATCATTCCCAAGCTAAAATAAGAAGTCATCATCTACATGCTGAAAATAAGGGAACTCTACAAACTCAATGAAATCACTTCCAGTTACAGATTCTTCCTCACTATCTTGTTGTTCATAGACTTCACTGTCAGCATTATAATCAACATTACTAGCACAAGTAGACTCATCATTAGCACAACTAAGTTTAGATTTAGCATTTTCAATTTCATCTATCCATCTTCTAACACCTTTAAATGTTTCTTCTATACAAGAAGTTGACCAATCAAGGGATTGTTGTTACTAAGGATTGCACCCTACTTTGCTAAGTATTGAACCCAACAATCCTGTGAAACATGGGACTATTCTTAGGCTATGGGTAACCTATCTAAGAATAGACCTCTAGATTAAGGGCCAGCTTCCCTTGGATCACTTGAAACTTATCTAAAATTGGAGGGAAAAGGGATAGAAAATGCTTGAAAGTAAACAACTGTAGCTTGAAATGAAAGGTGATCCACCAAAATTTTAAAAGAAACTACAATTGATGATAAGTTTACTTTATCAACACTTCAAATCTAAACCACAACTCAATCCTACTTTCCTAACCCTCAATGAGATAAGGTACTTGGAATTTAGAAAGGAAGAACAACTTCATAATTCTAATATTTCTGATTGTACACAAATCACATCACTGAGCTAAGACAATTTCCTAAATCAACACTTGAATTCAAAATTCAGATTAAGGACATGAAAATATCACAATAATCTTAGCATAAGATTTCAATAAGAAAACTAGAAAATGTAGGAGAACAGAAGGATTAATTCTTATTGCTAGAAAGAAATTGGTACAATTGTGTCTCTCAGAGCTACAACACTCATATCAAAAAGAAAAAGTGAAGAGCTAACCTCAATCACCAAAAGTGAGAGGTATAAAAATAAAGGCCTAGAATCTGCCATCAAACTCCACTACCTCCTAACAATAGAAAAGTCAGAATAGGACCCATGAGGTGGCATCATGGTCTGAAAGTTAGACTCCCAAATTTCTAGGGGGTGAGGAAAGTGGGACCTAAAAATAGATAGTCAGAGATGACCACTACACCCATTAAGTCATGTTATAACTAATATTTGACAAGGGCTCATAAAAATACCACTTGCCGACATCTTACAATAGTAAAACAATGACTTTTACATGAAAAAAAAACAAAAAACTCCCCCCACTATATCAAATATGAGTGGATTCTGAATGTATATTCAAGACACACTCAACTCAAAATGAGGAGAATGTCTAAAAATATTTGTATTTTGACCAAATCCACATCATATACAAGGACACCTATTATAAAAAATAAGACTATAATAGCCTCAACCCAATATAAAAGGGGAGGAAACAAATAATAGCCTAATTCAAATTCAAATTAAGCCCTTTTAAAATAAATCCTCAACCTAGAAACCCTAGGTCATAGCTCAAATAATAATCTCCACATATTAGCTTTGAAAATATAACATTAAAATGAAGCTAATGTGAACTCGACCCTGAAAAAGGAGAGAAAAAGAAAGATGAATCGATTGCCATTCATATTTTGCAACTCTCGGCTATGGCAATGTGAAGTCTATCCTCTGACAAATGGCAATTTGCCAATTCCATCTACAGCTACTAAACTGGACTTGAGCTCGAATCAGGAAACAACAAACCCTCATGACTGATAAAAAGATCAAGGTAGGCATTGTGATCAGTTTTATCTTCCCTCTCTACATATTTGAAAGGCACTATATTATTGGCATGTTGATTGTTTGTTATTCTTCTTGGCATTGATATTATGAATTTGCATCTTGGCATTGTTACGTATTGAATCTCTATTTATGTATATGTTTCTTGGCTTATCTTATGCTATGGCCATATATGAGGGCACTGTTATATGTTGGCAAGTACTATTCATTACATTCCTCTGCATTTGTTATGGCCTATGCTATGAATGCACTATGGCATTGATGCATTGTGTTTGACTTGGTTCTGCATTCGATGTGTGGTACCATAGCATCCTATAGGCACTGTGATTGTATCATTTCTATTTGTTGTATATGGTCTGAGACCTAGGGCATTGTGCTCACTATTGTTTGTTAATGCCGATTAGGGCATCATTGGCTCATCAAGCTCTCAGCACTCAAGGAATTGTTTTCTTTGTATCCACTATATATATATATGATCTCTATATTTGATATGAACCAATGATAGTATCTTGTGATATGGCCCACGAGCTGGGGCAATGGCTTAATCTTCATGAAGACATGCTATAGCATCATTTCATACATGTTCACTATTTAATCTTTGTTTTAACTTTGCAATATAATAGTGGCATTGCCTCCTTGTGAATGCATATTTGAGAATCTAAATATGGCATTCACGACACTTGCTAACCATATAGCCCGAAAGCTATAAAGTTAGGGCATGTTGTGTGGATGTATCACTATATTGTTTCTTTGAAGATAGAAGCCTGAGGGCTCAAGCATGATACCACTGTCCTCATTGTTGTATTCATATTGCTATGGCATGGCATCAGTATTGAACCTCACCTCTATTTTGAATTGCACAAACCACCTTACTCTATTATTGGCACTGTGACCCGAGCATGACATCTATGTATTTGGGTATTGTATCATGCCATGCTATATACTATGATTTCTTTCATTTACTGTTATGCTGGGGTTGAAAGCATTAATGATCACTGTTTGTACCTTGGTTAGAAACTCACTGATATTGATTCATTTTCTCGAATGTCCTGATGCCAGTGCTCTATTGTCAGTGCCCCAAAACATGCTATCTTGCATTTCATTTTTGAATCGATGCCCTTCTTGATTTTATTGTACATCAATGTTGAGATGCCATCTTATGACACATACCTAATGTTCATAAATATGCTACCATTCAATGCTATTTCATGATGTAACACCTTGTCACCTATTGTTGTATGAACACCATGGTGGCCCATTTCATTGCATGCCTGCATATTGAGTGCTACAATAATGATGATACCATGTAGATGTACATCCTCTGTATGAAATGAGCCCTTCTGGATTTTATCCAATGAGATATAATATGTGTGCCCCGCTGATATCATATTATATTGGCATAAAGTATGTCTGTTATGGCATCATGATATGTTGGGCTTCCTTATTTGGGCCACTGTGCATTACTATTCCTTGATGACATGTTATCATAGAAAGAAACATCACTGATTCATAAATGAAACCCATGTATTTGTTCCACAATGTAGATTAACATAATCATGCCACAGCATATGCATAGAATGCAGATTTGAAGTACATTTATACTGTAAAAGTAATGCATTGGGTTTAGCTTTGAAACACCTTTATGTTGTACTTTTTGAACATATGGAATTTTTGTGCCCTCGTGTTGATGATGAATGTCATGTGAACACCTATGTAGCAGAGTGCCCTATCTCTTTCATAGATCTGTGTACTCTGTCATTAGCTCTGTTCAACTTGATGCCATGTAGCTTGTTATTCTTTTATCATAGCCTGATTGATGCTGGATCATCTGAATGTTCCCTATTTGTACACATTATGTGTGTTCTTGGCCCTTGATGGGATAATAGATAGAGAACCAGAGGTTTCTCTATCATTATCTGCATCAAGGGCCCAGATCATTCACAGAATCATTAGTGGATCAACTTCCTTGTATCTGCACATGAAACAAACATGTTGGTGAAAACCATGGTGCCTTGATGATTTTGAGCCTGATTGACAGCTTTGAGCACAACCTTTGTTAGAGGTGCATGGGTGATTTTATGTATGCATTCATAATATTATGATATCAGCCATTGCTTAGATCCATTGGATCTAACCCAAATCCCCTCTCCTCTTCTTGTAGGTTCTGGATCTCAGGAGCTTCTGGATTGGATTGAGCTTTGGACCTGGATACCAGGCAATGTTTGGTACCCCAATATTAAACACTTTTTATGTATATTTTCACTCATCCATTCTATTCTAGTAAAGGCTATGCTCACGGCTTGTTTGAGCCTTGATAGATGCTTTTCTTTTTAGTTTCTTGCTTCTTTGAATAGTAAAAATGCCACAGATAGATGTATGTGTAGATGTAGATGCAATTCATTTCTTTTCCCTTTTCATGTACTTTTCAATGAAATGAACAAAAATATTAAACAAGACCACTAATAACACAAACTAGGGTATAGTAGCTCATCTAGTAATTAGGCTTCCAAAATGTGCAAAAATATGACAACATTCTGGTGACCTCTATGGAGTGCTTGCGTACTAAGCATCCTAACCAGTTGCCTTGAAGATTGATTAGGCACAGAGTCACTAACAAAAACTATCCAAGCTTCCAACCAAAACAAATTCCTTCAACAACAAAACTAAAACTAACTTCCCGAGAACTACTCAGGCTTATTCCTAACCAAACCAACTGAGAACAACTGAAACAACTAAACTAAATGCAACTTGTGCTAGGCACTTATGGAAAAAAGAAATCCAAAATTCCTAACACTACTAAAGTATAGGGTAGAAAGAACCTCAAAAGCAAGCCTTGAGGTGAATCCCATTCACTGGAATGGGTAGCTCCTCTCCATCCATGCTAGCTAGCTGAAAAGCATTATGAGCTTTGCATACAATCACCATAAAAGGCCTAGTCTAGATAGCATCAAACTTGGTATGTTTCCTCAGTTTATGTTTTGCTTCATCCCACTTGAGGACTACATCTCCTTCCTTAAAGGCTTTAGGTGTTTCCTTCTTGTCAAAACTTTTCTTGACCTAGGTACGATGAGCCTCCAGGCTCTCAAATGCTAGCTTTCTTGTTTCTTCAAGTTCAATAAGCTTTGCCATCCTCACCTGCATAGCATCTTCCTCCATAAGATCAATTTCTTTAATTAGACTTAGGGTAGGTAGCTCAGTAGATAGGGGAATCCTAGCCTCCTTTCCATATACCAATGTGTAAGGAGAGTTTCTAGTAGCCCTCTTAGGTGTTATTCTGTCTACCCACAAGGCTAGCTTTAACTTTCTATGCTAGTCTCTCTGGTTTCCTTCTATAGTCCTTCTGATTATTCTTAGCAAGTTTTTATTTGTTGACTCTGCTTGGCCATTACCCTAAGGGTAATAATTAGAAGAGGTACTCAAAAAGATTTTATGCCTGAGTGCCCACTCTGAAATTCTAGTTCCCAGGAAAGCCATGGCATTATCTGATATAATTGAATTTGGAGTCCCAAACCTAGATACAATATCCTGATAGAAGTTCAAAATAGAGGTCTCATTGGCCTCCTTCAATGCTATAGCTTTTGTCCACTTTGTGAAGTAATCCATGGCAGTAAGTATCCACTTGTGTCCAGCATTGGATGGTGGTTTGATAGGTCCAATAATGTCTAGTCCCCACCTTGAGAAAGGTTGTTCTACCTTGACAAGATGAAGGGGAAGGGCTGCTAGCTTTTGCTTTCTAGCAAATAGGGAACAGTTCTTTCATCTTCTTACCCAATAGGCTAGGCTAGTAGTACCCAACTCTCATTACCTTAAGAGTAGTGGTTCTGGAAATAGTGTCCACCAGAGCCTCCATCATGAAACTCTTCTAATACTTTACTTACTTGATCAGTTTCAACACATCTTAGTAAAACACCAGTATGATCCCTTCTATACAGAACATCATCAATAACAACAAAAGGAATGGCCTCAAGTCTAAAGTATCTTCTTTTACTCCTTCCAAGGCCTTGAGGGCATTGGCCAATAGAGAGGTAACACTTCATCTCTGTCATCCAGCTTGTGCTCTATCTAGCATCTTGATTCATCAAAACAACTTCTTCTTCTTGCTAGTCTGGATCTACTATTTTTTCATTAAGCTATTCACATAGTCCTTTCCCTCTAACTAGCTTGGTCACCTTGATCTGAACATCATACTCCATGACCTTGGTGACCCAGCCAACTCTCTTATGACTTAGGTCTTTATTTAGTAGGAAATCCCTTATGCAAGGGTGAGCAACCATCAGGTGCATTGTGTTGTTAGACAGCAAGTGCCTAAATTTATTTAGACTTCTCACAATTGCCAATACATGCTTCTCTACATGCAAATAATTTAGCTCATAACCATCTAGGCCTTGACTATAGAAGGCTATTGGCTATTCTTGTTTCTCAACATTTTGCTGGACTAACATTGCAGAGATGCTATCTTTGTCTCCAAAAGCATACAATATAAAATCTTTAGAAAAGTAAGGATTTACTAGGGTAGGAGCAGATGCAATTACCTCCTTGACTTCTTCAAAACACTTTTTACCTTCATTGGTCCAATGTAATGCTGAATTCTTTTTTAGCATCTGGGTCATAGGCTTTAGGAGTGTAGCAACATTTGGAATAAACCTCCTCAAAAAATTGATTCTTCCCAAGAAACTCTGTAATCCTTTCTTGTGAGCTTGCAGGGGAAGATTCAGAATGGCCTTCACCCTCTTAGGATCAATAGTTGTTCCCTACTTTGAAATAATGTGTCCCAGTAGTCTACCCTCATGCACAACAAAAATGCATTTCTTGGGATTCAGTGAGACTCCAAACTATTTGCATCTTTAAAAAATTTGTCTTAGATGAATTAGGTGGTCTTTTGTATATTTTGAGAAGATAGTTATATCATCCAGATATACCAGAACAAACTTGTTCATCAGGCCAGAAAATGCCATCTCCATGGCTTTCTGGAATGTGGCACCAGCATTGGACAACCTGAATGGCATCTTCCTGTATGCCATGGTGCCCCATTTAGTGGTGAATGCTTTCTTGTATTGGTCTTCTTCTCTAACCAAAACCTGGTTATAACCAAAAAAGCCATCTAACAAAGAAAAATGGTCAGATCCTGAAACATATTGTAAAATATGCTCCATAGATGGCAATGGGTGATGATCCTTGGGTGAAGCCCTATTAAGGTCTCTGAAATCTACACACAACCAGATTTCACCACTCTTCTTCCTAATTGGCACTAAGTTTGAGACCCAAGAGGTGTGTTTAATAGGAAAAATAATGTTGGCTTCAATCATCTTTTTCAATTCTGCCTTCATCAGGACCTCTAACTTAGGATTGATGGGCCTTTGTTTCTATCTTACTGGCTTGGCTTGGGGTTCTAATTCAATGGTGTGCTGAGCTAAATGGGGATCAAATATTTTTAGATCATAGTATTCCTAGGAAAAGACATCACTAAACTCCTGGCATATTGAAACAAAGACTTGTGTTTCAGGCTGAGTGCATACCTTTTCTAGCTTAAGAAATGTACCTTTGAGGACTTCCACAGACTGGTAGTGTTCTTCCTTAACTATCATACTAGCCTTGTCACTTTTGAGTTGATCATCATAATTAAATATAAACTTAAGTGTGACCAGTCCTTTAGGTAGTCTTGCTCTTCAATTGTAACATTTGGTCACCATACTGATGAGCATGCTTACTCTGGTTCACTCTAGAGAACTCAGCTTCTTCAATTAGAAAATTGAAAACCTATTCATCATCTTCAAAAACTTGCTAGCTTACTTGATTATCTGGTATTGATGGTCTTACCAGGACCTTCACATGCTGAGAATCAAGATCTGAGACACCTCTCGGAATGTCATATTCTACTCCCATGGTAGCCAGCTTGTTTGCTTGTTTATTCTAATTTCTTGGAACAACAACTAAATTGAAGGCACAAAAACCTTCTATTAGGTCCCAGACCCTGTGTTTGTACATCTTAAGTGTATCATTTTTCATGAGATTAGTGCCACAGATATGATTGACCACTAGCTCACTGTCACTAATCACCTTTAAACACTTAATTCCTCTTTTTCTAGCCCATTCCAAGCCATGAATTAATGCCTCATATTCTGCTATATTGTTAGTACAGCTGAAAGAAAAATGAACTACAAAATAGTACCTTTTCCCTTCTAGAGAAAATAGGATAGCTCCTCCTAAACCCACTTTGCTTCTGGCCCCATCAAAGAAAAGTTTCCACAAGTCCTCATTATGACTGGCAGAGGGTTTATCTTCTTTCTTAATCAGCTATGGTATCACAGCATCTCCCTCATGAATGATAAACATTCCAATACCAAAAATATCCATATTTCTGAAAGGGTCATCTTCTTCTAAATCTCTCTCAGCTCACTCATCCAAAGCAATATCAGGAATCTTTCCATCACTGGTCTCAAATTCAGAATCACTTGACTCTTGCTCAAGATACATCAGGTTAGCATTTATAGGGCTTGGGGTGTATGGTTCAACATGGGTTTTTGCAAAAGCTTCAGACTTAATTCTGACCCTGGTTCCATATCTAGTTCTAAAATATAGGCGAGACCAATCAGCTGAGAGATATCCTCCTGTCCTAGCAGTGAACTCTCTACTTAGACAAATAGAAAAATGAGGAGGCAAATCTATGACAACATCTTGGGGAATAGAGAAATTAGGACACTCATGAAGAGTGAGACTCGGGTCTTTTATGACTCCCAAGGTATTAACTGATGACCCATCCAACTGAACAATAGGCTTTTTTATTGGGTCATAAGGTAACTCTAGTAGGTCTACTAGTTGCTTAGAAATCACAAAACTACTTGCCCCTGAATCTATCATACAGTTATGAACTAAATGATCCCCAAAAATAAGAGTTACATAGAAAGGAGGAGGTTTAACTTATGGGGAAACAATGGGTTGTGAGCTAATTTCTCCTTTGTGCTACTCCACTTGAGGTGTTTCAGCTACCAGGACCCTAGGCTGTTCCAAAATAGCCTCTTGATTTGGTGAAATCTTAGTCAATTCATTCAGTATCAACTCCTTTTGTCCAAGAATTGCTAGGGTGTCCATTAAAGGTACATTGATAGAGGTTTTCCTCATTTTCTCCACTATATTAAAAGATCCCAAATTCACTTTGGGATGTCCTTTTGGTGCAACAGTCTCTATTTGTATAGATACCAACTGTGTAGCTACCTTGACTAGTTCTTTAGCTTCCTTAGACTGGTTTAGGATTGGAGCTTGAACTGCTTTGGGTTGTGGATTCACAACAGGGGCTTGTTGACTGGTAGAGGCCACTTGTTCAACCTCCAAAGCCTTCTTCTTAGACCTGGTGTTGGCTGCAACTGGGATGTAGTTTGGGTTATCACTTGGTGAGAAATTCACCCCACAAAAATCTTCTTTTTGAAAATTCACCAATGCCACCTCAGGAGTCTACAACTCAATTGGAGTAACAACTAGACCTTGTTGAACCTCTGGCTCATGAACTATCTCCTGCAGCATCATCACGTTGTTCTACACCATGAGGGCCTAATTATAGCCATTAGGACACATCCCCTAGATATGTTGTTGATTGCATGGGCAGCCCCATTGATAATCTTGTGCTATATTATTCTTGGCTACAGGCACCAGCTCCCTAGAAGCACTAGGAATGTTAGGATTATAAGGCTATCTAGTCTTTTGGTTATAACTTCTTGCTTGACCTTGCTGGCCTTGTTGGTATTGGGGTTTGTTTTGCTGGTAATGATTTTGATAGGGCTGCTAATAAGGTTGCTAGTAATGCTGGGACTGTTGCTTCTTTAGACTAACTAGCTCATTAGTAACTATTTGCAAGGCCTTTTTAATCTTAGTCAGCTCTTGGGATTGATTCACAACTAGATTAGCAACTTGTTGAGGAGGAGCTGGGAGAGGTGGAATAGATGCCAAGGCTAGAATTGATTTTGGGATAGGATGTAACTTTGGAAAAATAGGCATTGGGGGTCTTGGGGCTATCTTTCCAGCTTGGATTAGGCTAATTTTAGCTCTTATGGCAAGATCATATGTTGCTGGTAGATTATTCCCACCCATTGATTGGATCATAACAGAGATATCGTTGTTAAGGGCTCTTAGATAATATAAGAAAGCATGCTGGCTTGATGGTCTAACCATAGTTGGTGTTCTATTCCATGTCCTGTGAAATCTGAAATTAAAATCCATCATGTATTCTTGAGGTGCTCTTTTGATAGTAGTTAAATGTTCAACCAATGAGAGATGGTCTGATTTATCTTCAAATTGATTGGTCAAGGCCTAACCCAACCCATCCCTATCAGCTATGGAACCAACTGCTAAGCTTCTAAACCATTGCAATGCTTTTCCTTTGAGAGAGGCTACTAGCAACCTCACGGCCACATTATCCTTTGTTATATTATGAAGGGTGCAAAGGCATGCTACATCTCTTATGTGTTCAATGGTTGAGGTTTGATCCTCCCTTGTGAAAAAGGGAAAACTCTTAAGGGCTAATATGGGTATGTCATTATGCTGCTACAAATTTAAAGGACTACCTTGATTGAAAGCTACAAAAGGATGCAATCTCAGTTGAGCCATTGGAGGATTTAGGGGAACTTGAATTGCAGGGGCTGCTTGAATTGCAGGAGCTTCTTGAATGGGTAGTAATATGTGTATTGACTGGGTTAGGGAAGCACTTGTAGGAATGCGAGTAGACTTAGGAGTAGGATTGGGAGTAAGATTAGCAAATTTTGATGTGCTAGCTTGGGCTGCTTTAGACCTCTTTTTTACAGATGGCAGTTCTGCATACACAAAAGGATTCTTACTCTACCTAGTTGGGATCCCACTCATAAGCTTATATACTAATTTGCATAAAACATCATTAGAGTCACTAGGTATGACTCCAAAATACTGTCACTGCTCATACCAAACAATAACTTGCAATAAAATTTCTAGGAAATTAGACTCACTGAGTCTTTGTCCCACCGGGCATGCCAAAAACTGTTGTCACTAAGGATTGCACCCTACTTTGCTAAGTATTGAACCCAGCAATGTTGTAAAACATGGGACTATTCTCAGGCTGTGGGTAACCTATCTAAGAATAGACCTCCAGATTAAGGGCTAGCTTCCCTTGGATCACTTGAAACTTATCTAAACTTGGAGGGAAAAGGGATAAAAAAATGCTTGAAAGTAAACAAATGCAACTTGAAATGAAAGGTGATCCACCAAAATTTTAAAAGAAACTACAATTGATGATAAGTTTACTTTATCAACACTTCAAATCTGAACCACAACTCAATCCTACTTTCCTAACCCTCAATGAGATAAGGTACTTGGAATTTAGAAAGGAAGAACAACTTCACAATTCTGATATTTCTGATTGTACATAAATCACATTACTGAGCTAAGACAATTTCCTAAATGAACACTTGAATTCAAAATGCAAATTAAGGACATGAAAATATCATAATAATCTTAGCATAAGATTTCAATAACATAATTGGAAAATGTAGGAGAACAGAAGGATTAATTCTTATTGCTAGAAAGAAATTGGTACAATTGTGTCTCTCAAAGCTACATCACTCATATTAGAGAGAGAAAAGTGAAGAGCTAACCTCAATCACCAAAAGTGAGAGGTATAAAAATAAAGGCCTAGAATCTGCCATCAAACTCCACTACCTCCTAACAATAGAAAAGTCAAAATAGGACCCATGAGGCAGTATCATGGTCTGAAAGTTAGATTCCCATATTCCTAGGGGGCAAGGAAAGTGGGACCTAAAAATAGATAGTCAGAGATGACCACTACACCCATTAAGTCATGTTTTATAACTGATATTTGACAAGGGCTCATAAAAATACCACTTGCCGACATCTTACAATAGTAAAACAATGACTTTTACATGAAAAAAAAAACAAAAAACTCCCCCCACTATATCAAATATGAGTGGATTCTGAATGTATATTCAAGACACACTCAACTCAAAATGAGGATAATGTCTAAAAATATCTATATTTTGACTAGATCCATGTCATATACAAGGACATCTAGCATAAAAAATAAGACTATAATAGCCTCAACACAATATAAAAGGGGAGGAAATAATTAATAGCCTAATTTGAATTAAAATTAAGCCCTTTTAAAATAAATCCTCAACCTAGAAACCCTAGGTCATAGCTCAAATAATAATCTCCACATATTGGCTTTGAAAATATAACATTAAAATGAAGCTAATGTGAACTCGACCAAAAAAAAGGGGAGAAAAAGAAAGATGAATCGATTGCCATTCATATTTTGCAACTCTCAGCTGTGGCAATGTGAATTTTATCCTCTGACAAATGACAAGTTGCCAATTCCATCTATAGCTACTGAACTAGACTCAAGCTCGAATCAAGAAACAACAAACCCTCATGACTGATAAAAGGATTGAGTAGGCATTGTGATCGGTTTCATCTTCCCTCTTTGCATATTCGAAAGGCACTATATTATTGGCATGTTGATTGTTTTTTATTCTTCTTAGCATTGATATTATGAATTTGCATCTTGGCACTGTTACATATTGAATCTCTATTTATGTATATGTTTCTCAGCTTATCTTGTGCTATGGCCATATATGAGGGCACTGTTATATGTTGGCAAGCACTATTGGTTACATTTCTCTACAATTGTTATGGCCCATGTTATGAATGCACTATGGCATTGATGCATTGTGTTTGACTTGTTTCTGCATTCGATGTGTGGTACCATAGCATCCTACAGGCATTGTGATTGTATCATTGCTATTTGTTGTATATAGCCTGAGAGCTAGGGAATTGTGCTCACTGTTGTTTGTTAATGCTGATTAGGGCATCATTGGCTCATCGAGCTCTCAACACTTAAAGCATTGTTTGCTTTGTATCCATTACATATATATATGATCTTTGTATTTGATATGAACTAATGATGGTATCCTATTATACGACCCACGAGCTAGGGCATTAGCTTAATCTTCGTGAAGACATGTTGTAGCATCATTTCATACATGTTCACTATTTTATCTTTATTTTAACTTTGCAATATAATAGTGGCATTGCCTCCTAATGAATGCATATTCAAAAATATGAATATGGCATTCATGACACTTGCTAACCATATAGCCCAAAAGCTATAAAGTTAGGGCATGTTGTGTGGATGTATCACTGTATTGTTTCTTTGAAGATAGAAGCCCAAGGGTTCGGGCATAGTACCACTATGCTCATTTTTGTATTCATATTGCTATGGCATGGCATCGGTATTGAACCTCACCTCTATTTTGAATTGCACAAACCACGTTACTCTATTATTGGCATTGTGACCTGAGCACGACATCTATGTATTTGGGTATTGTATCATGCCATGCTATATATTGTGATTGCTTTCATTTACTGTTATGCTAGGGTTGAAAGAATTAATGATCACTATTTGTACCTTGGTTGGAAACTAATTGATATTGTGTAACGCCCCGCCAAGGAACCCAAGAGAATTACACTAAGACTATGCTAAGTTATGCAACAATTTTTTTTTTTTGTTTACTAAAGTTAACAAGCACATTGATCATAGAATGACAATGATTTACATTCATGAATTTGAATAAACACAACATTTCATTTTTGTTCTCAAGGGTCCCCGACGTAGTATTACATTGTCTAACTAACACTACGCTATCATGATCAATGCTAAAGAACTTTTAAGTACATAATGAAAGTAAGCACATCTCTCTAAATCAAATTACATTACATCAAATGATCACCTACATCCACTACACATGTCGTAGGGTATGTGATGATATTTAATACAATTACAATTATCAAATGCAACATGGATCCATGCAGGGATCATAAATAATCAAATAAACCTCCTACAAGTACAAGATAATAACATCTGACATCTGATACATAAATCTGCAACAATGGTGGTAATCTGGTCCAAGTAACAATCAGGTGATGGAGGATATCTGCAATAGTCTCAATGGAGAAGTACACTACCTCCTGACCATGTGGAACCTAGAGGTCCACCCCACCATGCTAGGGAGATAACACCAGGCCCATGCACATACTAAGGACCAAACCCCAAATCACAACCTAAGAAGGATATCTCTAGAACAAGAGGGTATACAGGTTACCAGAGGCACTGACCTACGTAGGATATCTAGGGTGTGAGTAGGAAGGTTTCATCACATAGATCTACCCTTGAGTTTAGTCCTAAAGGCTCCTCACTGAACAGACGACACTCAAGTGATCATACGAGCCATCGATATATCTCATGAAGACAAGTATATCGATGATGCATCTAGCATCTTTCCGCATCCATCCTTAGTCTATACTAGCACTCAAGGCATGGGCGAGGTATCTCAAATTATCTTTTTTAATGTTCTCCTAACTAGATCAATTTTTATAATGTTATCACTGGAATTAAGGAACTTGTCAATGGATGATCCGTCAGCCACTTGCGGGCCTTGGTGATCCATTGCAAGCCACCCCCTACGTCACATCTAGATAACCTACCCTAGTTCTCAATCAAAACTCATCCTGGTTTGTGGCCTCATAAATCATATTAAGTTCCAAGTAACAGATAATCAAGTAAAACATATTTCCATTTCAAACATAAAACCACTTGGCCACTAACTCAAATTTAGTCCACCAGGAGGAAATAATAACAAGATCAGTTTGACATCCCAATCCAAGTCCCCCATCGAATCAACTCAAAATCAAATCATCAATAGACCGGAGATAAGCAAAACATCATGAACATCAACGATCATAAAGATAAACTTATGTCTACAACACATACCCGACCTTTGGATTTCACCCCCTAGTTGGTCATCTAATCCTGTATGCAAAACAACTTCATCAACAGTGCATTTCTCATTCACGTACAATTTATGTAATCAGAGAATATCGTAACACAATGAGATAACATCTCGTAAAGAAAACAAAGTCACAAAAGTCAAATAACAAGTAAATTTGCTCACACTAATTTATCCCTATTATCATATTCGGCGAATTTCAATAAATGAGGTTATGTGATTCAATTTCCACAAATGATCATAGCGTCGTAATATCTAAAGTAATCTCCTAGAAAGTTAGTCTTAATCAATAGATTAACCTTTTACCATCTTTTCTTTTGTTTGCAACTTAACATCAAGATGTTTAATTGAGATTGACGATGTAACTAACATGAACATGAAACAATTAAATAACCCATATCAACCATTTCATGACCATAAACTAATTCATTCAATAATTATTTTATGATAATAATTATTTAATATATATTTATTAACTTAAATATAAGATAATGGAATATTAGATAATATACATATTCAATGACTAAGACAACTTTATACATAAAATCTAAAATGTATTAACTATAAATAACATCCACTTTCAATACTTGAATTTAAATTAATATAACAAATTTAAACAACATGATAATGTCCTATCTCTTATTACTCAAATCCTAATAATGCATCTACTCTAGCCCCTATATCTACAATTACCTATGCTAAGCTACAATCCCACTCAAAAATATAGTAAACAAATAAACCCATAAATTAAAAGCAAGTGGTCCCATAAATCAAAGATGGCATCCAAGGTGAAGTTGAAGGAAGTAAGCCAAAATAAATGAAAGGAAAAGACATGGGTTCCAAAACTCACGCCACCCCACAAGTGATTAAGACAAGTATCTGCCATGTCATGGGCAAAGGACATGTGAAAAAGAGCATGAAGGAGGTGTTGGAAAACTTGGGAGATTGTTCCCAACAAAATTTAATGCATTTCTATGTTTATTCAAACAATTTAAAGTGCCCCCAAAGCCTGCGAAAACCAAGGAGTTGGTAGGGTGACGTCATCACCTAAAAAGGTGAAAGAACAAGTTAAATAAATCATTTATTTCTTTCCAAGGTGGGGGTGCGAGCTAGGAGGAAGTTGAAGTATTTAAGTGGGTGAGGAGACATGAGATTAGACCCCTCCCATCACCCAATAACTATACACTCATTTGCAGATTAAAATAAACATTGAATTATTTATTTAATACTTTAAAATGTGACATGCAAGACATGGTGTGGGGCCCACCTTGTGGAGTTGGAAAGGTATGGTTTGAGATTGTTTCTTTAAAAGAAAATTGTTTATTAATTTAAATGCTAGGGTGTCAAAATATATTAAAATAATGTCTATGTTTTTTTTTTGAAAGTATGGGAATTCTTTTCCTCATACATTTTCCAGCAAGCTGGAAGTATGTATTTGGTTTCAAGACTTAGTTTTATTTGTGCTTGTTTCCCCTTATGGACTTAGTTTATTATTATTTTTTTTAATAACTCATGCAAGTGATGTTTATTTTCTCATTTGATTTCCAAAATAATATACTAGATTCTTCAATTCAGAATGTTTATATGATCAATTAAATGAATAATTTGGCAAGTATATGGATCAAAACACAATTAAATTTCATTGAGTTATGAAGTATCAAGTTCTTTTGCATTCCAAATTGGATTCACTAATGATTAAGTTTGAGAGGGTTTATATGTTTGTGATGATGAAAATTCACAATTGCAAACTAAAATTCTCATTGTTTTATTTCCTCACTCTACATTTTGAGAAGGTAAATAAGTGCTCTCAATTGTTGAAAACTTAAAACTAAATTGAAACATAATATGGGTAATCAAAACCTACCTAGTTCTCAAGCAGATTGATGAAGTCCAGCCCCTCAACTACTATCCAAATCTGCTCCCACAAGCTCAATCCCTTCTCTTCTTGCTTTCTTCTCCTTCTCCAAGCCTTCTCTTTTTTCTCTACTTTCTTCTCCAAACTTTCATATCCAAAAGTCATGACAAGTCTCTCCAATTCCCCCAAATTTTGCATATGCAATAGAATAATAATGACCCCTTTCTCTCTCACTTCCTTCCCATACCTATTAATTGCACTTCCTCCTACTCCTAAAGTGACATGGAAATTCATTTTATTACCTTTCTATTTCTTTTTTCTGTTTCTTTTTTTTTATCCATCATTTAAATTAGAATATGTCACTTCCATAGTTTTCAAATTATACAATAAATGGTATATATATACAAATAAATAACATATATATATCTAATTATATTTTATCATACTAATAACAATATACTTAATAATATGTATCATAACATAAACTGCTAATATGATTAACATATCAATCACCAACAACCAAATACGACACATGCAAGGAATAATCCTAGGATCAATATCATGCTCAACAGGAAAAGTTTATCGAATTCATTTAGCCAGAATGGATTCGAATCAGGTGAATCAAGTGAGATTTTGTCCATTCTTATAGGATGATTAGGTAAGGCTAGGGAATTGGCCTAAGTGCTAACTCCCCTTCTCCGTCATTGAGACATAATGAGGGCACACTTATCTTGTCAAGCCAGGGAAGTCGATGCCTGGTACCTGCAACCTGCATAAAAACCACTGCATGTACATGTGCATATATATAAACATAACAATAGACAATGGTAGGGATGGCTGGGACATGTGGACCCAACTCAATGCAGGTAACTACGCCTCCTCCTCTACCATACAGGCATGTCAAACAGAAAAGAATGCATACATAGTAATAAAGATGATACCATACACATGCGGGTATGGGGTAAGTACCATATACAAATAATCAACTAAATTACATCAATTAATACATGCATATGAAACATCATATAAAATCCATAATTACTAAAATTAACCATCACATAATGTTTTTGGTTCAGATCTAAACATGATAATCAGCATCAAAGTATAACTGTTTAATTACACACCATAATATAAATATGAAATATGTTTGGTCTAATTAGCTAAGGTAAAATAGTATCAGCTAAAACATAGTCTCAACAGTAATAAGTTGCGAGGGGTATTACATATTGCTTCATTTGCTTGAATGTCCCCATGCTAGTACTCTATTGTCAGTGCCCCAAAACATGCTATCTTGCATTTCATTTTTGAATCGATGCCCTTCTTGATTTTATTGTACATCAATGTTGAGATGTCATCTTATGACACATGCCTGATGTTCATAAATATGCTACTATTCAATGCTATTTCATGATGTAACACCTTGTCACCTATTGTTGTATGAACTCCATGGTGGCCCCATTTCATTGCATGCCTTCATATTGAGTGCTATAGTAATGATGATACCATGTAGATGTACATCCTTTGTATGAAATGAGCCCTTCTAGATTTTATCCAGTGAGATATAATATGTGTGCCCTGCTGATATTATATTATATTGGCATCAAGTATGTCTGTTATGGCATCATGATATGTTGGGCTTCCTTATTTGGGCCACTGTGCATTACTATTCCTTGATGACATGTTATCATAGAAAGAAACATCACTGATTCATAAATGAAACCCATGTATTTGTTCCACAATGTAGATTAACATAATCATGCCACAACATATGCATAGAATGCAAATTTGAAGTACATTTATACTATAAAAATAATGCATTGGGTTTAGCTTTGAAACACCTTTATGTTGTACTTTCTGAACATATGGAATTTGTGTGCCCTCATGTTGATGATGAATGTCATGTGAACACCTATGCAGCAGAGTGCCCTATCTCTTTCATAGATTTTTGTACTCTGTCATTAGCTCTGTTCAACTTGATGCCATGTAGCTTGTTATTCTTTTATCATAGCCTGATTGATGCTGGATCATCTGAATGTTCCCTATTTGTACACACTGTGTGTGTTCTTGGCCCTTGATGGGATAATAGATAGAGAACTAGAGGTTTCTCTATCATTATCTGCATCAAGGGCCCAGATCATTCACGAAATCATTATTTTATCAACTTCCCTGTATCTACACATGAAACAAACATGTTAGTGAAAACCATGGTGCCTTGATGATTTTGAGCCTGATTGATAGCTTTGAGCACAACCTTTGTTAGAGGTGCATGGCTGAGTGTATGTATGCATTCATAATATTGTGATATCAACCATTTCTTAGATCCATTGGATCTAACCCAAATCCCCTCTCCTCTTCTTGTAGGTTTTGGATCTTAGGAGGTTTTGGACTGGACCAGGCTTCAGACTTCAATACTAGGCAATGTTTGGTACCCCAATATTAAACACTTTTTATGTATATTTTCACTCATCCATTTAATTCTAGTAAAGGCTATGCTCACAACATGTGTGAGCCTAGATAGATGCTTTTCTTTTCAATTTCTTGCTTCTTTGAATAGTAAAAATGCCACAGATAGATGTATGTGTAGATGTAGATGCAATTCATTTCTTTTCCCTTTTCATGTACTTTGCAATGAAATGAACAAAAATATTAAACAAGAGCACTAATAACACAAACTAGGGTATAGTAGCTCATCTAGTAATTAGGCTTTGAAAATGTGCAAAAATATGACAACAGGGATTCTGACACACAAAGCTCTACAAATAATTGCACCCACTCTAATTCTGGGAAGTCAATATCCACCATAAGTTTATCAACTATACTAGAAAACCTTTTATAAAATGAATATGCTGACTCTTCTTTCCTTTCTCCTACTCTTTTTCTCAAAATCAATAGAGCTTCCTCTTGGACTCTTTGCCAACTCAATGCAGTATCTTTTTCTATATTAGCATTTCCAAGATCTAGCTCATAAACTTTAGATTTATAAAATATACCTTGCTTCATGAATGTTGGAATTTCCATTTTAACCATTTATGTGATCAACACATCAAATTTTGTCACAAAGATTTCTATCTGACTTTAAGCAACCATTATCTTCACAAAACCATAGCATACTTTTGATTTCTTGAAACTAAAATTTCAACCAGAAATTATGACAAACTACAAAGCAATTGTTTCTCTTTTCTTAGTGCTTTTCTCACCTATTAAGGGACTTTTATGTCTTATAAAGACTCAGAATTACCTAGATAAAATTTGTAGATGTTGCTCTTTCTTCTTTATCAGATACAAGGCAGATCTAAGGCCTTTCTTGGAATTCCATCTCGTTCTTCTTTTGTAGAGTCGCCACCTCCTTGTAGAGGAAAAATATCAAACAACAAAAGCTATTTGGACATCACTTTTAATTCTGGAAACTCATTCCAACCAACAAAGTCACATAATCCTTTTCAAATTGCTGCAAATAAAAATACTTCCAAGCTATTCACACATAGAGATCTTAACAAATTTCAGATTCCTTTTCTGACTCTCATAAAATCAAATTCAAATATTGATTTAGCCAAGCAAGGAAACAAACATTTTAAACTTTCTAATCTTAGACATCAAATAAAAACTAATAATCACAAATTACACTAGCACAACACAACTAGGATTCTCCAATTTCAAATAGAGTCGCCACCCACAACATGTATGAGATTAAATTTCACAAGCTGGTTCATAAATGGTAAACAAATGATTAGCTCCTATGAGCTTTTAACCTTCACTTCTCTAGCGGATCACAATATGTGGGGTATTCTAATTTGTAACTTTTAAAACTAGAGATATTCTGAAAGTTTCAACAAGATTCTGTCATCTCCATCCCCAGTAGAGTCGCCAATTTGTTAGCTCTTTTTCTTGTATCCCTCAACTCTAGAAGAGAAATATGAAAACTAGACCTGGGGATCTTTGTCCAGTAACACAAATCTACTTGTTCATACAACCTGAGGGGCAAGAAAAGACTAATTAATGAGGATTTTATCCTCCTTCTGCTTCGAGTTCCACACACTCAGGTGGGTACACCTATAACATACTAAATCTACATACATAAACACTTACTCACTAAAACCTTTTATGCAGATATGAAAATTAGTGGATAGTTCTCAGACTTATAAAACATGGGAGTTCCAATCTCAACCAGTCTTACAAAAGTTCCCACCTGTATGATCTACTAAGAACTAGGAAAATGGCCAATGTGACAACAAGGATAAACTCCTTCTCTTTGAGCTTTGAGCTTAGCTAGGCTAACCCATGGATTCATTTCTTCAAAGAATCACTAACAACACTTATATTCAGGAAACACAAGTTACAAACATGAATTCTCTGAAACATGAAATTAAAGACGAATTGAATTTTAAAGGTTGATGATGAAAACTGCAAAGCAAACCAGGACCAGTGCCTTGTTCATTGCACAATAAAGTCATACAAACATACATTTGCAAAAAACCGTAATGCCAAACTCAAAGAAACCAAGTGAAATGCCTTACAAATCACTTCTCTCACTCTAGTTCCTGGACATTGAATTCATATAGAAACCTATAACTCTCAGAATTTGAAATCAAGTCTTACTCTCTCCTTGAAAGAAACTCAAATTCAAACCCACAGATACCTTATAACTGGTATACTCAAATGGCTTACAAATCAATACACAAGAATTAAGATCATGCATACAAAGACATCAAATGAGAACTAAATAGGGATTCCATTATTTTCATTAAAATTTATCTATAACTATACATTTGCAAAACAAAGAAACACAGAAAATAAGATCCAAACCCTGGAAGCTGCCCTACAACATAAATTTCAACATCCTTTACAATTGAGAGAAAAACTAAGATATAATAGAATTGAGTCAGTTCAAAAACCCACTGACAGTTGTCTATCTTTGGCACAAAATATCTTGAACATTCCTCTCCATCTTCCCTGCAACTGATTCCTTCAACTGATCCATTATCTGCAATCATTCCTCAATTGATTTGATTCCGATCCTCAGATTTCAAACCCAGACTGCTCTCATCCATCACCCTGAAACTAAAAATCATTATTGCCATCAGATTCCTCGTTCCTTGCCATTTCTGGAAACATATAACACTTATATGGTTGGCCAAAAAATGAATTCTCAGGACACTTTTCTATGAGTAGGTCATGGCATTTAAATTTTTGAATATTTTCCCAATGTTTGGAAAATGTCACTTTCTCAAATTCATTTAAATCTGGCATTTTATATTATTTCTTGCATTTTACCTCAGAAGGCACTAGGAATCACCACTTGTCACCATTTCATTGCATGTTCAGACTTAACTCAAAGCTGACCACCTCACTTGGAGAACTAGTGACAACATGTATTCTCCAAGTCTCTGAATGAAATCCTTAATTGTGGTTAACACTGGTGATTTAGCGAAAGCTCCATTCTCAAATTCTTAGAATAAATTCTTGACTAGGGTTAACATCTAGAGAATGGGTGACTAAACCCATTCTCCAATTCTCTAAATGCATTTCACTTAACTGTCAAGACTTAGAGAACTTGCGACTAGGTAGTTCTCTGATTCTCTAGATAAATTCTTACTAACCACTAGAACTTAGAGAACTAGAGAATGTAGGATGCTTGCCTAAATTGTCACCTTATTTGGAGAATCCACGACTAGCTATCTCCAAATCTCTGAATTACTTGGCCTTAACCATCACCATTACATGAACACGCGACCACTGTCATCTCCTAGTCACCAGATGCTATCTTCTAACCACGAATCATTTAGCGAACTCATGCATGTTTGCTACATGTCATCTCTATTGACGTTAGCACGCTCCATTTGCAAAATTATCTCCTGGGCCCATCAGCATGGAAACCAAGGTGGCCGCACAAGCTTACAAGCATAGCCTCCTCCATTTGATCTACCTGACATTGTGTGGGCTTTTGCTTATAAAGACTTCAAAATTCACCTATGGGAACAATGGGGGATATATGTTTTTCATGTTTTAAAGCTTTCTCATGCATTTCTATTCAAAATTAGTGGGCCCCACTATGCACAGAGAACTCCAACCAAGTGGGTCCACGAAGAGCATATGGGCTTCTTACTTACAACACATAGTAAGTGTTGGGATATAAAAACACTACAAAGTCATTTACTCACTGCATGTGGGATACATAAAATGCCTTTGAAGGAGACATGTGCTCAACTATGCATTCACACAGGGTTCTTCATGAATATGGGCTGACTTCTTTGGTCTCTTTGTATACTAGGCATGTCAGTCACAGGCTCACATGCCTTTACCAGCGTAGGGACCTCCATTTCATTAATTTCATTCTTGCCTTACGCAGGGCATGACTGCCTTTCACATGCATAAGACTCCTCATAGTCATTACGCTGGCTTCCCTCCAACACATGAGCCCTCATCTATTTTGGTACTGGCAGGCCCATATGTATTGGCAACTACTAAATGCCTTACGCAAGCTTTCCCATCTACATTTTCTCCTACACTGGCAATCATAACATTTGGCACTGGCATCAATTTGTTTGTGTGCTGCAATTTCTTTCACATGGCATGGGCAATTCTCTTGTTTATGTAATACTCACAAAATGTGAGCAGCCCCTCTATCTTTTTGCGCTAGTTTTTCCTTGTTTACACTGCCCTCCCTAACAGCGTGAATACTCTTTGGACTATGCATCCTATTTGTTATATTATGCTGGCAGTCTTATGTGTGTTAGTCTTCATTGGCTGCATACTTACATGCCTTCATTTCATTGAGACTACACCTCCCTATTCTAATTTAGCATGATTTCTCTTAGTTCATAAGTCCAATGGGAACATGAGCAACCTGCTCCCATTTACTACGCAGACATCTCTCCCATTTCAATGAACTAGTAGCCTCCTTGGGATCATACCGACTCCCTCAACTATTTGCACTAGCATTCATTCTTTCTCATGATGGTAGTCCCAATTTATATATGTGAGTGTTCGATTGGGTTTGCATAGGCCGCCTTAAATCTCAAAGTTGATTGGCATACCTCATTTTGATTTGCTGCTGGGCCTTTAAGCTTGCGCAAGCCATCTCTATTATCTATTACATAGGCAGCCCCCAAATTGGTGTTGATCCCTTATGCGTTGGTGAATAGCAGTTGCCATACACCCCACCGAATGTGTGAGTGTCCCCTCATTGCAAACAACATGCACATCTCCTGTAGGTTACATTGTGTGAGGCACTTCAATTCAAATTAACAAATTGCCCCCATTCATATTTGTGTGGGTTCTTTTGACTGGCATGTAATCAGTCACGTGAAATGCCCAATTGATAGCGCAAGTGCTTGACTTACATTCAAACATGCTGGCCTATTTAAAACACAACCCATTTAAAAAAACTTACTCCTGTTGCATTTATTGGCACAAGCAAGGAAGCCACCAACTTACACATAGCAAACAGCCCCCTCTCATTTACATGTGGGCTTCCATCATGTTGGCCTCCATTTGGTGAGTGCGTGACCTATCCCAATTCTGATGGCCCTCCATCGCATTGCGCAAGCATCTTTTTTATTGTGCATTGGTTGTGTTTGAAACAAAGGCCAACCCCTTTTAGTGTATAAGTCCTCTATTTCATTGTACTAGTTTTTTCTAACACTCATGCATTTCTCTTCAAACTGCATGAGCACACATCTCTTTGGTTTTATTTTAGCAATAGGCATTGACTAATTCACACCATTCCATTCAATAGTTACATTGACTTATGGTACTTAGCATTGGCTTGTCACAACAGAATACTGGAACCACGACATAGAGTAGGAAGCCAACGTTACCTCATTGATTGGCGGCAAGACCATTTAATAATTTTTGTTAATCAAAATTGTCACCACATCATTTGTTTACAATCAACAATGCTCTTTACCGGATTAAGAAGCCAAACTATCTCATTTGGGAGAATCTTTTCCCTAACATCAATTGTGTTGCAGCATGCATTATTCTTCGCCAATACAACTTAGAATTCTTCCCAGACAATGTTATAATATTTCTCTAGACATTTGATACCAAAGGTGTCTTTAGATAACCAAGGCTTCATTACCTTTTAAGACATACTCCTCCATTTGGTTGAGGAGTTTCTGGCCATCTAACAACCTCCCTTGGCCTTCATGAGGACTCTCCAATGTCTGGTATTGCATGCACTCCATTCTTAAACTATGGTGTACTATCATTCAAAACACTGTGAACACTTCAAAGTTAAGTGAGAACACGCTTTGTGCTCACCAAAAATAGTACCAAGTGTACAATGCTCAACAAGAGCATACATCAAAACAAGTATAAAAACAAGAATCATGCCAACACAATTTTTATAAGGTAAGCTTAAAACTCTTCGTGCACAGAAAGAGTATCAATCTAGAAGATCCATCGAAAGGTCAACATCCCATACTTCACTTTATCCTTTACTAACCAAAAAGTGGTTACTCAAATGAAGTCAGAATAAAATAGTGCCAATTTGCAACCACCATGCTCATTCTTTACATCTTTTAAAAATTGTCAAATAGCACTAACTAGCTTTTGAATGCAGCTTTTAAAACTAACTGAACAACCTGACAAGAGAGCACCACTGAGCACACATACTGAATTCCAACATCACAGTATGTTGGTCAAAGGAAAACTCATGAAGAGATCCGAGCTTAAAGCTATCAATGACCAGACATGGCCACTTTAAAACCAATTATGTTTGCACTCATCAAATCTGCATGAATCAGCTCCGGAACCACCTTTAAAAACTGACCAACTGAAACTTCCAGGGACCAGCAACTCGGGCATAGATTCTCCCTCAAAAAAGGAACTCAAAACCATAACCAATTCACCAAAAAGATCAAATGGCCAATTGTAATAAATCACCAAAGTCAGCTTGTTAAATATGTTCAGAATTCAAAATAGTGAAAATCATAGAAATTTGATTTGGAAATGGCCTGGAAAAGTTGTCACGTGGATTGGCAAGGACTTCAAAATCATCAGGAACTTAGTCTTCTAGGTCTACAATATAGAACCACATTCAATTATGCTAGATCTTGCACAGGGCATGAATTACAAAGCCTCAAAGTAGGCCACTTATAAAATTGGACCGTGCACATACAGAGAATTTTAACAAATTGCAAATGGAATGAGCTTAGCAAACAGGTCAAACGGGTACATGGGGGGCTTAAAATTGGTAGGATGACTCATTCCGATGCCTACAATATGATGCCACAATTGGCCTATCATGACCAATCATAGGAAAAAGATATTCAAATGCAAACAGGGCTTGCTACAACAAAATGACACTTAGGCACAAATGCAGATTTAGACAAGTGCTCGAAACAAGACATCACGGAATGGCTCAAAACTCAAAGTTAACAACTTGGGATGTCTTCAAATTCCAAAACAAAGGTGATAAGCACTTGACATGCATGGAGAACCTCAGAATTGCATTCGGGAAAATAGTCTCAAAAAGCACTTTAAAGGGGTCAGAATGCAAAATTTTAACAAGGTGCTAAAAAACCCAAGCCGTACTTTGAGTACCAACACTACCTTTGAAAAATTGTTCATAGTGGAGACCGATGCTAGAAATTTGGCTATAGGTGTAGTCCTTAGTTAGGATGGAAGACCAGTGGATTTCTTCTCAAAAAAATTAAATGAAGCAAAGAAGAAATACAGTACATATGACTTGGAACTTTATTCTATGGTTCAAGCCCTCAAGAAATGGAGGCACTACTTGCTTCCTAAGGAATTTATTTTCTTTACAGATAATCATGCTTTAAGTTTTCTGAACAGTCAGGATAAACTAAGCTACAAGCACATGAAATGGGTTGAACAACTCCAAGCATTCACATTTTCAATAAAGCATAAAAAAGGAACTACAAACAAAGTGGAAGATGCTCTTAGTAGAAGAGTGATTTTGGTTGAAGAAGTGTAGGTACAAAGCATATGAATTGATGCCCTCAAGCACCTATACAAAGATGATTCAGACTTTGGTGATATCTATAAGGTTTTCTCTACTCTATCAGATGCATATAACACTATTTATTCAGAATATTTATTATAGAATGGCCCTTTGTTTAAGGGAGGTCAACTCTGTATTCCTAAATGCTCCATGAGAGAAAATTTGATTAGAGAAAAAAATTGTGGCACACTAGGAGGTCATTTTGGCATTGATAAGACACTATAATTGGTAAGGAGAAACTATCATTGGCCTCGGTTACCAACTGATGTCAGAAATTTTGTTGAGTCATGCACTATTTGTCAAAGGGCTAAAGGAGTTAGGACCAATCAAGGTATCTATCAACCACTTCCTATTCCAACAAAGCCATGGGATAGTGTGAGTATGAATTTTATCTTAGGACTTCTGAGAACTAAACAAGGAATTGATAGTATCTTTGTTATACTTGACAGATTTAGCAAAATGGCACACTTTGTTCTTTATAAAGTTTCTAATGATGCTTCATGTATTTCTAACTTGTTTTTTTAAAGAAGTGGTCAGAATTCATGGATTACCAACATCCATTATCTCTGAAAGAGCTGTTAAATTCCAAGGGCACTTTTGGAGAGCACTTTGGAAAATGTTGGGTACAAACTTGTCATTTAGTTCTGCATACCATCCACAGACAGATGGGCAGACTGTAGTTGTAAAAAGATCATTAGGAAACCTTCTAAGGTGTCTAAAAAAATAGTATGGATAGACTTGGGATGCTATCCTTCCTCAAGAAGAATTTTCTTTCAATGATTTAGTAAATCGATCAACAGGGAAGACACCATTCCAAGTGAATTATGGAATCCATCCAAGAGGAGTTATGGAATTAAGATAGTTACCGACTGACTTTAAAGTCAATGCATAGGGAGAAGAATTGTCTGCATGGATCAAATAGATTCATGATCAAGTCTGAGATACATTAAGTCAGAATACTACAAAGTACAAACAACAGACAGATAAGAAGAGAAGACATGTTACTTTCAAAGAAGGAGATCAAGTATGGGCATACCTGAATAAGGAAAGGCTACCTAGGGGACACACAAAACAACAAATGGGAAAGATCGGTCCCTGTCAAATACTTCATAAATTTGGAGATAATGCTTATGAAATTTCTTTACCCCCTACTATTTCTATTTCTCCTATCTTTAACATTTGTGATCTCACTCCTTTTAAGGGTGATGCAAGATCTAATGACACTTTGCAAGATACTAGAGATACACAAGAAGAATGGATAAAGGACTTTCCACCAGGCCAACCTCTATAATTAGAAAATATTCTTGACTCTAAATTAGTCAAGAAAACTAGGAAGAAGACCTAAAAAGACTACTTGGTCAAATGGAAGGGGTTACCTGACATTGATGCTACATGGATGAGTGAAGAGTATATCAACAAGGATGGAACTTCAGATCACAACCTTCTCCCAAGTGGGACTTGAGTTTTCAAAACATGGGAGTATGGTGCAGGAGTACCCCCTCCACTCTTCACATCAATCAAACTTTTATGGTCTTCAAAGGATTCGCCCAAGGGTATTCATGCCTAAGGGACTTTTTAGAATTTGTAAATTTTGTTTAGCAAGCCAACTTGTAAGACCTAGTCACCCTCGGTGTGGTTATAAACCATGGGTTTTTGATGATGGTCCAAAAGAACTTTTAGGTGTTTTGTTTATTTTAATGTTTTTTTGATATTTGGGATCATTAGTATCCATGGCTTAGGCCTAGAGGCTCTTTAAGAGAGAGAATGTAATATTTTGCAAAAGTTACAAAATGCAAGTAATGTTGCGCGACAACCTCTTTGAAAAGTTGCCACCGAATTGTAAAACCACCTCCCAATGGTCACAACCTTTGAAAAATAGTTTGATTTGTTAGGGAATTTCTTCAAATAACCCTTACAGTTCAGTGGAACATGATGGTAGTGGAAAGTGAGAAACTTATGTACTTTTGCATTCAATCAATAAAATAAATCCCTATTTTTCTCTATGGTTTGGATTGTGAAACAATACATGTATAGATTGGTATAGGCATGAGAAGGAAGAAATCATTTAGTCTGATATCTGACATGTATTAGGATTCCAATGCATTTGATCAGAATTTGTTTGAACATTGGAGTCTAGCATTTGTATATTTTCTACTCCGGGTTTTCAGGAAACCTTCCTGAACCAGGGTTTCAAGCAATAATGCCCTAACTTACTTTTCCTTCATGGGATTCCCATGCGAAGTGGGGAAATGAAAGTAGGGTCAATGTACTCTAAGTCCTTAGGATTTTTGGAGAAAGGGGTTTTCCTTGAGAAGTATGTTTGCAAACTCTAGACCAAGCATCTCTATGTGCTTGGTGCAGGAAGTGGAAGAGTGAAGTGACAACAACACTTCGGGGGTGGATAAATGTAATCTAGTAGTAGATTGTTGTCTCTTTGGATTTATTAGTATTATTATAACAAGTGGTTTGTTTTAGATAATCGACTGGTCAACTTTTCCTTAAGTTACCGAGTGAGTTTTCCCTATTAGGACTAGTGGGTCAAGAATTGTTTGACACAGTCCAAGTTGGTTGAGACCTTGTTATTTGGAGGCTAGACTCAACTCAGAAAGGGTTTCCAAATCTGCAATTTATTTTGTCATCTCTTTGGAATAATTTTGAACTAAGTCCATAGAACCCTATTCAAAAGGCTACAAGCCGGTAGGCTTAAACTGAGCACTGATTGTCCCAAAACTTGTAAGTTGGGGAAATCACTCCCATAGGAGGCATATAGGAAGCATGGAACCTTTCCATCCCCTTTCCAATCCCAAGGTTCCCATTTCAAATTTTAATTAGTCAGGACACTTCATAGTAGGATTATTGAGCATCAGTGATCTACTCGGTGAAGTTACCAAGCCACTCAGTTATCAAGGAAACTGAGCACTAACTAAGTTTAATCAGTCAAAGAATCAATGAAGCACCAGTCAAGCTAGGGGACTGAAGCTAGAAAAGGACACTAAACCCTCCTATGAGGATAGTGTATTTGTGGTTGTTATAGGATCTTCTAAAGGTGTAGAACACTCTCCTAAGACCACTTTGGGTTTAGAGTAACACCGAAGGTCTCACCATTTACCGATCTGCCTAAATAGGGGAGAGCTCTGTGTCAAGTACCCACAGATCAAAATAGTCCTAGTATTTGGGTCAATAGAAGGAAACCTTGCCATATGCTATCTCAGCTACTCGAGGTAAGCCAAACTTGGTCCAATTCTCTTGACAATGGTACACATGTGTCCAAGTGTAGCAACCTTCAAAGATGAATCTTATTACAAACTATAATAAGAGGCTTATTGGCAAACATAGATTTTATGCTATGAAATAGAGCTGCTTGTTGTGCAATACTATAACCACTAGACCGTGAAACATCAAGGAAAAAAAACACCCACCTTCAAATAAGCCAAGGTATTAATACTAAGCATCTTGATGGTGTTCATGTCCTCCAAGGGGTGGCCCAAAATACCAAGGATGTATCAATAATTTGATACCTCAAGTACTTATAATCAGCATGCATGACAAACAAAGACTTATTAGTAAAAGCCTAAGGTTGCACATCCACATCTGCCCTAGTAATCTTATTAATAAAATAACTCTTGCCAACATTAGGGTACCCACATATCAAAATAGTCTTGGTATTTGGGTCAATAGATGACAACATTGCCATATGCTGCCTCACCTATTTGAGGTAAGCTAAACTCAATCCAATTCTCTTAACAATGGTACATATCCATCCAAGTGCAGCAACCTTCAAAGATTTGCAGCAGTAAAGAGAATCCCCATATTTTATCAACCTAACATAGTCTTTGGCCACTTTGGTAATGAGATTGTGAGTAGTATTGATCTGGCCAAGGGCCAACTTGTAGTGATCTTTATCATATCAAACATTTAGCATATCTCCATAAAATGGATGCACATCATCTTAGTAGGGGAAATCATCTACTATAGCGGAAAGCTTGTCATGAAAATTTTGTTGAGTGAATTTTACCTTACGCATGTAAAAATGGCGGAGGTGGGAGATTGCATAGCCCTTGTGCACCACTATTGGTGTCTACCACTATGTTCTTGATAAGATTATGTCCACAAAATATTTCCCCAAGGGCACCACCATAATCTTCTTGAAATTACATTGCACCATTTTTTCTCTCTTTCTCTTTTCCTATGCTGATTCTTCCCTGAATTTGATCACTCAGTCAGAAAAAAGAACAAGCAGGGACCCACTGGCTATAAGCAACAATCATGATGTTTGTGGTAACTTAAATACTCTCCAACTTAACATAATATTTTGTCACAAATCATACATAGATGAAGAGTAATTTTCACTGATTTTGAGTTCCTTTAATTGAATATATGATAAAGGATGACTAGAGTCTTGTCTCCATTTATTTGGTTAAACATTCTTGGACATTAAAGAAAAATAATGGAAAAAATATTGGAGGGTCAAACAACCATCATTCCTTTCCACTCAAAATAGTAGAAACCATGTCATGACTTGAGAACTTGATCAGAGGGATCAAGAATAGATGCTTTAACTTATAAAATATTTTAGATAAGAGATTTAGCATTATATAGTTATTGGTTTAACTTATAAAATATTTTAGATAAGAGAACGACATAAATTTTTTTGAAAACCACAAATTATCTTCATTAAAAGAAACTATACTACAAGCCTCTATGAATAAGAAAATAAAATTTACAATTCATTACTTGCAACTACAACATTAGAGAAAAGTTGAATTTTTGTATTTCGTCAAAAGTTTGACCATTCTTTGTTGAAATGTAGTGTCGTGGGTTTGGTATCCTGGTCGATCTGGCCAAATATTTTGACCAACATTTTATCAAAATTTCTACTAATTTTGGTTGGAATCTACCATCATGGGTTTGGCATCTTGGTCAGCCGAACCAAAAATTTTGACCAATATTGGTCTAAACTTTGACTCAATTTTTGTCAAAAGTAAGCATCGTGGTTTTAGCATCCTGGTCGATTGGGTCAAATATTTCAACCAATGATGGTCAAATGTTCGATGGATATATCCTCCAATTGCTAATGTTGGTTTTGACCAATTTTGGTGTAGAACATTCTATGGTAACACCGATATGTCAAAAATTTGATCAGAAAAATAGTGACAAGACCTTTAGTCGATAATTCGACCAAACTTGGTAGAAAATTTGACCAATTGATCATCGAAAATAGGTGCAAATTATACTAGTGCCAAACTCATCAATCATGTGAATGATATTATGATAGATTTTTTGGACTAATTCTATCCTCAACATTATTAGTTCTGATTGAGAGGGGCTATCACCCCAAGCTTTTCCCTAAGATACTCAAATGTATCCTTCGACAAAGGCTTTGTAAAGATATCAACAATATGTTCCTTAGTAGACACAAATTCTATCTTTACTTCCCTCTCACTCACTTTACCCCTCAAGACATGATACTTAATAGAAATATGCTTTGTTTTTTAATGTAATACAAGATTCTTTGAGATATTTATAGCACTAGAGTTATCATAATGAATAACAATAGGTTCATCGATATTTATCCTTATATCATTCATCATTTTTTTCATCCACACATCTTGATTATAATTTATTACAACTATAACATACTCAGCCTCATCAATAGACTGATAAACACAATCCCACTTCTTACTAGTCCAAGAAAATAGTCTCTTACCCAAAAAGAATTCACCTCCACTAGTAATTTTTGTATCATCCACATTACCTACCCAATCAAAAAACTAGTGTATGCACATAGAGTAAATTCATCATGTTTTCCATACCATAATCCATAGTCAATTTCACCCTTCAAGTATCTAAAAATTCTCTTGACAATAACCATATGCGATTCCTTCGGTTCAACTTGAAATCTTACACCAATTCCAACAATGTTTGATTTGTCTGGTATATAAGGAGTTAGATATTGTAATCCATAGATCATAGATCTATATAATGTTTGATTAGCACAAGGGGAATCATAATCCTTAACTTTAACTTGCAACCAATAACCATAGGAGTTCCTACCGGTTTTGAATCTTCCATACCAAATTTGTTCAATAATTCTCTAACATACTTGCACTATGTAATAAAGATTCCTTTATTGAGCTGTGTAATTTGTAAGTCAAGAAAGAATTTTATTTCACCTATCATAGACATCTCAAATTATTTTTTCATTTCATCATCAAAACATCTACTTAACTAATCATTACCACCAAATATGATATCATCAAAAAACACTTCAACAATCAATACAATATTGTTAATTGTTCTGAGATATAAGTTACTATCTTTAGTACCCTTGTTGAAACCAATCTTTATCAAATACATGTCTAATCTACCATACCAGACTCTAGGAGCTTTCTTTATTCCATACAAAGCTTTCTACAATTTACAAACCATATCCCCTTCCTCGATTAGAGTAAAAACATCTTCTTCTAGTTTACCATTTAAGAATGTAGACTTAGCATCCATTTGATAGACTTTAAATTTTTTGTAAGTTTCATATGAAAGAATTAATCTAATAGCTTCAAGTCTAGATACAGGAGAAAAAGTCTTTGTAAAATCAATACCTTCCATTTCTGAATATCCTTTGCATGCAAGTCTTTCTTTTTTTCGAACCACTTTACAAGTTTTACTTAGCTTGTTTCTAAATACTCATTTAGTAGTGATCATATTTTTTTTAAATAGGTCTAGGAAAAAGAATCCAAGTCTTGTTCTTTTCAATCTGACCAAGTTCCTCTCTCATTTCTTTCATCCAACTCTCATCATTAACTACTTCTTTAACATCTTTAGGCTATAATTTAGATAGTAGAAATGTTTCATCTCTTGCAATTCTTGCTCTAGTTTGAACACCTCTATTCTTATCATCAATAATGGCATCTTCATAATTACTAATCCTTACACACTATTGAGTTTTTGGTGTAGTATTTAGTAGACCCTTTGGTGTTAATGTCCACTTCATTTTCCCTAGGTTCTTTCTTGACACAAGGGAGGATGGGTATTGGGGCCTAGGGCACTCCCAAATATCAATCCTTCTTGCAAAATCACAACTTGGAAGAAATGACACATAGAGGGAGAGAAGGAATGCATATATCTTTCATTATCTCATTCAAACTTCATACATGTCAGTTTGTAAGGCCTTCCTAGTTACAACCAATACAATGAAATTCATATACAGAATAGTCCTCATACATGTGACGATTCAAAAATTTAGATCCTATCTGTATATTTCCAACTACCACAAATCCTAGAATATCTCTATTTATTTATAAAAGAGGCCACTAAACAAGTCAGATCTAAAGATCCATAGATCCAACATTGGAGAAAGAAACAACCTAGATTTAAGTCCACACATTTCCCAATGAGTGATCCCAACATTAATATCATAACCAAAATTAACTACACATGTTGACGAGCATCAAACAATTAAATTCCACTAGTCATTGAACTTAGGAACTGAGAAACATTCAACACACTGAACCAACTTGGTAAATAATACTACTGAACCAACTTGGTAAAGGAAATAACAAAATGCTAACTGAGCTTGCTAGTGTCCAACAGGAAAAATTCACCAAGAACCTGAAATAAGTTACCGAGAAAACAAAGAAAGCTGTAGAGTAGCTAAACAAACTCTAACATATTTTTGGTTGATCTAAGACAACCATGAACCCAAGATGCTCCTGCATCAGACACCCAGGGTTGGAAAGAAATGATTCTCTGAATCATGTGTCAGGTACAATCTGTGTTGAATCCAACTCAGATTGAGAAATCCATGTACTATCTTTAATTAGTCTATTCATCCACTTTACCAAATACTCCATATAATCCTTTCCTCTTTTGCTTTCGCTAACTCTTTGCTCAAAAATCTGCTCAACTTCTTCAATATGCTTCTTAGGATAATCACTTGGTACTGTCACTTCTTCATCAGGTTCATGATACTCATACAATTTTGAATTGTTGAATATAAGTTATAAATCCATGTCATCAGGTAACTTAACTTCATAAGCATTTCCACTGTCAAATTTCTTCAATACCTTGCAGGGACCAAATTTCTTCATTTTTAATTTTCCATATGTGCTAGTAGGAAATATGCCTTTCTTCACATGAACCATTATTTTGTCACACACATTAAAAATCTTATGTCTTCTTGACCTATCTGCATTATTCTTATATTTTTTATTACACTGCTCCAACTTATGTTTCATTTCCTCATGCAATGACTTCATAAAATCAACAAATTATTCACCTTCAACACTTCTCTTCTCTTCTCTTCACCAGTAATATCTCTCAGGTCTGATATACCTCTTGGTTGTATGCTAGTAATTATCTCAAAAGGTGTCTTGCCAGTACTTCTATTCACTAAACTATTGTATGCAAACTCTCCTTGTGCCAACATCAACTCCCAATTATGCAGTTTATCTCCAACTAAGCATCTCAACAAGTTACCCAAAATTTTATTTACAACCTCTATTTTTCCATCATTCTATGGATGAAATGTAGAATTATACCTCAATTTAGTGTTCAACTTCTTCCATAGAGTCTTCCAAAAATAACCAACAAACTTAGTGTCTCGGTTAGAGATGATACGCTTCGGTAATCCATGAAATCTGGCAATTTCTTTAAAGAAAAGATTGCTTGTGCATTCTTTTTCTATTTTTTTCTAAGGACCTACTTTCCTTACTATAGTGGCATTTGTTTATAACATGACATTCTTTTCCTATAAAGAATTGATCATTTTGATTCAAGATTCTCTCTTATGGAAGACTTGTGTGTCCTTAATCACAACCTCTTCTTTATTTGAAAAATATATTCATTATAAGTTCAAATTCCCTTACTATGAAATTCAAATTTTGTCATCCTTCATCAAGAATCCCTATTTCACTTGGAAACAAAGGGGCTAAATGGGTGAATTATTGTTCTCCTTTTCCTTCTTGTCTTGAAGATGTTATCTTTTTTGAAGAACTCCTCTTGAAGGTAGATGTCTTATTGAAAAAATCTCTTCCTTTCAAGGATATCTTCCCACAAGAATAATATCCTTTTATGATTGTCTATTTTTTTAGCTCATAAGAGTTAACACTTTTAGCTAATTTTATGGCATACATTTTTTAATGTAAGTACATTTCCTTGTTATCTGAAGTAGACCTATCCTTGATTATCTTCCTTATAATGTCTACTATGTAGCCATCATAAAGAGGGGTGAATACATATGGACTGCCTTTTACATTATGCATATAAATTGGTATTTCCAAAGTTGAGGCATACAACTAATCATCTTGGATATAGAAGATACTAATATCCATCCTTGGGTGTACATAGAAAAAATCTTCATTAATTTGACAGATACTAACATTAATTCATGAATTTTCAACAACACACAAAAAGCCACCAGTAGGCACAAAGGCATTTTTTAAAAATTTGTCAATCGCCACAACTTTTCAAGATATAATTTACTAGCATGGCACACAAACCTGCCATAAATTTCAATCCTATATTTTGTGTGGTATATAATAAGTCAGATATTGTAATCCATAGATCATAGATCTATATAATGTCTAATTAGCACAAGGGGAATCATAATCCTTAACTTTAACTTGAAACCAATAACCATAGGAGTTCCTACCAGTTTTGAATCTTCCATACCAAATTTGTTCAATAATTCTCTAACTTACTTGCACTATGTAATAAAGATTCCTTTATTGAGCTGTGTAATTTGTAAGTCAAGAAAGAATTTTATTTCACCTATCATAGACATCTCAAATTATTTTTTCATTTCATCATCAAAACATCTACTCAACACATCATTACCACCAAATATGATATCATGAAAAAACACTTCAACAATCAAGACAATATTGTTAATTATTCTAAGATATAAGTTACTATCTTCAGTACCCTTGTTGAAACCAATCTTTGTCAAATACATGTCTAATCTAGCATACCAGACTCTAGGAGCTTTCTTTAATCCAGATAGATCTTTCTACAATTAACAAACCATATCCCCTTCCCCGGTTAGAGTAAAAACATCTTCTTCTAGTTTACCATTTAAGAATGTAGACTTAGCATCCATTTGATAGACTTTAAATTTTATGTAAGCTTCATATGAAAGAATTAATCTAATAGCTTCAAGTCTAGATACAGAAGAAAAATTCTTTGTAAAATCAAAAAATTCCATTTGTGAATATCCTTTGCATGTCAGTCTTTCTTTTTTTCAAACAACATTACCAGCTTGATTTAGCTTGTTTTTGAATACCCATTTAGTAGTGATCACATTTTTTTTAAATAGGTCTAGGAAAAAAAATCCAAGTCTTGTTCTTTTCAATCTGACCAAGTTCATCTCTCATTTCTTTCATCCAACTCTCATCATTACATGCTTCTTTAACATCTTTAGGTTATAATTTAGATTGTAGACATGTTTCATCTCTTGGAATTCTTTCTCTAGTTTGAACACCTCTATTCTTATCATCAATAATGGAATCTTCATAATTATTAATCCTTACATACTATTGAGTTTTTGGTGTAGATTATTTAGTAGACCCTTTGTGTTAATATCCACTTCATTTTCCACAAGTTCTATCTTAACACAAGGGAGGATGGGTATTGGGGCCTAGGGCACTCCCAAATATCAATCCTTCTTGCAAACTCACAACTCGGAAGAAATGACACAGAGAGGGAGAGAAGGAATGCATATATCTTTCATTAACTCATTCAAACTTCATACATGTCGATCTGTAATGTCATCTCGGTTACAACCAATACAATGAAATTCATATACAAAATAGTCCTCATGCATGTGAGGATTCAAAAATACAGATCCTATCTCTATATTTCCAACTACCACAAATCCTAGAATATCTGTATTTATTTATAAAGAGGCCACCAAACAAGTTAGATCTAAAGATCCCTAGATCCAACATTGGAGAAAGAAATGACCTAGATTTAGGTCCACACATTTCCCAATGAGCGATCCCAACATTAATATCATGACCAAAATTAACTACACATGTCGACCAACATCAAACAATTAAATTCCACTAGTCGGTGAGCTCAGGAACCAAGAAACATCGAACACACCGAACCAACTCGATAAATAATACTACTGAACCAACTTGGTAAAGGAAATAACAAAATGCTAACCAATCTCGCTAGTGACCGATAGGAAAACTTCACCAAGAACCCAAAATAAGTTACTGAGAAAACAAAGAAAGCTGCAGAGTAGCTAAACAAACTCTAACATGTTTTTGGTTGATCCAGGATAGCCATGAACCCAAGATGCTCCTGCATCAGACACCTGGTGTTGGAAAGAAATGATTCTATGAATCATGTGTTAGGTACAATCCATGTTGAATCCAAATCATATTGATAAATCCAAGTACTATCTTTAATTAGTCTATCCATCCACTTTACTAAATGCTCCATATAATCATTTCCTCTTGTGCTTCTGCTAACTCTTTGCTCCAAAATCTGCTCAACTTCTTCTATATGCCTCTTAGGATAATCACTTGGTACTGTCACTTCTTTGTTAGGTTCATGATACTCATACAAATTTGAAATGTTGAATATAAGTTATAAATCCATGTCATCAGGTAACTCAACTTCATAAGCATTTCCACTGTCAAATTTCTTCAATACCTTGCAGGGACCAAATTTCTTCATTTTTAATTTTCCATATGTGCTAGTAGGAAATCTTCCTTTCTTCAAATGAACCATTATTTTGTCACCCACATCAAAAATATTATGTCTTCTTGACCTATCTGCATTATTCTTATATTTTTTATTACACCGCTCCAACTTATGTTTCATTTCCTCATGCAATGACTTCATAAACTCAACAAATTCTTCACCTTCAACACTTCTCTTCTCTTCTCTTCACCACTAATATCTCTCAAGTCTAATATACCTCTTGGTTGTATGCTAGTAAAAATCTCAAAAGGTGTCTTGATAGTACTTCTATTCACTAAACTATTGTATGCAAAATCTCCTTGTGCCAACATCAAATCCTAATTATGATGTTTATCTCCAACTATGCATCTCAACAAGTTACCCAAACTTTTATTTACAAACTCTATTTTTCCATCAGTCTATGGATGAAATGTAGAACTATACCTCAATTTAGTGTTCAACTTCTTCTGTAGATTCTTCCAAAAATAACCAACAAACTTACTATCTTGGTTAGAGATGATACGCTTTGGTAATCCATGCAATTTGACAATTTCTTTAAAGAAAAGATTGCTTGTGCATTATTTTTTTATTTCTTCTAAGGACCTACTTTCCTTACTATAGTGGCATTTGTTTATAACGTGACATTCTTTTCCTATAAATAATTGATCATTTTGATTCAAGATTCTCTCTTATGAAAAACGTGTGTGTCCTTAATCACAACCTCTTCTTTATTTGAAAAATAATATTCATTATAAGTTCAAATTCCCTTACTATGCAATTCAAAGTTTGTCATCTTTCATCAAGAATCCCTATTTCACTTGGAAACAAAGGGGCTAAATGGGTGAATTCTTGTTCTCCTTTTCCTTTTTGTCTTGAAGATGTTATTTTTGTTCAAGAACTCCTCTTGAAGGTAGATGTCTTATTGAATAAATCTCTTCCTTTCAAGGATCTCTTCCCACAAGAATAATATCCTGTTATGATTGTTTATTTTCTTAGCTCATAAGAGTTAACACTTTTAGCTAGTTTTATGGCATACATTTTTTTATGTAAGTACATTTCCTTGTTATCTGAAGTAGACCTATACTTGATTATCTTCCTTATAATGTCTAGTACGTATCCATCATAAAGAGGGGTGAATACATATGGACTCCCTTTTACATTATGCATATAAATTGGCATTTCCAAAGCTGAGGCATACAACTAATCATCTTGGATATGAAAGATACTAATATCCATCCTTAGGTGTACATACAAAAAATCTTCATTAATTTGATGGATACTAACATCCATTCATGAATGTTCAAAAATAGACACAAAGCCACCAGTAGGCACAAAGGCATTTTTTTAAAATCTACCAATGGCCACAAGTTTTCAAGATAGATTTTACTAGCATGGCACACAAACCTACTATAAATTTCAATCCTATATTTTGTGTGGTCCATAGTAAGACATACAATATTACTAGGCATGATGGTCACACTTTGTGCGGTTCACAATAAGACATACAAGCCTACTAAGCTAAATTAATCACTGCCCCCTCCTCTCTCTTCACTGTCATGGTTGTGTTAGTAGGTTAGACCATGGAGTTTGTATCAACATTGGTGATGCTCTTGTTCTTCCTATGTGATCATGTGTGCTCTTGCAATATACTTCTAGACATGATATTAGTGGGTGCGAAATTTTTAGTCAAGGCCTCTTTCACTAGTTGATTTGGAGTTTTATTTTAGTACTAACGTCTTTTCTTGTTTTTATGTCTTTTCTTTGTTTTTGTGCCCTTGTGTGTGGATTTAAAACCCTTGGTTTTGGGGTAAGTGTCTTTAAGATTAGTGGTGGTTTATCTCTCACATTATTCTCTCTTTCTTTATCGTGAGCATGAGCTTGACTCATACTCCTACTAAAGTGGGGGCTAAAAGTACCATCCTAAAAAGTAAACACTTCATCAATGTTCATTTTAGGATCATTTTTAGCCCACTTTAGTGTGTTCTTTATGGTAGGATCTCATATTGTACCTAAATGCATACTTAATTTAAGATATAATAGCCTCCTCCTTAAAAATCAAGGATGGCTCTAATTTCTATGCATAATTTCCCATTTTCTATCCATTCACATAATTAATTTCACACCTAGGCTCTTTTCATACCTTTTCAGATTAAAGATTTACCCTAATCTCCTAGTGGTTTTCAACTTCCAACACCCTTGTTAGAACCTAGCCTTGAAGCCATTTCAAAATTGGCCTCTCAGGGACTAGGCCGAATTCTAGAGTAGGACAACTTGGGTTGGCCTTGTCCTTGGGGGTTGATTTTTGGTGGCTCCAAGCCTAATGTAGGGATATTTTCTTTGGGAGTTTCATTTGGGTTAGCTTCATGAATCTGAGCCCCAAAATGTGTATAAAAGGAGGCTTCTTTATCTCATTTTCAAAATCCACAATCTTTCATGCATATCTACAAGAAAATTATCGTGCACTCAAGACATTCAAGCATCCATTGAGGACATATTTCAAGGAGGGAGATCTACATTCATCCATTAATTCTTATTTTTATTTCAACATTTATGATGAATTACAACATTTACTACACAAGGTTTTGGTCTTACATGATTTCCTTTTGGTTTTTGTGTTGATTCAAAAGCTATTGGATCAACAATCTTGATCTCATTTTAAGCACAATTGAATCTACCTAGTATGATATACTCTATTGCTTATATGTAATATCTGCTACATGTCAGTATTCCTTCATTTTTATCTACTTAATTTCAAGGTTAATTCCTATACAAGGGCTTGACCAAGGAAAGACCCTCCCCACAATAATTTTCTCTTCTTTCTTGTTTGCAGGAATAGGTGACGAAGTTGTAGATCTAGATTGTATGATTTTAGTTCACTAGGGTTTGATCCTTTGTAGATTGCATCAATTTCTACCCTTCTAGGACTAGGCCAACTTTTTGGAACTAGGATGAATTTTGTTGGCATCATCCTAAGGATTTATAAATTTCACGATCAATAGTTCCAGGTCTCAGAGTTCTAGACCTAGAATGGTTCTTGATTCTAACATGTTTTTGATAATTAAACACAAACCTAAAGTTCACTTGTCCTGCCCGAGCCCTTGAGGTGAGTTCAATTCTTTCTTTTATCATTCAACTTTATATTTTAGATTTTTATCTTTCTGGTTATCATCATATACTTTATATTTCAATTTGTATATGGAATCACAAAATTCTCATATTGTATTGACCATGAATTAACATCCATACTCTTTAAATTATGCTAATCTGATTCACATTGTTGAGAGTTTTGTATTCCAATGTATGCATGAATTTGGTGGTCTACCATTGATCACCATTTTCACCATCACACTAGTTATCTATGAATTTTTTTGTAATGTTGGGGTCATATCCATGGAGGTGTTCAAGAAATGGAGTAACCCCACCATTAGAAAGAATTCTCCATATGGAAGGATCTTCTTCACCTCATATCAATTTAGAGATTCGATCATAGTTCTATCTTGTCCTAGGTTTCTAATGAAAATGGTGGTTTCTCTGTGGTTGAATATGGTAGAGTTACACATGACCGAACTTTGAATGTGATATGAAAGAAGGTCCAAACAAACCCAGAAAGTGTGCAAGGATAACTTCTAGTGTGATCCAAAATTAATAACCATTATCATTTAAATTACCAATAGGGATCGCGGACATGTCTCCTATCATAGTCAATCATTTTTGAGACACCATGGGAAGGGGGCCAAGCCTTTGCTACTTCATTTAACAATTACTTTAGACACCCACTTTAGCAAAACAATCTACCAAGAAGTTACCCTCTCAATATAAATGAGAGATTTTTAATTCATTAAAGGAATTTAAAATAGTCTTATCTTCCTCTATCCAATGTTTAATAGTCTAGAAGAGTAATTAATTTCCCTTAACACATTGAATGATGTTATTGAATTACCCTCAATCCACACCTTAGAATATTTCATGTCTTTAGAAATCTTATATGATTGTTATTATTATCAACCTAATCTAATTCAATGATTTAAAAAGGAGAAGAAAAATGATTTTGATAAAAAAGTGGGTAGAGAAATAAAATAAAAAACCAAAAATGTTCTCATTCCTTATATACATTATTTCATTAATGAATAGAATTAATACTAAAATCAATCTTTGAAACCTCCCACCTCCCAACAATCCAAACATGAGAGAGTGCAATCTTTAAAGGAAATAAGTGGAATCAAAACGTAGATCAGTGTGTCCAATTTTGAACTATAGATTGCTAAGTTTTAGAACCTTTTGTTCAATATATCTATAAATTTTAAAGATATGAAAATAAGAGAGGATAGTTTAGTTTTGTCACAACCTCTCAAGGATTAGACTAGAGTAAAATTTAATGGAACATCAAAGATAATCCTATGTTTAACAAAAGTTGCGGTTATTAGAGATCAAAGAGGACAAATCATTTTAATTTTTCTCTATCATTGAGATACCAAGTAAATTATTTTTATGATGCAATAGTTTATTTTGAGTACAAGTATATAAAATAGTTGCGAGGTAGACAAAATTATTGCAAATGATTCCACCACTTTCTGCACTAACATTGAAATACAGAATGAGCGAAATATTCTGCTACCAATGAAAATCCTCATCATATGGGAGATAAGAGATAGAATGAAGGGTTTACCAGACCTGAGTTTCTGTCTTACAAATTGATTTCTTTGCACGCCAAGCTACATGAAATGTAGAGATAGTATCAGTCATCCCATTGACAATTCTATAATTTATAAGTTATATGGATATTACTTTGGCAGTAGATGACAAGGATGCCATATTAGTAGTGTTGGAATAATGTTTATTTTATTACATAGTGTTCCTTAGTAGTTGAGCATTTAATACACATTCTAGAATTCTCTTATAACAACTATATTTTAGAAAAATCCATAATTTTCCTCTATCTCCTTCTCCTTAGTATTTGAAGAACATTCTAGAGGTCTGTTGAAAGGTTACATATACAGCAGCCTCCTTGTATTATTTGTGTAAGAAAATATCACAGCATACTGCTCTATAATTCTGCAGTGTTTACTCTATAAAATTTTGCTCTATTTTGTAAGGTGAAAGATTTGCTCTATTTTTGTAACCAGTCTGTTCTGTACTTTTTTATCATGGTATCAGAGTAGTTTTAAATCTTGGGCATGTGATGTGAGGATTTTGCAGTGTAAAGTTCTAATTTTTTTGCAGGTTGAAAATTGGTAGAGCTGCACTAAGATCTTTTGAGGGCAAATTAAAGAATGGGTTAACTCACGAAGCTGTGTCTCACTTTTAGGGACAAAGGAAATCATAAAATCGTCAAACAAAATTTTTTTCCTACCTTTGTGCGAAATAAATACTTCACCCGAAGTCCTCAGGATACTTCGCATGAAGACCCCATGTAGGGGTCTTCGCAAGAAGACCCCTAAATGGCTTCGTGCGAAGTATATACTTCACACGAAGCCATTTAGGGCCAGATTTCTTATAAATTTTTGGCATTTCATTTTTTTAACTATCATTTTCACTATAGCGATTTGTGGAACCCTAGGCTTGGAGTGAACTACGTCACCACGCCAACACACTAGCATCTCCCGAGCTTCGTCGACCTCTTCAATTTCCTAGCAGTATTAGGTACACACATTTTTCTCATTTTTTATTGTAAATAATATGTTTTGTATTTATTTTAACTAGTTATTTATTTTAAATAATTTTTAATTTGTATAAATGTTAGAAATTTGTAATATGTTAGAAATTAATAATAGAATGTTAGAAAATTGTAATTAAATATTAGAAAATAATAGAAATATTAGAAATTGTAGTATATAAATGTTATAATATGTTAGAAAATGTTAGAAAATTGTAGTAGTTTGTTAGCACCTGTTAGAAAATATTTATAAAACATTAGAAACCATAGTAGAAATGTTAGAAAATGTTAGAAACATTAAGATTGGAGTTAGAAAATGCTAAATTTTAAGTTTAAAGTTGTAATTATTAAGAATTTATCTCTCTCTCTCTCTCTCTCACACACACACACATGTATGTACACGCATTTTTAGTAAACTTATTAAAGTTAGCTATTTATTTTATTTATAATTTTTAGTTTGTAAAAATCTTAAAAAATTGTAGTTCAATTTTTGAAAATGATCTAGTAGTATGTTAGAAAACATTAAAAAATTGTAGTACAATAAGTTTCTAGGACCCTTATTCCTCTCTTACGACATATTAAGACACTTAGGATCCTTTATGAATCTCAAGATCTTATAATACATATTAGGACATCTTACTTGACACATAGGACCCCTTAAGACCCATACGAACCATTATTATATATTAAAATATCCTATGACACATTCATCTATCTTAGCTTCTGTTAATACATATGTGAACCCATTGTTACCTACAAGAACCCTTAAGACATACTAGTATCAATTAATGTAACCTAAGATACCTTAAACCAAGTTTATCGTGCGTCTACAACCCATTAACATTATTGGGCCATTATACATCCCTTATGACATTTTAAGACATCTATGACCCATTCAGATCATCAAGACCCATTAACATATCTTAGGTTGTCTTAGGACACATTTATGTACATCTTAGATTTAATTAATATCATACAAGGATCATCCACTAATGAAACGTAGGACCCCTTAGGACCTCTTATGTTACCCCCGACACCTTAAGACACATATATAGGACTCATTGTTACCCATGACCCCTTAAGATGTAGTCTAGGACCATTATACATCCCTTATGATATTTTAAGAAAGACATATATATGACCTATTCGGATCTTGAAGACCCATTATATGTATATGAGGATCCATTATTGTAACCTAGGACCCCTTAGGACCTTTTATGTTACCCATGACCCCTTAAGGCAATCAAGGACCACTTACATTACCCATGACCCCTTAAGAAACTCTAGGTCATATCAGGTCCTAATAAGTCACATTAGGTCATATTAGGAAATAAGGTACATGTCTAAGTCATTTCTCTACTTAAATACCTAACTAGACCTATTAGGACCAAGTAGACCTAACTAGGACCTATTAGGATCAATTAGATAGGTATTAGGTCTTTAACCAACATTAGTTTGACCAATTAGATGTATTAGGACCTATTAGGTCCAAATAGACCTAACTAAACCTATCTAGACCTTTTATGACAAATTAGATAGGTAACTAGACCATTTAGGACCTATTACAACCAAAATTTAGGACTTATTAGACTAAACTAGACCTAACTGTACCAAGACCAATTAGGACCTATTAGGCACAAAATTTAGGACCTAATTATCTACCTAATTAGACCCAATTAGACCTATGAGAACTAATTAGGACCTAATTAGACTCCTTAGGACCTCTTATGTTACCTACGACCCCTTAAGACAATCAAGGACCACTTACATTACCCACGACCCCTTAAGACACTCTAGGTCATATTACCTATCCTAATAGGTCACATTAGGTCATATTAGGAAATAAGGTATACATCTAAGTTGTTTCTCTACTTATAGACCTAACTAGACCTATTAGGACCAAGTAGACCTAACTAGGACCTATTAGGACCAATTAGATAGGTATTAGGTCTTTAACCAACATTAGTCTGACCAATTAGATGTATTAGGACCTATTAGGTCCAAATAGACCTAACTAAACCTATCTAGACCTATTATGACCAATTAGACAAGTAACTAGACCAATTAGGACCTATTACAACCAAAATTTAGGACCTATTAGACTTAACTAGACCTAACTATACCGGGACCAATTATGACTCAATTAGAATCAATTAGAACTAGTTAGGACCTAATTAGACTCAATTAGAATCAATTATGACTCAATTAGAACTAGTTATGAGGTCTAATTAGACTCAATTAGAACCAATTATGACTCTAGGACCACTTATGTTACCCACGACCCCTTAAGACTTATATTACCCATGATCCCTTAAGACACTCTACATGACTCTTATCTATGTATGTTATGATAGGTAATTAGGATAGGTAATATGACCCATTGATGTCTTATCTATACCTTAGGACCTCTTATGTTACCCATGACCCCTTAAGACACTCCATGACTCTTATCTATACCTTAGGACCTCTTATGTTACCCATGACCCCTTAAGACACTCCATGAATCTTATCTATACCTTAGGACCTCTTATGTTACCTATGACCCCTTAAGACAATCAAGGACCACTTACATTACCCACGATCCCTTAAGACACTCTAGGTCATATTACCTATCCTAATAGGTCACATTAGGTCATATTAGGAAATAAGGTATACATCTAAGTTGTTTCTCTACTTATAGACCTAACTAGACCTATTAGGACCAAGTAGACCTAACTAGGACCTATTAGGACCAATTAGACAGGTATTAGGTCTTTAACCAACATTAGTCTGACCAATTAGATGTATTAGGACCTATTAGGACTCTTAAGACCTAATAAGACCTAACTAGACCTATTAGGACTCTTAAGACCTAATAAGACCACTGATGTTACCCATGACTCCTTAAGACACAAGCTATGACCACTTATGTTGCCCATGACCCCTTATGTAAATGCATTTTTAGTAAATATTAAAGTTAGTCATATGACCCATTAATGTACATACTAGGATGTCCTATGACCCATTGATGTCTTATCTATACCTTAGGACCACTTATTTGTTTCCATTTTACATGTAGTTATAATGTTGTAATCAAGTACTTAATTATTAACACTTAGCTCTTTCACATGTGATGTATCTAGATGGCCACTCAGGGTGCACCTCAGACTCCTGACATTCATACTATTTTTCACATGGCCAACACAGAGATAGCTAGACTTAGTCAAGCTATTAGTAGATCTACTAGAGATGGTATATATAGAGACACATGTGCTACTATACTGACTAGTTTGGAGTCTATGACTAGTAGATTGAGGGCCCACTCTTCATTTATGCCTCAGGTAGTTGAGGCCATTTTTTAGGAGTTGAGGGATGAGATCTTGGGTGATGTTTCCTTCACAATGGTTTAGAGCCTCGTCTCGAAGGAAACCATCAAACGAGAGATGTTCCCACATTATGAGAGGTATCGAGTGGTGAGGGCTTATCAGGTCACATGATGTGTGATCCCTCAGATTGCTTGTATGATATACCCTTGACATCTTATAGCCCATGGTCGTTATCCAAATAATGACCAAATTCCATTATACTTTGCACAACAGTTGTATGCTGAGTTCTGTTTGGGACTCAGGGTCAACTATTTTAATATCCCAACATTTTATGGTCAAGGGTAGGGTAGGGTTGCAAACCACCCTTAGTATCATAGGGCTGATCAAGTTGTGCAGCCTCATAGACTGCTAGTTGGAGAGAGGAGTCCAACAGTGACACTGGCGATGGATGCTACTATAGATAGAGTCATCATTGCTTCTCAGAGGGGAGTTCTGGATAGCATAGGACAAATTGCTTTTGCAGCCACATCGATCAGTTCAAATTTAGTGGGCAGATACATTTTGACTAGACCGAGTAGAGCCAGATCATCTTCTGAGGCTTCGTCTAGTAGTACTATAGGTGTGAGTGATGAGACATATAGAGCTGTTGGTCTTCATGTGCCTGGAGAGATACAAGCATTGTCGGGTTATCAGAGTACTTTAGATATGGCCCTTTACTTTTTGGAGGATCTCATGTAGGCCTATTCTCATATTGCTGACATGCAGAAGATCCCTATACATTCAGTCAGGGATTACATTGCACTTACACGGGGTCATGTAGTTCCACCAACATAGGACGTGCCATCTACTAGTCAGGCACAGCATAGTGCAGAGCACCATGCACAGGTATAGATATTGGAGATGTACGCATCACTAGTGAGGGCCTAGATACTTTTGATGAGCAGTTATGTGGGTTGGGTTAGGTGGATGTTGCCACTGATGGCAGGTCATTTATGGATATGTTATTTCATCCACATGGTTCAGATTATACATCACTCCCCTCATAGCTAGTGTTACCCCTACACTCCTCATTACTATAGAGGTTTGAGACCTTAGGTGGTGTGGGTGATGCAGTATCAGTTGATGATATGATGGTACAATGTGTTGATGATCCTCCTACTCCTAAGACTCAGGTACATATAAAAATTTCTTTTCTTTTTTATTAGGAGTTTTAGTGAATAATTAATTGTACGTGTATTAATGTTTGTTCAATGCATAATATTTTGTAGGCACAATTAGCAGAGCACGTTACCACTAGTGTGGGTTTAGAGAATCTTCCACATGATGCGACACCTACTAGTGGTTAGGTAAGTTTTAGATATATATGTATGTACATGTTTATATTTCAAGTACTTTACATAATATATGTACTATGCACATGTATATAACCAACTGTTTTACACTAAATTTGCAGGGGTCAGTTGCTACTTTTCCACCAGATGATACACCTACTAGTGGTTAGGTAAGTTTTAAAAATATGTAAGTTTAAATATGCATTTATAATATTTTAATTATTTTAGATTATTATCATATATACATGCATTTATATTCGTAGGGATCAGTTGTTGTCTCAGAGCCAAAGGATGCTCATGGTAGTCACTCAGAGGGTCACTTTATTCATATGCCCCTAGATGACTCCCTAGTTTAGGACATGTTGAACATATATTTTATTTGAGACTTGGTTTATGATTCGAGACGCATATTTGATTAGATGATATGATTAGATTATATGATATGAGACATATTTATTTGATTAGATGATATGATATGAGACACATTTATTTGATTAGAGACATATATTTGATTAGATGATATGATTAGATTAGATGATTTTATTCGATTAGATGATATGATTTTATTTGATTATATGATATATATGATTCGAGATATATATTTGATTAGATGATATGATTAGATTAGATAGTTTTATTCGATTAGATGATATGATTAGATTAGATGGTTTTATTCGATTAGATGATATGATTTTATTCGATTAGATGATATATGATTAGATTAGATGGTTTTATTCGATTAGATGATATGATTAGATTAGATTGTTTAATTCGATTAGATGATATGATTTTATTTGATTAGATGATATATGATTAGATTAGATGGTTTTATTTGATTAGATGATATGATTTTATTTGATTAGATGATCTATATGATATATGATTTGACTAGATGGTTTTATTTGATTAGATGATCTATGATTTTATTTTATTAGATGATATATGATTAGATTAGATGGTTTTATTCGATTAGATGATATGATTTTATTTGATTAGATGATCTATATGATATATTATTTGACTAGATGATTAGATGATCTATGATTTTATTTGATTAGATGATATATGATTAGATTAGATGGTTTTATTCGATTATATGATATGATTTTATTTGATTAGATGATCTATGATTTTATTTGATTAGATGATTTATTTAGATGATATGATAACTAATTTCATCATTTTTTAGTGTCTTAAGGGGAGGTCTTAAGGGAATCTATAATTAATATCATAAAAGATAACTAGTTAATACATGTAACCAATGGATAATAACTATTCTAACTAATTCTAGAACTAACACATGTCATAAGTAATATAACTAATTTCATCATTTTTTAGTGTCTTAAGGGGATCTATAATTAATATCATAAAAGATAACTAGTTAATACATGTAACTAATGGATAATAACTATTCTAACTAATTCTAGAACTAACACATGTCATAAGTAATATAACTAATTTCATCATTTTTTAGTGTCTTAAGGGGAGGTCTTAAGGGGATCTATAATTAATATCATAAAAGATAACTAGTTAATACATGTAACTAATGGATAATAACTATTCTAACTAATTCTAGAACTAACACATGTCATAAGTAATATAACTAATTTCATCATTTTTTAGTGTCTTAAGGGGATCTATAATTAATATCATAAAAGATAACTAGTTAATACATGTAACTAATGGATAATAACTATTCTAACTAATTCTAAATGAATAGTTCTTCTCAGAGTGGGCATAGAGAACGGTGAGCAGGAGAAGGCCTTTGCAATCACAGATAGAAAAATTAAATGAATTTTGTAGATCTGATAGAGATCATCAGCATCTTCAACTAGTGGTCAGGCAGAATGGCACTCATTTTGACATGGCTAGACTATTTCAGGGCACCCCTTTTGTCCAGCCTGCAAACCCCCATCGGGATCAATCCTCGCACTCCCACTGATTTTCTCCGTTGTCAGTTTGTGGAAAAAAAATCCCAACTAGCTGCACTACTCAGCTCCCTCCCAACATCTTCACAGGTAAAGCTATCGTCTAGCTGGTGAAGCCCTTTTTCATAAACCCTAGGTTTCATTTTCAACCCCAAAAAGATCGTCGGCACAAAGGGAAGGAAGCACTAATTGAGGCTCAGAGACATCCAACAATTGAGCATGGAGAATCATCTTGTCAAGCACATGCAAGGAAAATACCTCCCCTTCATCATTCTTGGGTTCATCCCAAGAGGAATGCTTTTAACTAGAAGAAAGCACCTTATCACCGCAGAAAAGGCAAATATATCGAACCCCAGCCGGTATTCGATATTTGTGAAGGTGCCCCTCCTGGGTCCCCGGTGGAAATTAGGAATGAGAAAAGACCTATAAATAAGCCTCATGAAGACCCAGAGATCACCAGGATTGGAGTGCCCCTCAACCCAAAGAAAGCTTGGATCCCCATTCGAGATCTCAATCCTCCAGCGCATGCTCGTTTGCACACTGATGACCAGAATCTGAAGCTAGGCAAGAATCTTACTGGAATAGTCAAGAATGTCAACATGGACAAAGGCGTCAAACAACCCTTGGAGATCACTCTGCCTCAACATTATTTAGAAAAATTAGTCATAGTTCTACAAGACACGATGCTTATTGGTAAGTTCTTAAACCCTACTCTTGAATTCAAAGTTATCAGAAAATGGGCATTTGACAGTTGGAAGGGTTTGGAAGATCTTTTCTTATTGGACTCAGCATCAGGAGTTTTTGTAGCTTCCTTTGAATCAACAAAATTTTAGAATGCAGTCCATCACTTTAAAGGATGGTTCTGTAATGGTCATGGTCTTTTTTCTCAACTCTGGTAGCCAAATTTCATACCCACTGAATCTGAATGCTATTTTTATCCATATTGGATTTCCCTCCCATTTCTCCCATTAGAATATCAGGATCTTGATATTGTGGAAATAATTGCAAATCAGCTTGGTATCTTTGTCAAACATGATCTCATCCCCTTTGAACTTCCTCATCATGACTCTCAAGTATGTGTGTTACTTTTCTCTTCAAAACCATTTCCAAATCAGATTAAGATCAAGTCAAAATGGGGGACTCTGTCTCAGAACATTGTTGTGGAAGATGCACAATCCTATCATAAACATCAAAATTCTCTTGGTCATTTCACCACACAATGTAAAAAATCTAATCATACTAGAACCCTTCTATGTGAGGATCACCGCACTAATCTAGAAGACTGCATAGTACAATGTCCTGTACAAACTAAGAAAGAGTTAAACCCAGTGTCTAAGGATATGATCACTCTTGATCCAGGATACAAAGTCACTACTTCTTTTCCAAGCTTTGTAAAATTAGCAATTAGAGAAATGAAATCAGTGATCAATCTATCAGTCAGCATTCTACCACTTCAGATTCAGAAAATGTTCATAGCATCCAACCTTGAAGCTGGAAAACTCTCAACCCATCATTGGATCATTCAACCTAACCCACATATAAGGTTTTTGTTACTAGCTGCCAGCCTGAGGGAGGAACTGGAGCTGCAATCTCCAATGGTAAACAACATAGTGCACCAATTGATGTACCAAAGCACACCTTTTGATAATTGCAACATCCAAGATTCACTCAGCCATCAAGCAATTTCTGATCTAAAAGCTAGGCATCTTTCAGATCAAATGATCACAGAATTGGCAACCAAATTAATCTTTGAGATAGCAGAAGAAGAAGGGTTCTTTGAGGAGTTAGACACAATCAATACACAATCAGCATTGGTAATTTATGAAGATGATACCCACAAAGATATCACAACACCTGCTGCATGGGATCAAAATACCTTACCAGATTCACATTGGAAAATACAAAAATACCAACTCCCAGCTGATATGTGTCATCTTTTAAACATTCAGGAGTATTCAGAACTTGTACAACATGATCACCAAGTGGCAGTTTTTCACAAGAATTGTGTAGAGATAACCTATCTTTGATTCTCAAAGATGAAGAGACACCCTATCTCGACAATTAGGAGCAAAACACCATTTCAAGTTTAGATCAGGAACTTGTGGGTTATGAGCATAAGCCTCATGAAATAGAAGAAATTATTACAGATTCTTCATTACCAATGTCTAATCAAATATCAGGACAATTGGAGGCCAATTATACACAACTATCTATCTAGCAAACCCCATCTCTGACTGACCAAGTCAAATCTCATTTGAAAAAAAGAGGTAGGAAACCAAAAAATCTTCAGACTAAGAATGAAATTGCAGCAGGCATACAATCTACTTTGGATGGAAAGTTCACACCCACAAGAAGAATGATGAGGAGGATGCCATGTTCTCCTTGTCAATCATGAAGATTATATCATGGAATGTCAGAGGCCTAAACGCCTCTGACAAAAGGGCAAGAATCAAACAAGAGCTTGATTCTATGAAAGCAGACATATTTCTTCTACAAGAAACAAAGTTATCTAAGGAGAATTTTGACAAAACTATTGGGAAATGGGCAAAGTGGCATTCTATCCAGCAACCAAGTTTAGGAGCTTCTGGGGGCCTGGTGGTATTATGGGATCCTAAATCAATACAAGGTCAGCTTACAAATGAAGAAAATAACTGGCAAGCAGTTATTATGAATTCCTTTGACAACAAATTTCTCCTCATTAATGTTTATGGCCCCACAACAACTTTGGATAAACAGAGAATATGGAAAGAGCTGACCCATTTGATTCAATCACATCAACTTCAGCACACAATTTTAGGGGGAGACTTCAATGCTATCCTAAAGCTATCAAAAAAATGTGGAGGAATTAGCCCACCTTTGAAAACAATACAATATTTCTCTCACTTCATTCAAGACAATAATCTTGTGGACATTGAACCAAGTAAAGGTTCTTATATGTGGACAAACAAAAGAACCAACTTTGCATAGATTGCAGTCAGATTAGATTGTTTTCTTGTTTCACAAGAATGGAATCTTGCCAAGACTACCTTTCAATTAGAGATCTTACCAAAACTAGGATCAGACCACTTTCCCATCAGCATTATAGTCAATCAAAATCAGGCTCTTCAGAACACATCCCACAACTCCTCCTTCAAATTTGAAAGAATGTGGCTTCGACATCCATCATTCATGCCCCTCATCAAACATTGGTGGATGAATACCCCAAGTCTGGACAGCACCAATATGCACAAATTTGCAATCAAGCTCAAGTATATGAAAGTTCAAATAAAAAAATGGAATGAAATAGTATTTAGAAACATTTTCAAAGAAAAGGAGATTGTTAAGCAGAAGCTAGAGGAAGTTTTGGACAAAATAATGAGCCTTGGCATGGATAATGACACATTCATAATTTAGAAAAACCTCACCTTGGAGTGGGAAGAATTATGTAACAGAGAAGAGATATATTGGAGGCAGAAATCTTGAGAATTATGGCTGAAAGAGGGGGATAAAAATACAAAGTTCTTCCATGCTTTAGCAAAACAGAAATCAGCAGCTAGTCAGATCTTCTCAATCAATAATTCAGAGATAGGAGCTGTCATTTCAGCTGCCCAAGGTATTCAAGATGAAGGGGTGAGAAGTAGAACTACTTGAAGCTATTCCACCAATTGTAACAGAATCAGATAATATTAAGTTGATGACACCGTTCACTATCCAGGAATTAAGGAAAGTAGTGTTTTCACCTCCTTCAGATAAAGCACTGGGCCCGGATGGTTTTACGGCTCTCTTCTTCCAAGCATGTTGGGACATTATAGGTTGGGACCTTTTGGATGTTATTGAAGAATCAAGAACTAGCAAAACCATGTTAAAATATTTCAACACTACCAATATAGCACTTATTCCCAAGGTCAAAGCTCCCAAGTCCTTTGTGGATTTTTGACCCATTTCTTTATGCAATACGGTCTACAAAATTATCACTAAAGCTATATATCTCAGAATTCAGCCTTTAATCTCCAATTTAGTATCCCAGCCTCAAGGTGGTTTTGTCCCAGGGAGAGAAACAATGGAAGGGGCATTAGCTGCACATGAAACTCTCCATTCCATAACCACAAATAAAACTCCAAACTTTGTCATCAAACTGGACATGATGAAAGCATATGACAAGGTGTGCTGGAAATTCCTTTTCAAAGTCTTGCATAAATTTGGATTTTTGAAAGCATGGTGCAAATGGATTAGAGCTTGTGTTTCAGGGGCTTGGTTTTCATTTGTAGTTAATGGAACTCCAGTAGGCTTCTTTTCTTCGACACAAGGGGTTAGACAAGGAGATCCATTATCTCCAGTCCTTTTTATATTAATAGAAGAATCCTTTGGTAGATACATTCAACAGAAGCAAATTGTAGGTCTTTGGAAAGGAACATGTATCAGCCAAACAAACATTGTTATTACGCACACCCTGTTTGTAGATGACACTCTCCTCTTTGGTTATTCTTCAATTTTAGAAGCAAAGCAGATTAAACATTGCCTAGATACTTACACAGCCATATCAAATCAGAAAGTGAACTCACAAAAATCTTGAAGATCTACTTGTTCAATACAAACTAGATAATTTCCAATAAAATTGTTAATATAAATGGATTCACAGTAGATTTTTTGCCTTCAGTTTATTTGGGAATCCCTTTCTTTGTAGGAGCTAACCGAACAAGTTACTAGACAACAATTATTGACAGAATCAAATCAAAAGTGGTAGCTTGGAAGGCAAGATGGCTATCATTATCAGGTAGAATCCTATTGATTAAGACAGTGCTCTTAGCAATCCCAAATTATTATCTCTCAGTCCTTAAAGCCCCCTCCTTAGTCATTAAAACCATACAGAAGATTTTGAGAGAATTTTTATGGACAGCAAACATGAATGGTGAAAAGAAAATTCCATTGATTTCTTTTGATTGTATGTCACAAACAAAACATCTTGGCGGTGCTAGGATTCATGATCTCCACAAAAGGAACAAAGCATTTGGAGGAAAACTCATATGGAAAATGTATTCTAAGCCTGATAATATTTGGTGCAAAATCATGCAGCAAAAATATTTAGATAATAACAATCCTGCTAGAATCCTAACCATCCTAGATCCTCCAAAAGGCTCAGCAATTTGGAACTTTATGATTGAAACAAGAGAGACTGTAACCAACTACATATCTTGGGAAGTTAACAGTGGATCTCAAGTAAAATTCTAGCATGACTCATGGAATGGGGCTTTGCCACTTAGTAACTTGGTAGGAGTGGATCTCTTGAAGGTTACATCTGAAAACTTGTGGGGAACTTCTTTGATAAATTATGTATCTTCTATCACACTACACTCAAGAAAAGTGATCTGGAAGGACCCATCAGAACTAAATCTCCCCCCTCAAGACTATCAACTACTGAACAAGATTTTTTCGAAGAAGATTGTCTACTTATCCAATTCAGAAGATAAGGTCCTCTGGATCCCCGGTAAAGATGGCAATTATAGTATTAAGGAGGGGTATAACATATCATAGAATTAGGGCATCAAGTCCCCCCCATGTCGGGCATTCACACTTTGTTGGAATCAATTGACATTACCCAAGGAATTTTCTTAGCAAAGGATGAAAATAATAGTTTTGATAATATCCAGCACTATACTTATTTAGACTAAAAAAAATGCATAGGGGAGTTTGATCATCCACAGACCATGACAAATAGAATAAGGAAATATGACAATCTAGACCATGACTAAGATTAAAGAGAACTAATTGAATTGATTAAATAATATTGGCACTAGACAAAAATGTTTAATTACTCAATCTACTAACAATAATAAATCAATACAAAAGAAAAGTGTTAAGAGTTCAATGATAGCAAAGTGTTCAAACAAACAATACTATTTCAAATCAATTTAGTTGGCTACCTTGGCTTTATAGAAAGTTATATGATATTGATGGTATAGTTTTCTTGTGGCTTGATAATAATTAAATGATTAATTTTGTATTACAAAGTGTGATAAGTTAAAACACATTAGTATGCAAATGTTATCTAATAATTGTTATCAGATAACTATATAATTCTTAGGATTTACTATGACATCTTTCTTCATATTGCCTTTCCTGTCTCACAACTATAGGTCTTATAAAGATGAATGCCAATATCATGGTCCAACTCTAAAATATCAAAAAGAAAGTAATGCAATTTCAAAGATATATACTAAATATTTGGGCTAAATCAAAGAGTGTTACAATGGATAATGATACTTTATTTCAACATTTTTGTGACTATTATGTGTTTTGGTTATGCTAGTCTATTTTGTTTCTTTCCATTTATTGATATAGCATCTAGTCATTATTAAACTACTTTGTTCAATATTAAAAAACATGACAACTTAAAACTTAAGGATTAATTTATCAGGAGTCAACAATGAAATAAAATAAAAGTGCATGCTATAAAGAAAAGTTGTTTTAATATATAACTTGATCTAATGGCATGAAAACAATATAACTCGAACAATGATGATTATTGAATGCATAAGGTAAGTTGCTTACTACACTGTTTAGTCATTTAACCTAGGTAGCGGTTGCACTTGTCCTTGTCACTTGGGTCCTATTGGGTCTTAAGGGTCACATTAGGTCTTAAAGGTTTTAATTAGGTCTTATTGAGCCAAGTAAGGGTGAACTATTTTGACCTATTAAGTTCTATTAGGTCTTAAGTGGTCCTATTAGGTCTTAAGGGTCCTAATAGGTCATATTTAGTGGATGTTAAGTCTTGAAAGTGTTCCTATTAGGTCAGTAAGAGTAGATAGTCCATTATGTTTTAATTTTGATATTATTAAGTTAAATATTGGATCTTATAATTACATCCATCCTATTAGGTTTTAATGGTCTTATTAAATGTCTCAAGGGTAGGTGGAGTATTTCATGTTTTTAAACGTTCCAATTTACATTTTACTTAAATTATATATGTTTTCTATGTTTAAGTTTTATTTGTTAATTTTGTACATTTTTAAAAGTAAATACAATACATATTAAGAAAAGACTTTTTTTTACATATGAATATTAAAAAAATAATTAAAAAATATTTAAACAACATATATACATAAAAAATAACTAAAAAACACAAACAAAAAAATAAAAAAAAATCTACCTCTGACTCGGCCGAGTTGCACTATCACTCTTTAGCCGCTTTCCTTAGCCCCTCACTATTCAAATGAGGGGCTAAAACCATTGAGCGGGCTATTAGTAGTGCCTCGTAGACTTGGCCGAGTCCTACTCGGCCGAGTAGGACTCGGCCGAGTCTCCGCGGCCACGTAGGTGCCACTCGGTGCCCCGTGGCACCTCCCCTTCTTCGGCCGAGTAGGACTCAGCCGAGTTAGTCGGGTTAGCCAAAAGGGTGACACCCGATTGTGCTTTTACCCTCATAATTTTTTTTTTATCATTTACTATTTTTCCCAAAGTCGTGAAGAGACAGGTTGTTGAATGACCAAACAACCTATGTTTAGTTAAAGTAATATTTAAAAGTGATAATGAACTCAATATGTATTAAAATTATATTCATTAGAAAGCTTGTTTCGAATAGCATCTTTTGACATCATTTTTTTGGAAAAATCATCTTGTTTAGTCCTTGTTTTAGGCCCCGGAAGACCATTTTTCTACAATTAAGTTATTTTATGAGGGCACATTTTTGTTTTTTTGCCTTCGTGTGAAGAGGGTCTTCACACGAAGCCACCTGGGGGTCTTCGTGCGAAGACCCCTCGCCCGAAGCCCATGGAATGAAAATTTCAGCCAAAAGCCATTGCCAGGATTTTTCCCATGGGTACTTCATACGAAGTACCCTAGTCGGCTAGTAAAATATTTTTTGTAAATTTTTTTAAAATGGTATAAAAGTAAAAAAAATTATTTCTATTTTACATCAAATTGCAATTAATAAATTCGCATTTTCTATTATTGAAGGCATTTTTTGAAGGAGGATCCATATTTCTATTTGTTCAAAGACATAATTTTGAAGAGGAAAAATATTACTTTTGTAGTATTTTTTGAAGAAGGAATTTTTGTTGACGATCTTGTGGAAGACATTTTTTGGAGCTTGAAGAAATGGGGAACAAGAAGGGAAGACAAAGTAAATCTTCTAGAAAAAGGTAACCTAGTACTGAACAAAGAAATTATGAAGCTACATTGACATATTATCATAAAACTAAAGAAGCTGAAAGACAAGCTGAAGTAGGAGGGTCAAGTCAAGTCGAAGAATTGCACATTGAAGAAGGGTCAAAATTACTCCCTAGAGAGGCTCAAACAATTGATGTTGGAGAAGGGTCAACATCACGTGCTCCTACTGGTATGGATGAACTTTTAAATTTAGCTCAAAGTGTAAAGAAAAATATTAGTTATAGAAATTTAGATCATTTACTTACAATGAATGTGGACACTTTGAGATCACTTGCTAATGTTCAACAATTAAGTCTTGCTAAGAAGAGATTAATGAAAATAATAGCAAGAGAAATATTGGGTAAATTTGATAATTTTGAAACACTTGAACAAGCTCAATTGCTTTCACTTATACTTATAGACAAAAAGTTGGAAGGGGCATTAAAATTATTGGGTATAGACACATCATCAAAGAAGAGAAAAGTTGTTGACATGCAAACTGATATGATTGAAAATCTTAAGAAAGGTTTGAACCAGCTAGGGAAGCGATCTCAAACTATAGATAAGTCCATTACAAGAAAAGTTATGTTGACATCTATTGTAGGTAACACTATGAGATGAAAAAGACAGATATCTTCAGTTTCATCTCACATTGGTTTTAATAGGAAAACAATATCACGATATGTTAATAAGAGAATACTTTTGGATGATAGCACCTTGGAAGGCAATTGGGCAATCATGTGTAGAGCTCTTCATTCTGATATGATTGATGAAGGAACAAAAAATTGATCACATCATTTTGGAATGATAATACACGTCCTTCATCAAACACTAGAGATGTTATCAGACATAGAATTTTAGCTAATCAATATGAATATCATACGAAACATTGGTTGGACACAACACAACATGAAATGTATGTGTCATTTTGTAGTTCAAATCCTAATATAAAGATTGGGCAAACATTGTTTGGAAGATTGAAGCCATATTATATCAGGACAAACAAAGTGTTTGAAACTTGTTGTCGTTATCATATTGAATTTGATCTCCACTATCAAGTTTTTTGAAAGTTTGTAGAAGACACTTATGGTTTTGAAAAGGCTCCTCCTACTAGACAAAGTGAGTTCATCTCATCCATTTTATGTGACAAAAGAGATGATGTAGCTGGACAAATAAATTGCATAAAAGGAATATGCCAAACATGTGCCGATTTGTCTCTTTTTCTTTTGAAAATTGAAAATATTGATGTAACAAAGATGGTAAATTGCAAGAGTTACAAATATGTAAAGAATGAAACAAAATTTGGGAAAGAATCCAAAAGGTTAGAATATGTTGAAGAGGAGATAAATGTTGGAGTATTTATGGAAAAATTTAAAAAATTGAATCAAACCTACATTCATCATGCTTTTTTTGCAAAGTGGCAAGCACAACAATTTCAAACACTGAGAGACAATTTCCCACCTGGAACTATTGTATCAGTTGTTGATTTTGCAAAAAATTATACTTTTGTTCATCAAAAGGCAATTCAGTCAGAATACTATTTTTTAGAGAAAATTACTATTATGGTACATGTATGTTATCGACACACACAATTAGATTTGGATGGTATTCAGAGCACATTTGAAGCACGGGTCATCAAGAAGGAATATCATTTTTATATAAGTGATGATAGATAGCATGACATTCATTATGTGGAACACTGCTTCAAGATGTTTTTGCAAATTTGAAAGAAAAAGGTATAAAAATTGATAAACATTATGTTTGGTCAGATGGATGTGCTGCACAATTTAAATCATTGAGACCATTTTATGCACTATGTAGATATCATCGTAATGAAAACATACCACATGTCTGTAGTTTCTTTGAGAGTGGACATGGAAAAGGTGAACATGATGATGTCAGAGCTTGCATCAAATGTGCTATACAAAAGTATCAAATGAATTATAAGGGAGTGCATATAAAAAATGCACTTGATGTGGTTGAATGGTGCAAGACACATTTCACACCAAATGAGAATGACGCGTCATCAGGATTGACTCAAGCGGTGCCATATAGAAAATTTTGGGAGATAAAAGGTATGCACACATTTTTTAATTATTTGAAAGTGTTTAAAATTTTAATGATATTTTTTATTCAAATTATATTTATATAGAATGTATTATATATGCATTTGTTCAGGTGTGGATAGAAAAATTATGCATGGTTGCAATAGGATAGAAAAGACATGATCTTTGCATTCAGTTATGAGTACAAATTGTCACAATTAGATGTTGAACACTAGGGACTACTCATGCTTTTGTTGTCACTGCATTGCTGACAATTATGAGGAATGTATCAATCAAGATCATGGATATGTAGGCACATGGAATCTAGTGCCACTAGTTGTTACTGATACATTTGATAGAGATGAAGATGAAAACTTTGATGATGTTCCTTTGATTTCTACTGATTATGATCATATCTCGAGATTGGTCAAAATTGGTAAGTATATATATTTCACATTATATGGTACACTGAGTTTCATGTATAGATCATAGATATAGATAGATCTATAGATTAAAATAAGTATTTATTTTAAGATCTCACACACGTATATATACAAATTTATTGTTCAGGAGATGTCTTTGCAGTGATTGCTGAGAGTGGAAATGTAGGAGTTGATTATTATTTATTGCATTGTACTGCAGAGAGGATGAATTTACTTGAACTTGAAGAAAGCAATGGAATGTTGTTCCCCATAGGTTTGTATATGCTTTACATCAATATATTGAACTCAATTTGTAAATTTTAAATTTCAACCTTTTAACAAAATTCAAATTGAATTTGTTTAAATTTATATATTGTTAAAATTTGTGACCTGCAGGTTCAGTTGTTTTAGAGGGAACATATTTCAAACAAATCAAAGTAATTCAACATGGTATTCACTTTGTTGATTATGAACTAGACAATAAGGTGTTCCAATATAGTCACCTAGTTGTTGCTACATCCATTCGTCTCCATACAGTTAAATCTCACCATGGACGTCGTAAGTGGAGACTAGATAGTGAGGATCATGAGAGAATATTACAAGTTCTCCATGAAAGGTCTGAACCACTTGAGTTGGTCTAAAAAGTATAATACATGTATACTTATCTCTTGTGTTAGGACCTATTTGATATCTCTGGATTAAATTTCATTATACTTTGTTTATATATTTAAACATATGGTAGACTATAATTTGTTGATATATGATGAACCTATTTGATGGTTCAATGGTTTTAATATATAGAATTTTATATGTATACTTTGATTATTCAATGATTTTTATAGATTTCATGTTAGTTAAAGATTTTATGTATGCTTGAAATTAGTTATATTACTTATGACATGTGTTAGTTCTAGAATTAGTTAGAATAGTTTTTTTTTTTTTTTTAAACAAAAGTGGAGCATCCACCATATTTTATTATAAAATCTGATTCAAATAACTCCCCCATGGAAGAACCAATAAGAAACCCCAGGATCATAGTTATATATACATGTAAATATTTGATATTCATCCAATACATATGCACTATACAATAATGGCCTATTTTCCATGTTGTTCAGTTCACAAAATGAGGCCATGTTCAGGAATATACCAGCTACATATTGGGGACCTAATGTCCACCTGTCCCGAGTAAACTGAAAAGACAAAAAAAAATTTTAAAAAAAAAACATACAACTTCTCACGATTACATTCATTATAACATGTCCTCCATACCCCAACCCCTAATCGGGGATTCAAAATCCCGAGGAGACCAACCCAACTGAGCTGGAAGAGGCATCACCATGAAATCAGAAGGAGGTGAATGTGCAAGCGTAACTTTTGAAGAAGTACTAGGGGGCCAATCCGATTCAGACACCATTACTTGCGGGTAGAATGCATCATCTGCAGAGGCACCTAAGTGTTGATCCCTCATAGTTACATCATTTCCCGAGCCAAGAGGGTGTGTGTTTTGGTCCATCAAATCATCTTTCATCCTCACTGGAAGTCCACTAGAAATAGGGGCAGCAAATGCCGAGTGTTCTGGTAGAGATTGCAACAAGGTTCACTAGCAAGACATCTTCCCAACCTGTAGCTTGAATCTTCAGCCTGAAGTTTCTTGGCAACACCTCATGATGATAACGACCACATTGGACACATTTCAGGATCATGCCTTGCTGCATCACCATTGTTGCAAGTTTTTGTTTTTAGACAATGTAGGTATGAGCGGATAGATGGAATAATAAATAGGCCATCAAGAGCATACTTGCCAACTTTCATAACAAGTTTCCCTATCCTTTAAATCTTTGTAGATCTCAAGCATGTATTATAGTGATCTAGAATCAAATTTTGAAAGTAAGGAGCTCTGAATACTTATTTTATATGTTGTACTTCTCCTTATCACCCACTATGACCGCTCATGTGGATGATTTGCTGCTGACATATGAGGCAAAATAATGGTGTCATTGTTGCTTAATGTATGACTGTAGCCCTTACCGAGTATCGAACTCACCTCATATTCATAAATAGCAGCATTGTACTCGGTAATCAATTTGCAAAAAAAATTTAAGTTGCCACATTTGAAAGATGTTTTGAAGATGAAGGTGTGAAATCCACACAAATTAGTTCTTTCAGCCTGGTGTCCTTTTGGATAATATTGGCAAGTGCCAATGACATCATATCATATCCATCACATGCTAAATTTGCAAGGTAATCTACCACTGCATTCCCCTCATGCAGAGTATGAGATAAAATTTTTTTATCAAATGAATCTAAAAGTGTCCATATTTTCTTGAAAATGTATCCTAATTGCCAGCTGTGTGATACCCGATTTATGTAATTGTTAATGGTAATTGAAGAGTCTCCTTCTATATGCAGTTGTTTATAACCTCCTACTTTAGCCAATGTGAGGCCCATAAATAGTCCCTATGCTTTCGCCATGTTATTCATTCCATGAGGGAGAGGGCTACATTTTACAGCTTTAACATTTCCAAGGTGGTCACGAATACATACCCCTACCCCTGACTCACCTGGATTACCCCGAGAAGAACCATCAAAGTTCATTTTCATGATCCCTTCCTCCGGAGGGAGCCAACGAATCATTTTACGGTCTTGCAGATTAGGTATATGTGATCGATGACACCAGCCAAATGGTACATGAATATGCTTCCATTCCCTTGCAATCACACTGTCCCAACTTGTCATACGAAGGTTGCATTTTAGCTTGTTATGGCTGGAGTTCACCAGTTTTGATATTGATTTTTCCAAATTGATAAAAACTACTTCAATTGTAGAGGAGATTTTGTGAAATATTCATTTATTTCATTCCCACCATATTTCCCATACAACCATTGCTGGGGTGCATTTCCATAATGCAGAAAATAGAGAGTTTGAATATAATTCTGGCCATGATTGAAACAATTCCCAAAGCTTACTTGGAAGTGGCATCACATAATGTAGCTTTCTTAGCATGAATGTCCAGCACTATTGTGCAAATGAGTAGGTCAAGAAGAGATGATCTACACATTCTGAAACCTGGCCACATAGAAGATAGTTGAAGGGTTGTGCCATCTGAAGTTTATGTAGTCTGTCACTGGTCAAAATCCTATTTTTCAAAGCTAGCCATGAGAAACAGCCTGCTATCAAAATGAATAAAGCCCTAACTCTTATTATATCTAGGATACCTTAATTATAAGGTCATCTTTATTTTTAGTTGCCTAAAGTTACCAAACTAAGGTTTTGATACTATCTAAAACTTAGGATAAAGTATTTTCCTATGAAAGTTCCATAACACATTGTGGTAATCATCACACAGTCAAACATTACAAAGTCCCTCTAAGAGAAGGTTAATACCCAATAGAACCCTTAAGACAAGCTCATAAGACCCTTAAGATGAGCTCATTTAAGACCAGGTTAAGAACCATAAGACGATCTCATAAGACCCTTAAGATGAGCTCATAAGACCCATAAGACCAGGTTACTTTCAACCTAATTAAGACCCTTAAGACTTTTAAGACCCATGAACCCCTTTCCAAATTATTATACATTTTCACCATTTCTTTTAGTATTTAATTTCAATATAATGTTTTTCCCTCTCTAGTTATGGAAATTTGTACAAATTAATTTTTGTCATGTGTGTAAAGTAAATATGTACATGTAAATATGCATTCAAATTAGTAAATATGCGTGCACATGAATTAGTTCTACTACCATGATTGAATACATGTGTAAATGCCTTCAAGTTTAAATTATGTTTTTAAATATTTAAAAATATTACACATGTGCATATGTAAATGCATGAATTTAAATGTTTAATTTAATATAATTTAATTTATATTATGTAAAAATGCATTTGAAAATTAGTTCGTGTGTGTTTGTTTGAAGTTTTTAAAATGTTTTCATGTTTACTTGAAGTATTGTACAACACATGTACAAATTGAAAGTTAGATATTTTTAATTTATTTAAATTAATTTGTATATATATATATATATATATATATATATATATATATATATATATATATATATATATATATATATATATATATATATATATATATATATATATATATATATATATATATATATATATATATATATATATATATATATATATATATATATATATATATATATATATATATATATATATATATATATATATATATATATATATATATATATATATATATATATATATATATATATATATATTTATCAATTGATTTTCTAACATTTGGATGTATGTATATGTGCACATGTGCCTACTTGTAGCGAGCATTTTTTATCTATATCTAGATCTAGATATATATTACCTTTGTGTGCATATCACTCATGGCTTCTAGTGGTTCAGATCAGAGTGTCCATGATAGTCATGGATCACGAGCTCCCTTAGACCGTAATAGTACCCAGGCCCCACATGCTAGAGATAGTCATAGAGATGAGACTATCTCTAGGATGCAGGCTGCTCTGACTGCATTAGAGAGAACACTGTAGAATAGTACTACTCTCCCTAATAGGGAGAAATTGACAGCTATATGCACTGAGCTCATGAGTATGATTCAAAAGGCTGAATCATACAATCCATATGATGATGTATCGATTGATGTTTTTTATCATAGCCTATCTAGCACTGTCATAGGGACAGTAGGTTGGAGGACAGTTGATTCAGATGTCTCAGTCACTCAGGTGAAGAACATGTTTGGCACCCATTACATCAATAAGAGGGTGGTTCGAGCATATAGGGTCACTTTTTGTACAGATGACATAGTGGCCCCTTTTATATATCCTAGATGGTTAGCAACACATCATATGTGGCCCCAAAAGGATGAGGTGCCACTATATTTCTGCAAACAATTGTTTGCAGAGTTTCATTTGGGCTATGATGTTGACTACACAGATCTACCTCCACATGCTGGTCAGGGTCGGGGGAGATATCAGGATAAGTGTAGATGACCCGATATACCACAGCCCCCTAGTAAGAGGGCATTGGTGGGTCAAAACCTTTTGGTTCTTCCAAAAGGTTTGGAGGCCTACATTGGAGCTGGGCAGGTTGCAGCTGAGGACACACGTTTAGATATGTATTCTAGCATTGCCACCATTGCGACTCAGGTTGAGCAGTTTTCATCTGATCGTGTGGGTAGGTACATGCTTCAATCACGGATGAGTGCAGGTGTATCACCATCTAGTCCATTTTATGACCCATACATCAGATTTGATCTTCCTACTCCAGATGAGATAGGACGACTACCTGAGGATCGTGTGCGTGAGATTAGTGGTATGTTAGTGAGTGATCTCCTGGCTTCTTACCAAAGGATTTCTACATTGCATGGGATTGAGCCACATGATTTACCTACTTTCATTGGAGGAGGACAGTGTCGTAGATCCTCCACAGGCAGCAGTCGAGGTCAGAGCTCAGATGCAGAGGCAGGTTGCTCTAGACAAAGTGTGGATGATCTTACACCGCCTCCACAACATACACAGGCTCCCACACAGCAGACACAGGCTACGATCTCACGAGTTCATAGTAGATTCTTAGATTTTCTTATGGACGACGCCATTGATCCTGATGCAATGTCCTTGCACTCTTCTGAGTTATCCGACCTTGGACGTGCATTACAGCAGGTACAAGAATCTGGATTTAATTTCAATTTATATAGATATACATGTGTACATATAGTTCTATATTTAAATTTAAATGTATTTAAATGTGGTACAGGACATTGCGACAGGTGCTGCATATGGAGATTTAGAGGAGCCTGCTGATCCGATTCATCATGATATAGAGGTACACTTGAAATAAATTAAAAATTAAAATTTTATAAAATTTATTTACATTTCAAGTTCTTATATATATATATATATATATATATATATATATATATATATATATATATATATATATATATATATATGTAACATTATATTTACATTTACAGACTCAGGTCTAGTAGGACGAGGATCCACACAGGCCCGCACATCTAGCACGTGATGGTGATCATCAACATAGTTGATGTGTTCATTGATACATGTTTGGATTTTGTGATATATATGTATAGACACTTAAACATTGATGTACATGTTTAATTTTTGAGATATATATATATGTGTGTGTGTGTGTACATTTACATTGATATGTAGGTGCATGTTTTGTATATTGATCTATTTGTACATTGACACATGTTTGGATTTTGCACTATATAGACATTTAAACATTGATGTACATGTTTGATTTTTGAGATATATATATATATATATATATATATATATATATATATATATATATATATATATATATATATATATATATATATATATATATATATATATATATATATTGATCTATTTGTACATTGATACATGTTTCCAGATTTTGTAATTGAAGCCAAAAATTAATTGATCTTTAAAATTAATATTTAATTTATGTTCAATCTTTCATCAATCTAATTAATCAATCTTACTAAAAAATCTTTTTATATCAATTGTAAGTTTAAATCAATCTTTAAAATCTAACTTTATAATTAATCTTTAATTTCAATGTTCAATCTTTTTAATCAATCTTAGAAATTCAATCTATAGGTAAACCCCTTAAGCCCTATTATGCACCCTTAAGCCTTATCTAGATCAATTAATTGAAAATTAATTAATCAATCTTAATAAAAAATCTTTAATGAGTTGAAAGTTTAAATCAATCTTTAAAATCTTTAATGAATTGAGAGTTTTTAAATCAATCTTTAAAATCTAACTTTAAAATTAATCTTTAATTTCAATGTTCAATCTTTAATATGACCTAGCATGGCCTAATATGAGCTCACTTTATAATCTTTTTATGTCAATTGAAAGTTTAAATCAATCTTTAAAATCTAACTTTATAATTAATCTTTAATTTCAATGTTCAATCTTTTTAATCAATCTTAGAAATTCAATCTATAGGTAAACCCCTTAAGCCCTATTATGCACCCATAAGCCTTATCTAGATCAATTAATTGAAAATTAATTAATCAATCTTACTAAAAAATCTTTAATGAGTTGAAAGTTTAAATCAATCTTTAAAATCTTTAATGAATTGAGATTTTTTAAATCAATCTTTAAAATCTAACTTTAAAATTAATCTTTAATTTCAATGTTCAATCTTTAATATGACCTAGCATGGCCTAATATGAGCTCACTTTATAATCTTTTTATATCAATTGAAAGTTTAAATCAATCTTTAAAATCTAACTTTATAATTAATCTTTAATTTCAATGTTCAATCTTTTTAATCAATCTTAGAAATTCAATCTATAGGTAAACCCCTTAAGCCCTATTATGCACCCTTAAGCCTTATCTAGATCAATTAATTGAAAATTAATTAATCAATCTTACTAAAAAATCTTTAATGAGTTGAAAGTTTAAATCAATCTTTAAAATCTTTAATGAATTGAGAGGTTTTAAATCAATCTTTAAAATCTAACTTTAAAATTAATCTTTAATTTCAATGTTCAATCTTTAATATGACCTAGCATGGCCTAATATGAGCTCACTTTATAATCTTTTTATATCAATTGAAAGTTTAAATCAATCTTTAAAATCTAACTTTATAATTAATCTTTAATTTCAATGTTCAATCTTTTTAATCAATCTTAGAAATTCAATCTATAGGTAAACCCCTTAAGCCCTATTATGCACCCATAAGCCTTATCTAGATCAATTAATTGAAAATTAATTAATCAATCTTACTAAAAAATCTTTAATGAGTTGAAAGTTTAAATCAATCTTTAAAATCTTTAATGAATTGAGAGTTTTTAAATCAATCTTTAAAATCTAACTTTAAAATTAATCTTTAATTTCAATGTTCAATCTTTAATCAACATTAATCTTCTATGCCCTTAAGTACCTCTCATGACCCCTTAAGACCAAAAATGATCTAACATGACCCCTTAACCCCTAGCATGACCCCTTCAGCCCTTAAGTACCTAACATGACCCCTTAAGACCTAAAATGACCTAACATGACCTTAAGACCTAATTTGACCTCACATGACCTAATAAGACCCCTTAAGACCTAACATGACCTAAAAGACCCCTTAAGCCCTTAAGCCCTAAAATGATCTAACATGACCCCTTAAGACCCTAATCCCTTAAGCCCTTAAGCCCTTAAGACCTAAAATGATCCCTTAAGACCTAATAAGACCTAACATGACCTAAAAGACCCCTTAAGCCCTTGAGCCCTTGAGCCCTAACCCCTTAAGCCATGACCCCTTAAGCCCTTAAGACCTAACATGACCTAATATGACCTAATAAGACCTAATATGAACTAACATGAACTAACATGACCTAAAAGATCCCTTAAGACCTAATATAACCTAACATGACATAAAAGACCCCTTAAGACCTAATATGACCTCACATGACCTACTAATACCCCTTAAGACCTAACATGACCTAAAAGACCCCTTAAGACCTAATATGACCTCACATGACCTACTAAGACCCCTTAAGACCTAACATGACCTAAAAGACCCCTTAAGACCTAAAATGATCACTTAAGACCTAATTTTACCTCACATGAGCCCTTAAGGACCAAACATGACCTAATATGACCTAACATGACCTAATAAGACCTAATATGACCTAATATGAGCTAACATGACCTAATAAGTCCTACTATGAACTAATAAGACCTAACATGACCCCTTAAGACCTAAAATGATCTAACATGACCCCTTAAGACCTAAAATGAGACCTAAAATGATCTAACATGACCCCTTAAGACCTAAAATAAGACCTAACATGACCTAACATGACCCCTTAAGACCTAAAATGATCCCTTTTAAGACCTAATTTGACCTCACATGACCCCTTAAAGACCAAACATGACCTAATATGACCTAATAAGACCTAGCATGACCTAACATGACCTCACATGATCCCTTAAGCCCTTAAGGACTGAACATGACCCTTAAGCCATGACCCCTTAAGCCCTTAAGCCCCAACCCCTTAAGCCATGACCCCTTAAGCCCTTAAGCCCTTAAGCCATGACCCCTCAAGACCTTATAAGACCTAAAAGACCTAATATGACCTAACATGTCCTAACATGACCTAAAAGACCCCTTAAGACCTAATATGACCTCACATGACCTAAAAGACCCCTTAAGACCTAACATGACCTCACATGACCTAATAAGACCCCTTAAGACCTAACATGACCTAAAAGACCCCTTAAGACCTAAAATGATCACTTAAGACCTAATTTTACCTCACATGAGCCCTTAAGGACCAAACATGACCTAATATGACCTAACATGACCTAATAAGACCTAATATGACCTAATATGAGCTAACATGACCTAATAAGTCCTACTATGAACTAATAAGACCTAACATGACCCCTTAAGACCTAAAATGATCTCACATAACCTCACATGACCTCACTATGAACTAATAAGACCTACTATGAACTAATAAGACCTAACATGACCCCTTAAGACCTAAAATGATCTCACATAACCTCACATGATCTTAAATGAACTAATAAGACCTAATATGACCTCACATGACCTCACATGTCCTAACATGACCTCACATGACCCCTTAGGCCCTTAAGAACCGAACATGACCCCTTAAGCCCTTAAAAGCCCTAACCCCTTAAGCCATGACCCCTTAAGCTCTTAAGCCCTAACCCCTTAAGCCATGACCCCTTAATCCATGAGCCCTTAAGCCCTTAACCCATTTGGCCCTTAAGCCATGACCCCTTAAGCCCCTAAGCCATGACCTATCTAATCAATCTAAACAAAAAATAGAAATATAGACCTATCTAATATTTATCTAATCAATCTAATCTAATAAATTGAAATTAAAATTCAAGTAGAAAGTAAATTGAAAGTTCTATCCAATCAATTAAAATTCAATTTACCTATCTAATCAATCTAATCAATAAATAGAAATTTATCTAGACTAGAAAGGTATGCAATTCAAGAAATCAATCTATTCTAATCAGTTGAAAAAAGAATCAATCTAATTTCAATTCAAATATAGACCTACATTTAATCAATCTAAACAAAAAATAGAAATATAGACCTATCTAATATTTATCTAATCAATCTAATGAATAAATTGAAATTAAAATTCAAGTAGAAAGTAAATTGAAAGTTCTAGTTCTAAGAGAGAGAGAGAGGGGGGGGAAGGGGAAGGGGAGAGAGAGAGAGAGAGAGAGAGAGAGAGAGAGAGAGAGAGAGAGAGAGAGAGAGAGAGATAACTTTCATCAATTAAAATTCAATTAAAATTCAATTCAGGTTTAATCTTGATCCATAAATTCAATCTAATCATAAATTTCAAATCAAATTTAAAGTCTACATAGAAGTTTCAAATAGGATTTAAATTAAGTATGTAAAAATTAAAATCCTTAAACCTAAAGCTCCTGATACATGTAGTCTGGATCCTCTCTATCCTTTATTATCTCCAAAAGTTTTTCATACTCTTCAATAGGCAACTTCCACTTTTGGTTTTTACTTGACCCTTTTTTTGACATAGTTTCAAACTACAATTTCATCGCTATAACCAAGTGACTATAATGTAGAACTCTCTCTCCATGCATGTATTCAACAAATTTAATTCCATTTTTTTCAATCTTATCTTGTTGATAATAGGTGCCTTCAATAACAACTGAACCAGTCAGATATTTTTGTCCATCACCATCAACAACTTCTTCAAGCAACTTTTGTTTTTCCTTGGTGCATCTTAGTAGATAATAATCTACACCTTCTATATTCTCAGGATCCGCAACCATAGCAAGAATATCACCTACACAATTTATATTTATGTGTACAAGTAAATGTTAAATTTAAACCTCAAGTTCATGTATAATATATATATATATATATATATATATATATATATATATATATATATCTATATATATATATATATATATATATATATATATATATATATATATATATATATATATATACCATGTAAATATACCTAGAAATTAAAAATACGCACCTGTAACAACTAAATCAGAAACACGTTCATAGTCAGCTGAATATATAAGATCATGGATGTCTGACATTGTCATCATCTTCATAAGGAGGCATTCTAATTAACACTTTATGATCCCATATTGAAACATATCCATTTGCAATATTAACACATTGACTCATTGTGTTGTTGTTAAGACAATCTTCACAAAAGCATGATTTATCTCTTAGTTGAATCAGTGGAGGCTTGTGTTGTCCTGTAGTCATCACTTGATGCAAACTTCTAATTCCAACAATTGATTGACAATTGTAGGGATTCGATCGATCGATATCTAGATTGGGTGGATTGATATATAGATCTCAGTTTAAAATCATAAAAAATGTGAAATGCATTATATATATATATATATATATATATATATATATATATATATATATATATATATATATATATATATATATATATATATATATATATATATATATTATATATATATATATATATATATATATATATATATATATATATATATACATACAAGTTAAAACACACATACATGACATACCTATATATGTAGTTTCATGAATTTGAGTTTGAAAAATAAAAGTAAATTAAATAAATACCTATCACTTCCCAAAAGTAACGTTTGTTGTATTTTGTGTCTCGAGTAGCGAAATGATCTTGACACCATTCAACAATCTTCTTTGAATTCTCTATCATGTTACCTAGAGAGATATATTTTTAACAATTTAGTTATATATATACATGTGTACATGTAATGTAAAGTTTTAAATAGTCTAGTCAATTAAACAAGTTGAATATCAAATGTATGTACACATACCTTGAAGTTCATGTTGTCGGAGTGCACGCTTCACACATGCTCCTGCTCCATCATGTTCTCTTTTTCCATGTCCACTTTCAAAGAAGTTCCAAACAAACTTAACGTTGTGTCTAGCATGTTGCATGGCTAACCAATTAAAAGCTTTTGCAGACTTAAATTGACCTACAATTCAAATAAATACAAAAATGTATTTAAATGTGACACATAAATATATCTAGAAATGCTCAAAAAAAAAATTAAAATAAAATTTATAATGCGTGTACGTACTTACCTGCACACCCATCAGACCAGATCCAATGTTGTGAAGCATTTATCCCACGACTTGCAAGATTGTTGAAAAACATGTTGAAACAATGAGACACATAGCTCCTATCATGAACCTTGTCATCACTAATATAGAAATGAACCTCCTTGATGATAATGCGTTCATTTTGATCTATACCAGATTCTATCCCATCCAAATCGTATTGTGCATGTCTATAGGTCACATGCACAAATATTGCAACTTGATTAGAATGATAATATTGACTTTGGAGCTCCTTTTGAGGGGAAAATGTATAGTTCTCCGCAAAATCTACAACTAAAAGAATACAACCAAGTGGGAAACAATTTTTGGAATCATGAAACTATTTAGCTTGCCATCGTGCACCATGACAATGTGGGATATGTGGATAAATCATAGATCAAAATCTGTCCATGAACTGAAGGTACGGTAATTCACTCTCTTTTAATGTAATTTTTTTTGATTCACCTCCTGTCTTCATTTGGTATATCTCATATTCAAATCTCTTCTACTGGACTGGTGTTGTAACATCAATATTATCAAATTGTAAAGGAAATTGCTGCAAATTTCCACAATTATTGCATTCATTTTTTATACACTGGACATTAAATTCATCTGAATCTTCTGATTTATCACATAAAATGGACTTTACAAATTCTGTTGTACTTCCAGAGGGGTAGGACCATACCTAGATTAAGTATTGTTGTAACCTTTTTATATGATTGCAAGTATAAGTGAAACTCAACATGATTTCGACAACAACATGTTTCACGAACCTTATTTATGCATACGAAGCAAGGGCGCAACATCTCAAACATTCTCTGACATATTTTCACATCTGAAAATTCATGTTTGAATGCTTCAAACAATTCACTTTGTGTAGTATCGATAAAATGTTTTGGATGTGAAATCTTCATACCAGTCTCTTCATCGTCCATTTGTATAGTGTCCCTTCTATTGGAAGAAACACGAGAGTGGTTGGTCCAAAAATCAATGACCCATCTTCTTACATCTTCAGAAATTCTATCTTTACAGGGAAGTCTACAAATCTGTACCTAATTCTTTTCAATATTCATATCCAACATATTTCTCTTCCTAATATATCTCTGTATAGTTCTTCGAGATATGTTGAGTAAATCAGAAATTGCTCGAACTTGATTTCTATGTGTCAATTTCTTACTAGTTATCATAGTCATCAAGGCTCTTCTAGCTGCATTTGAATCTGGTCCTTTATGATCTGCCTTGTTAACAACATTCAGTGCATCTTGTAAATTTTGAATTATTGTCTCTTTTACTTTACCTCCTCCAACTTTCCTATTATCAATACCCAACAATTCCAAAACCGGAGTCATTTCTTTTTTCTTGAATAACTTTGCAAACAATTGTGCTTTTCCCACCAAAGATTTACTCTCAAAATATTCCATCCACATATTTTTGAGATGCAATTTAATAGTGCTTTCAGGTACCAAGTGTTCCGGTTCAATTTGACTAATAAGTGATTCCTCATTCATGTCCATCAAATTCTGCATTGTAGGAAAAAAATGTATACTTCGACTACTACCAATATCCTCCCCTAGTTGAGTTGCACCTTCTACAGCGATAGGTTCTTCTTCAACATCCATTGGTTGCTCTTGGACACGTTTCGTATGACCTTTCATTTGGTCATCCCTTTTACGATCATACTTCCTTGTTCTAGTCCTTTTATTTCCCATTGCTCAAATATTTAAGCAAGATTTTTTTTATTATTTTACTACTTCGTCACTGAAAAACTTGTCTTCAAACTCTTTCAAAATCAAAATTTCTTTGAAACTTCTCCAAAAGAATGACTCCTTGCTTCAAAATATCCTTATATCCTAAAATAAGAATGTAAATTCGCAATTGATATATATTTTTTAAAAATATTATGGACATATATACCCTTTGGTTTGAAAGGACCGGTCACTCACGCGACCAATCGCGAGGGGCCGACGACTTGAGGGGACTCGGCTGAGTCATCCTAAGTGGCATGCCAACTTGGCAGCCAAAACTTAAAAAACACAAATAATACACAATTTGTACTTGTGGTGTTTTTTTCCTCTTCTGCAAATTAAAAATTTGAAAAAACTAAAAGTACCTTTTTGTAGATCTCGGAATTACAATTCTAAAAATATAAATTTTATATAATTTCAATTGGAAAATGTTAAACAAATTTGTAAAAAACCACATGTAGGTATATAAAGCTTTGAGAAGTTGCCGATTCGATAAATTAAAAAAAATAGTAAATCAATTAAAAAAAATTAAAATTATATGAGGCACTAGAGAAGAGAATCTTCTTCAAGAATATATAATTTATTTGAATTTTAGAAAAATTTTGATAGCTGAAAAGTGGCGGGAGATAAAAACTACTGATTTCATGTAAGTTGTACTTTGAATACTTATAACGGGAAAATTATAAATCGAAAACACTTCTTTCCTTTTTGTTACACTAGGTATACATGTCATCTAAAACATATTTTGAAATTGGAAGAAAAAATAATGTCTTACTTATAATTATTTGACGGGAGGTAAACCCCCTGATTTGCTGTATTTTCAGGACATGAAAAATAGACTTTAAAAATTAAAAAAATATATTAATTTATGTCCAAAATAATTTTAAAAAATTATAGGCATAAAATTCATCCTATTTCACACATTTCATTAGTTTACATCATCTTCAAATTCTAAATAGAAATGTGACTTTTATGCCCTTGAAGTTTTTTCATTTTGGTGTTGTTAGCCTCTTCCTTTGTAAAAGGGTGATAGCTTATTGTGCTTTTACCCATGAAAAATATGTAGGAAAAGTGTATTTGTGTTACCTTTCTATTAACAAAAATAAAATAAAATTTTGATATACACAGATCTAGTTAGAGTGATCCAAGTGACCTTATGTCTAGATTACAGTTACTGTCACTTTAAAACTTAATAAACTATGAAATATTGATCCAAAATGAATAAAACAAATTACATCCTTTAGATATTGAAGTTAAAAATATAATCTCAAAGGAATTATAACATTATCTTATTTTAAAAAAAAGTTATGCTAATCCAAGTGACAGTACCTCCTTAAAAACATAGTTTTTTCATGCAAACCACTTTTAGAAGGAGAAGAAAAAATGAATTTAAATGATTTTTTTTCATTTTTTTAAAAATATATTTAAAAACTAGAAACAAAAATTTAAAAGACTCTAGTTTACATCATCTTCAAATTTCTAATAGTTTTGCAGCAACAGGTGTTTGAAAGTGAAGTTTTTTCTCAAAATGGTGATCTCTATGTCAAAGTTGGCCAAAAAGTGGGACACACTATTGTGGGACCACCTGAATCTCTACACAAATTTGGTGAGAAATTTTCATTTTTTTCTGAGTATTGAAAATCTGAAATGTGTTTCATTCTCATCCAAGAAGAAGAGAATTAAACATAATGGACTCTCTTGGTACTACTTTGCCTACAGTAAAATTGAATGGAAAAAAATATTATGATTGGGTATCTCATATAGAAATCACTCTAACCCTTCAAAATTGTTATGAGATTGTCATTGGCAGTGAACAAAGACTAGCAAATCTAGGAAAAGATCAAGAAAATTGGGATAAAAGAGACAAAAAGACAGCAACACTAATCAAGCTTACACTTTTAGAGGAAGTTTTTTGAGAAGTTCGTAATGAGAGAAGTAGAGTTAAAGTATGGGAAATTTTGAAGAATCTATATCAAAATTCAGGTGATGTATGGATCTAATCTCTCACTACAGAGTTATATAATATGAAATTATCAAGTTCACAAGAACTAGTCCCTCATTTAAGTAAATTGAAGGAAAAGAAAAATGAGCTTTCTTCTCTTGGAAAGGTTATAGATGATAGAGATTTTGTGAAAATTATATCACAAAGTTTTTTTAGGATCTTATCAATCATTTACAAGAGGATTAGATACTATAGATAGGTTAACAAGTATTAAATCTGAAGAATTATGTGCTAAGCTAGTTCAAAAAGAGAAAAGGCAAATTAAAGAAAGATAATCATTTAATGATGAATCACAAGCATTCATAATGAAGGGAAAACAATTTTATAAAAATTCACAAGATAATCAATCTAAAGAAAGAAATTGGAAGAATGAAAGCAAAAGTGCATATTATAATATAAGTAAATGGAAATATACTTATTGTGGCAAAATGGGTCATAAGGAAAATGAATGTTTCAAAAAGAATAGATATACATAGAAGAAGATAAATAAGTCTACAAAGTTTGTTGATTCTAAAAGAAATACTTTTTGTGTTGCACTTAAAGAAAATAATTCTTTCAAAGATTATTGGGATATTGACTCTGGTGCTACACAACACATGTCTCATAATAAGGAACAATTTGAGTCAATAAGTGAAAGTAGTGTAGAGAAAATATATTTGGGAAATAATAGTACTTTAGAAGTTGAAGCGACTGGAAATGTTAAAGTTGATAATGGAGTGTTAAAAAATGTGAAGTTAGTTCCTGAATTAAAAACAAATCTACTTTTTGTATCTCAAATAGCAAGTCAGGGGTATAAAATATAATTCTATAATGACAAATGTTTAATCAAGGATGTGAACAATAATTATAAAGTGATTGTGATTGGTCAAATGGAGAATGGATTATATAAATTTCAAGAATTTACTACTAACAATGGAGATGAGAATTTGTGTGCTATTGCCAAATATGATGATATGAGCAAGTTATGGTAAGAAAAAATGAGACATATCAACTATCAAAGTCTCAAGCTTATGGAGAAATTACATATGGTGCATGGGCTTCCAAAAATATCACCAAGACATAAGGTATGTGAAGGATGTGCAATGGGAAAGCAACATGTGGAAAGTTTCCCACAAGGGAAGTCATGGAGGGCAAGAATGCCTTTACATTTGGTTCA
>BSBK01001285.1:457500-482884 GCA_027943335.1 Chamaecyparis obtusa | reverse complement strand
ATATTATATATATATATATATATATATAGTGGGAGACAAGGAGGGAGAGTGTGACATCATGTGGATCTCCCATAGAAGTGACTACGACTGCCTCTCCTCATCCCATAAGAACATATACAATACCAATATCAAAGCATAATTTGATTAGTATGGTTAGCTCAAAATAATCATAACTCCATAATGCAAAACAAGAATGAATTATTTTTATAATAATATATTCATATATTATGAACAACATGTCATGCAATATTGTAAATCAATTATTAATTTCATAAAATAGTTTTATTATCTAAACATATGCTCAAAATGTCTCATCAAAAAATCCATTATACTAAATGTAATAATCCTGTTAGTCAAATTATTAGGTACTAGGATGGGTATTACAATTTGTGCAACTTAAGATAAATAACTATAAATAGTGAAATCAAGGCCCTAGAGTGTAACGTAGAGCTCTGATACTATATGTAAAGACTAAAATATGGATAACTTGGGTCATATGAAGAGTACACAAAAGGCCAGGAAGTCAGTCAACATAGTTAAAAGTCAAATCCACAAACTGAAAAGTCTAAAATTATTTCAATTAATTTGATAAATTTGAACAAGGTCTGACTAACTTTTGAAAGGTAAAAGTGACAAGATAAGTCCATAATCAAGAAAGATGTGCCAATCACAACTGTCAAACAAACCATCAATGAAATCACATGAGATAATGCAATAAAATCAATATTAATTTTGACAATTAGTCAAAAACATAACTACCAATAGAGAAAAATCTCGACCAACTTGTCGAAAATATCAATGTATGTCTAGGGAGAATAGGCCCAATATGAACATAATTTCACAAGATAAAGAGATTTTACATGATCCATTAACTCATATAAGTTACAAAGGTCATTATAATAGACCACTCATCGATAATAAGAAATATAATCTTCTAAACATGGTCAGCTTTCTGATAGGAGAACCAAATACTCATTCACACAAAGCATCAAGAGAAAGAATTGTATCATCTTAAAATTGAATCACTTCCATGATAAGATTGTTTAGCCCTCTGAGTAAGTAGTCTGGGGTCATTTCAAGTGCATTGAATAGGTCTTTGCATGGATTTGGCTTTTTCCCCCTCATCTGCTTCTCTCTCCACCTATTTCCAGCCCTTTTCTGGTACCTGGTCCTGAGAATTTGAAAAATTCCATCTCAGGGTCAAGGTTGACCATGACCGTGACCTAGGGAAGAGTTGACCTTGACACGACCTAGGTCACAGTCGACCTTGACCTTGACCCTGGGTCCAATTTTCAAGTTCCAGAGGTTTCGAGATATCGGGCTTCAGAAAGTTTTATTTTTCGCTTCCGGGTCGGCTATTTCGGATTTTAGAATGGTAAACTCTTAAATTTCATTTAATATAGGTCCATTTCTAGGGGTTAAAATTAATTGGATTTAATTCTCTATTGTTAGCCTCTCTAGAAGTTTGTGCCCTAGATCACTATAAAAGGAAGCCTTCCTCTCTCATTTTCACATCTAACAACCATAATCAAGAAATTTAATCCACCTTTCATGATCAAGCTCTCAATCAAATCAAGAAAGAAAGAAGGATAAGGAAAGAAATCAAGCATTCATTCATCCTCAAGCATATAAGCATTGGAAGTGTTCATCAAGGAGATCAATTCTTAGTCATTGAAGGATTCAATCTCTATGGAGCTCTCTTGTTAAAGATTTCTCCACATTCATCCACACCTCTTCCTAATCCAAGATCTATTCAAGATTGGTGTTGAAGATCTAATGCCATTAATTTTGAGACATCCTACATACTATTCTACATTCATTTCGAGCATCCCTACTTGTGGATTCAAGGATTCGAATCCTCCACAAGGATTTCAACATAAGCAAGGTGAATAGTTCCATTTACTTTGTTTATATATTGAAATTTCAATTACATTTCAAGATTGATTCCAAACCCATCCAAACATAAAAAACCATTTTCCTTGTAGGTACAAGTATAGTACAGCGAATTGCAGTTTGATCTGGATACCCTTTTTGGTGAACTTCTGAGATCTACAAACAACATTTTCATCAGAGCTGTTTCAGGTCAAGTTCGACCTTTAGTGATGGGTAAGATTGTACCCCGCTATCTTGGTCAAAGTCGACCTCATCTTAGAAAGATAAAAGTTTTCTAGGTTTTTTCTGTCTTGGTATTTCCAGGCCAGAGTAGGTTGTAGAATTCCTTGAAACTGTGCACAGACATCAGAAATAAGAATTGTCTAGATTTTCCCTATTTTTATGTTAGTATTTGTCTTTTATTCATTTAATATTTCAAGCACATAGTTTCTATAGCGAATTATAGGATTTCCTCCTTTCTTCATATTCTCCATTGTTTGATTTATTTGTGCATTGATCACTTCTTTGTGATTAATCAATTTGGATCTCTCTTTTAGGAATTTGGATTAGGGATAGGTCCTATATTCCCCTTACATAGACAAAACAATATTTTGAATAGGGGCAAAGATACACACAACTTTTATCCCCTATTCATTTTGGTGAACCCGACAGGCTTACCCACTTTATTTTGTGGAATTAGATGCCCTATTATGTTTGTGGTGTTAGATTTACATTGCATGCTCATAAAATTATATTTCTTACATTTATATTTCAAAAATATAAAAAAAAAATTACAAAATCTCTTTAAAATACAAAAATATTCATTTGTTCATACTTTGTATTTTTCTAGTTTAGTTCATTTGTGTTGCATTGGTATATGAGCTTTACTACCTCTAGTCCTACCTATAATATTTTGGTTAGAAGAAGTCATAGACTCATGGGTGCCTTTGATCTTGAATCTTCCTCTCCTTTCCTTAGGATCCCGGATGACAATTTGATTATTCATGATTCCAATCCTATAATGGAGAAAAAAATCTACTCACTCATCTCATAATGAGGATGATGCTTTAAGAGTTCCTCCTGAACAGGTCCAAAAACCTTCAACTAAACTTGATAAAATGGGTAATTGGCCTATTTAAGAAAACCATAATCAAGATTCTATTCAAGCTATCAAAGCTCTTAAGAAATTTTCTTCATGATAGTGATCAAGGTATTAATCTCTTGCAAGGTATTACTCATCTAGTGCATTCAAATATAAAGAATTTAGCTCAGAAGCTCAAGAGTTAGGGTTTATTCCTTCAGTTACTAGTGTCAAACCTTCTTTTGTTCCTTTAGCTAGTATTCCTACCTATACTCCTTCTTTGGTGACTATGACGGTTCCCTCTGTTCCTATGAGTGTTCCTCTTGTGTCCTTTCCTACATCACAACCTTCTTACCATAATGTTCCTTTTACTTATTCCAATCCTCTTCCAACTATAGTTCCAAGTGATCCTCTAGTTGTGTCTTCCATTCCTGCAACTTCATACACTTTACCTAATGTTTATAATGTTGCTATATCTCCTATTTCCATTAATGATTCAACAATAATCAGTTGGCTCAAACTGTGTTATCCTTACAACAACAACTTGCATCCTTGACTCAAAAGAAGTTTAGTACTCCTACATGTGACATGGGAAGTCCTTTATCCTTAGACATCATTCATACCCCTTTTCCTTAGCAAGTCGACATGCCTCATCTTGAGAATTACAACAGAAAAGAGACCCTATTCATCATGGTAAAATATTTCAAATCCTTTGTAGTGATTATGCTCATGACCATAAGATTTTAGCCAAGTTGTTTGCTATAAAATTTTCATGACAAGGCCTTACAATGGTATTGTTCCTTGCCTCCTTATTCTATTGACTCATTTCCAAAACTTGCCAATGCTTTTTATTCAACAATTTCAAAATAACATTGGTTTGCAAATGTCTTTGACTAATTTGATGCATTGTAAACAAAGTGCTAAGGAAAAATTGACTGAGTTTATTGGTAGATTTAAGCATTTACATGTTCAAATTTCCTATCCTATTCCTGATATTGATATTCAACGTATGTTTATTTAAAATTTGCAAAAGGATATTAGAGATAAGATTTTGCTTATTGAATTTACCTATTTTAAACAACTTTGTGTAACACTTCATCATTATCAATTAAAAGTGAGTCAATTTGAGAGAAACACCCCAATGGCTCCTTTTTTAGTTGATAAGAGTGATGCTGCTCCTAATCCAAACAAATTTAAAAAATTCAAGAACTATGTCAAGATAAACAACAAGTGAATGTAGTTGCTGATCAAGTTGTTGTTGCATCTCACAATGCCACTTCTGCAACCACTACTTTTCGATTAAATCGTATGTTTACTCCTATTTTGAATCTTTACATTCTACTATGAATAGGTTTTTAACTACTAATATGATTACTTTACCTCCTATTCAACCTCTTTTACCTGCTACGATTGCATCTAAATCCTTTGATCCTAAACATTCTTGTCAATATCATCGTCAGAAATGGTCATGATATTGAGAAATTTTATATTGACTCTAATGCCTTATATGTTGATAATCTTGATGGTAGCAGGAACAAATTTGTCTCTCCTCCTAATCAAAATCTTCAAATCTATATGAATCCTTTACCTACACATAATACTAATACCATTTCTCAACCATCTTCTATGGATATTGGGTATGATTCAAAGATGGATAAACTTAATCACATTGTTAATCAAGTGGACCATGTTGTTCAATATGTATCTCCACCTTAGCCTCAACCTCAACTTCAACCTCAAGTTCAATCTCAACCTCAACCAAAACCTAATCCTAAATATGTTTTTTGTTTCTCTCTAATCCTATGATTTCTCATATTTTCAACCTAATAAAGGTCATGAATAAATTTGTTTCTTTATAGAAAAGAAAAGCTTATACAAAAGTTGGAAAGATGACATGATAGAGGATAATACTATTTATACCATAAAAAAATATGCCAAAATAAAATAATAACAATGCTTTATGGTTTAGCGCTTTAAAAGATGTATTCCCAAAACTAAAATTTCATAATAGGCCAAGATATGATGACCCCCAAGTGGTTTACCTAAGATACCTATAGAGCCAACCTGTAACAATTTGGTTTGATTGTAATACATATTTTCCATGTATTTTCAAAGAAACATACATAAATAACTAGTCCACTACAGATTGAGGTATGTAAAATGGTGGTAACTTGGGGAATAAGAGTTACCAGTCTAAAATAAAAACACAACAGTTCAATCAAACTGAAGCCTTATACAATAGATGAGATCCTATTTTGATACTTGAAAGAAACTAATCATGCAATAGGGAGAAGAGTTTATTTGAACTAACTCAAACAATTTTAGAATTAAATGTCCCATTTCCAATTTTGCACAAATTTAGAAATATTACATTTAGAAAAACTAAATAATGTCGTTATAAGTGTCTGCAGATTACCCCTATAGAATTTCCACGTACACTCCCAAAGACTCTAAGTTTTCTTAGTAATTTTTAACTAGTATAAGCACTCTCCCTATAATGCCCCGCCAAGGAACCGAGGAGAACTTAACCTCAACATGAAACTAAGTTTACATAATTTTTTTTTTCTTAAGTATTTACAAACAATAACAATAATGTTTTACAATGCGGAAGCAACACAAGTAATACACAACTCACATAGATAACAACTCTCAATGGTTCCTTGATGAAGATTACGTAATCATTAATTAATTAAATTAGATTAGATATAATTACAAACTCATATAAACAAATGAATGATAAATGCAACATCCCTATAAAAGATAACATAAATACAACTGGTACCATAAGCTATCCATAATAACCTACATCCACTTCACATGTCATAAGGTATGTAATACAATAACCAAAATGAAGTACAACATGATATCTCTGAATAACCTGCCACAATTATACAAGGCCACATAGAATAAGAAGATAAGAACACATCTCCACCAAAGAAGAACAAGAAGAATCAACTTCCATAGGGATTATCTAGCATTGGTACATGAATGTCACAATATCAATGGTAAAATAATCACTACCACCTGACCTTGTGGAACCTAAATGGTCCACTCCCACCATGCTAAGGAGATAAAAAAAGATCCCACTTAGATAAAAAACATCCATAAAAAATAGCTAAGGAAGAGATCCTGAAAGCTCTCTAACTCTAGGTGCACAAAAGATAACAAGGTAAGACTCAGTAATCCAGAGGCAACCGACACATGTAGGATAACTAGACTATGCATAGGAAGGTGTCATCATGTACATGTAACCCTTGAGTCTCATCCTGGTAGTCACTCTAGATGCCAGTACTCAAGTGACTATACACGATATCAATGACTTCTCATATAGACAAAGTCATTAACTATGCCAGACACACCTCTCAAAGGTTACAAGCATCATCTCATCCTCCATCTTATTCTATACTAGCACTCAAGCATGGGTGAGGAACCACATCTTATTAAGTTCATTTTAATACCCCCCAATGATATATTAGGTTTTCACTTGATTAACATTTACTTACAATAAGTGATCCTGGCAACCACTTCTGGGCCCCGACGCTTATTGTAAGCACTTACAATTATAAAAAATACCATAGAAGAGAATCATAGAACATACTTCACATAGGGTTGGGTCAAATCAATCGATTACAACTGAGTATACAAGGAAAACAACCATGATAAATAAAACATCAAATTCCTACCTCTAGAATTACATAAGTATACAATCAGGTAGTCCCAAATCTAGATTCAAACATAAGAAGCCAGAGATCACTAAATATATCCATTTTTAGAAAATGGTAAAACATGAGCCTATATGATTAATTAGGGTGATAAAGTACAATACAAACATGCCATAACATGGATAGAAACCCTAACCATAAAACTCACACACCAACCTTTATTTACCTCCTAGGTCATCTAATGCCCCATTAACACATTAAGCAAAAGATGTCATGCCCAAAACTAGGGCAAAACACATACACAATTTTTTTTTTAAACACAAGAACAAACAACTACTATGACACAACTAATATAGAAAGTGTTGTGGAAAGGTAATGACAAGGTGAAGTTAGTTTTCAAGTTGCAAGGTCTTGACATGGATTGAGTTCAGGTTACACCATATACAGATGCAAAGTCGGTAACCCAACTTGTTTCATAGGATAGAGACTCTAAGTTTTAGTGTTACAGGAACACATGGGTTAGGTTGAATTAAACTATGGTTTCATGTTAACAAAGTGTGGCATCATGATCGTAAATCAGTTCTTAAAGACATGAGTTAAGTTGGTTTGATACTCTTACACTTACTTCCGTTTACTAGATGATACACATGGGTGTACTAAGTTGTATTATAGGTTGACCTAATGATACTTAATCCTTAGTCTTGATTATAACATGATCTAATCACATATAATACATATAGCACTCTTATCATTAAGCCATTTATGATCTTCAACATATCTTTAAACATGATCCTATATTACAACCAAATTGACTAATTAAGACCCCTTGAATAACCTATGAAACCTTAAACATTAGAAATCCAATTAATTAACCTCGTTCATGATATCATTATAATATTTTAACCAAAAATCTAATTTAATTAATCTATCCACATTAGACCTCCTAACACCTATGAATTAAAGTTCCCACAACACATTAATTTCATTTGAATAAATTACTAAGGATGCATTAAAATTCCCTAAAGAATTATTATAATTTTACAATTAATTGATGAAAACATTAATTAGGTTCTAATCTTAACTTCCTTTATTAACACACAATAATTAAACAAATGATATTTACTAACTACAAGGAATTATCAATTAACCCATCTCCTAACTAATATTTAACCCATTGGTCTTAAGCACATATTAGCATTAACTACTAACCTATAAAATTAAATTTATTTAAATTCTATTTTGAACACATGAAAATCATATTTATTATTCATTACTAAATTTAAATAAGAAAACTAAACTATACATATAATGACTAACTAAAAACTAATAAACTAATTCTAAACTAGCCTAAACCTATTACCCTAGCCTATTCCCCATCCCATCACCCACTCCCTCTCTTTGGTCCATGTACTAAGTAGTAGAGGTGAGGGACAAGAAAGTCAAAGGGCTGCCAAGGATAGGGGGTCGAATTCAAAGGAAGGCAAGTGCATAAACTTAAGTTTGGGGACCCCACTAATTTGATTAGCCTTGCTAAAGTGGAAAATAAGTTAAGTTTTGCAAGTGGGTTGACAAAGACAGCAAGGCACGTGGTACGCATGGCCAAGGGAAAGGATGTACGCATGGGTTTCTTGCAAGAGGGTGGTTTCATTACCAAGGTGGATGGAGATCCAAGAAAACCTCCCAAAGGCATTAAGGCAAGACTTAAATGTGAATCATCTTTTATTATTATTTTTTTTAAAAACATGAGACAAGCCAAAACCTACATGGGTTTTTAAGGGAAGGGGTAAAATGGTGTGGAACCCATGACTGTCCCTTCAATTCATCATTATGCCTTTTCCATTAATTTTAAACAATGGGGTTTGCAGTGATCAAGGATTAATAAGAAGGGGTTAATTTTCTAACCATAGTTTTTAATGAGGGAACAATAGAGGGAATATTCTCTGTGGTAATTGGAAGATGTATGGGGAATTTTACTTTTTTCCCCATACATTTTCTAGAGACCTGTAGGTCTTTTTTTCTCTCTTTTTTTTTTTTCTTCCAACACTTAGTTTTTTTTTTATTGCTTGTTTGATTTTGCATTCCAAAATTTTGATAAAGCTAATCTCATTTGGATTTGTTTGCACAATGAGCCATATTATTTCTCAAGCTCCAAAACATGATACTATGATTGTTACCTTTAATTATTTACATACTTCCTTAATTACATCTACAAGCCATTACACCTTTAAACTCCTTATTTTCAACAGAATTTGAAAATTTGTTCTACAACAACAACATGCTATTGAAATGGAACTAGATAATTTAGAAATCAATTATTACACTTCAAGGAAAAATTACAACATAACTAATTTCCTTCATTGACTCCCAACATAGTCTTTACAATAAGTCAAGTAAGATACATTTTCCTTATCATCTATGAGATATTATCTCCATAATGAATTTCATTTCTCTCTAACACTTGATACACTTTCTACTATCACAATAAACAATAACAATGAAGAGGGATACATTTACAACATTGCAACAATGCAATTCCTATATCTTTTCTTTCACTTTGACAACAAGATGGGGTCTCTTCCAAGATGATCTTACAAGTAGCATGGCATCAATAACCTACAAATGAAGAGAGTAAACCATGGAGAGCTCACCTCCCATCCAAGGTCTCAAGGAGACCACCCCCGAGCTTGGAGAATCAAGACTAAATGGTTACATTCACAACACAATGCTCACATACACATATATGGACAAAACAACATTTAACTCCCAACCAAGGCTTCACAAATGGATTTCTATAATCCATTGAAATAGGGTGAAGGTGAGATTTTCCAAGGAGGAGAATTCCAAACAAGAGTCTTCCATGCCTTTCCAAGGTTATATTGACATTCCTTCCATATACAAATGTTTTTCCATTTCCATTCTCAAATACAAGATTTACAACATGGCTTCATGGAGCCCATACCCCATGAAATTTTCCCTCTTCTCCAAGAGAAGAGACTCTCACTACAATGGAGAGCCCAACTAATCCCTTCACCCAAGGCCACTAATTCCCTTCCCAAAGGGTGAGTGATTCCTTCAACTCCCATGAACAACACTCCCAAAAAACAAAGAAACAAGAATGATTCAAAATCCAAAAGCATCCAAACTTGACACAACAATAAAAAGATTTACATATATGAACACCATATGATATTTACATGTTCATTCAAAATAACAATATGCAAAGCTAAAATACAAGAGAATTTCTTCATGGAAAGAATGCACCAACCTTGGTCCAAACAAAATGGCAAGAATGAAGTTGAGAAGAGCTCCTTATCCTTTTTCCTTGTCTTTTTCCTTTCTCCAACCCTAAGTGTCTCTAAAATTAGAGAGTGGGTGAACACCCACTAAGTCTCTCCAAACCCTCTAAAAAGACCTCCAAAGGTGTACTCAAGGCCTAGAAATTAATGAGACATGCCCTCTAGTCCTTTGGTCTTCCCTCTTGTCCGCCCTCTTAATTGTGGATTTAGTAAGGAGTTTGGGACAAGTTAGATGCATGTGGCCATCTCCATTTTCGCCACTTTTGAAAAGTATCCTTTTTGGAGGGCCATAATGGTGATCTAGGCTTTCCCATAGGTAAAAACTAGCCCCCAACCCAAGGTACCCCCCTAGGGTTACCTGATTTTGGCCAAAAATACACTATAGGGTCACTTTTGACCCCTCTAAAGTACCCTAAAGTTCAAATCCGAGTTCCAACTTGATGTGATCCCTACAAGACATAAATATGCAAGTGGGATTAATATAATATCCTATAAGGTTAGGTAATTATTTCCCAAGCCCTAATTTGACATGTCACCCTCCACATGTACAGTATAAGTGTCAAGTGACACCATAAAATACACATAACATTCACAAATGACATGTCCAATTAATAACATGAATTCAAACTATTAACATACATTCCAAATTACGTTTACAAAAAAGGTCACATTACAATGAGGTTTTTCAATCCTTATCAGATTAAACCTTGGCTTACTCAATTTACATGTGTTTAGCCTCGATTCTCTGAATAATTTCATGGTTCTCTTTCTTGCACACTAAACTCGAGCATCAGTGGTCCAAGGCAATAAAATCACATGCAAATACACACACACACACACAATTCATAATTAGCAACATTAATCAATATGCAGAATTCAATTCCTAATTACAATTTTTCATTCAGTAATGTTTAAACATAGTATCTTCATAAATCATCATGACATATTATCCATGCTACTTCCTAACACGGAGCATAATCCATGAAATAATCAGATCTAATCATGATTAAATATTCTCATCAATTCACATATCTAAGTATGTATAGCCAAAATCAACCATATGTTCTAGGTTCTAATCCACATCAAAATATAATCCACATAATATAATCATCATCCTAAATTTTAATCCTTGACTTATAAATGAACATACGTAAATTGAATCATAAGAACATGAACTCATTAACTCACATGTCACACTAATCATTCCAGATCTTATATAAAACATGATGTAGTTTTATCTAATTTACATAAGCATTAATTTTATCAATTCTAGAAACATCCAAATGGCATAAAATCAAATATCCAGTTCCTCAATTAATAGATACAGCAATGTCCTGAAATTCAACAAATTATTTGATAACCTATCCTTTAACCTTAAAATAATTTTACATCTTGATATAATTCCAATCTCGATTATAATTTTCCTAAACAACCCATATCAACATGTGTACCCAAATTGAAACATCTCACCATTCATCTAAATCAATCATCATAATGCTAGTCATAATGTATCATAGGGTCAACATCGTGAGTATGGAAAGTGTCATAAATTATAAATTATCATCATCTAATGTAATCAAATCCCTATCAAAAGGGTAAAACCTCCTAATTCATCAAAACATAAAGCCAATTACTAGGTTTATCAAATGTGTAATTGGAAAAGCTATGACGGGTTTGGGGTGAGGCCTCACAAAAGATGACACTCCAGGATGAATATAAAACATTTACATCTTAGTAAATGAAAATTGAATGATTATGCAACTAAGATCAATAATGAACGTAAATAAATTCATGTACAAAAATGATTCACCCACTAAGCTAACAAATTCCGTAAATCATTCAAACAATACAATTAATAGAAATGTTCTCTAAAGTCTCCTAATAGTTTCAATCTAAGAAACAAAAGGGCCCAATCACAATAAGTGCATAACATTTATCCAATATTTATCCATTTAAAAATATACAAAATTTATGTACATATTAGTATATTTAAACAAAACTACATCAAAAGAATTAACATGGAGTGAAATTTCATCTAATTGCATGACAAAATAACTAAACTATATAACAAAAATATATAATTAAAAATATATTTTAATATATAAATCCACTAATCTAATCATTCATAAAACAAATTATATTTAATAAAAATATTTAATTAAACTAAAACCTAATATAATTTCTTTTAATTTAAATCATGAAAGTTAAGAATTTTAATAAAAAAAAATTAAAATTTTTAACAAAAAAAAAATTTAAAAACTTTATTAAAAACAACTTTACTTTTTTAAAAAACAAATGTTAAAAAAAAGTTAATAAAAAAAAACCAATTTACATTGGTGTGGGGGTGGGGGGGGCACGACACCCCTCCCCACACTCCCGGCAGTACCCAAAGGTACTGCCATGTCAGTTCCCTTAGGGGGCTACACACGACAGTCCCCATGGGACCCGTGCAACAGTCTCCGTAGGGACTGCACACGGCCCAAGGGGTTGCGTGCATGAGGGGTGGGGCTATGAAGCCCACCTCCCGTTAAAATATTATATTTAAATTTTTATTTTTTTTTTGTTAATATTCAATTTCTTTTTTTAGCACATGTTTTCAAAACATGATTGCCAAAGCAATTATATATATATTTAAGAATAAATTTATCTGAATTACAGATTTAAACAATTGTATTTGACTTTTCTCCCATGATTTGTTTTTTTTTCCCTTTTAATTTTTATTGTTAATTTTAATTTTTCGATTGTACTTTTTATAGAATGTCAATTTTCTTAACCAGAATTGAATTCTTCAACTAAATTTGATTTCTTTCACAAGCAATTTTATTGTTATTCAAGCATAATAGTCTAACTATAGTCTAGGTTTAATTTTTCATTTTCTAAGAGATTTCAGATGAATTTTTCTACAAAATTTTGCCAGCATAACCTCACTATGCCAAGTTTTGATAAAAACCTAAAATCTCATATCAAAGGGTTTTGTAATACCCAAAACCACAGATATAACAAATAGATCTACTGAGATAAATGAAATTAACTAGGCATAAGAAACCATTAAAATTGCACAATAGAATTCACAGAAAGGATTCTCAAACCCTACCTTAGGTCCAATGCAAATAATTGAAATTGAAACCCTTGAAGATCTGTAAACACCAGATTCCTCTGAATATGGATTCAACCTGCAAATCTGAGTCCACAAAGAATGAAAGCACAAAGATCTAGATGCACAAACATAGCTTTCAACAAAAATCAAGCAATCATAAAACACCCAGAATCTCAAGATGCCAATATACCAAGCTTTCTCCAATTTTCTCCGAAAGTTGTCTCTCCCAAAAATGAAAGGCAATTTCCCTAATAGAGATTCAATTCCCCCTTTCATGCAAACCCTAAAGACAACTCACCTGTTAACTCCTAAATCAACTCCAATCAGAAATTGAAAGTAATTCACAATAAAATAAAATAAAATAACTTTTATTTCCACAACTCGACTTTGACTTTTTGAAACAAGTTGTTAACTTTTGAAAACAAATTACTTTTCAACATTTTTTTTTTTTGATAGGTAATAGGATAAAGCCAAGATGAACAAGGGGCTCAAGAAGACTTGAACTCAAGACCTCCCAATTGAGAGGCTCATAACTTACCGTTGCGTTGTGGGGTGTTCCCCATAAATTACTTTTCAACATTACTAATGCACATGTATTTAATTAAAATTTGTATCAAATAGATTAAATATTTAAAGCACAATTAATCATGCAATTAGATATTTAATTATTTAATAAGGCATAAAAGCATAATTAACTTTGATTTCAAGTAAATAATTAATTAAAAATAAAACATTTACTCTAAAGTAATTTCTAGATGGTAAGATAATTCTTAAATTAATTAATACATTTCAATTGAACATAGGTTAAATTTAGAATTAAATAATTCTAAGGTGAAGATATTTAATTAATTCTTATTAATTAAATACTTCTACCACATAAATCACTAAACTTAACAATCACATTTAATTTATTAAATAATCTCTCATAGCTAAAAATAGAAAATATCAAATTATTTAAAATTGCACTATTTAATCAAATTAAATAATATAAATATAGAAAACACGCCAACTGTAATACCCCAAAATTGACATCTTGCAATCCTAACTAGTTTTGTTGCATTTTAGTCTCATTCTATCAATTTCTAAACCATCAAAGTTCTATTGTACTAGGCAATTATGTCTTCTGATTGACTGTACTTGACTTAGTGTCAAATGCAAAAAACCCTAAATTTGCATTAATCATATATTATATTTAATTCCTAAATATCAACTATAATTGGCTAAATAAACCCTATGATCGATTAATTTAATTACAAAGTCCTAGCACTTTAATAAAATTAAATCCACCCTCTTTAGCTAAAACACATTAAAAGGAATTAAATAAATATTTAGTTTTAAATAAATATCCGCATCTCAATAAATAAATTTAATTATTCAAATAATTGAGAAAATCCACTTATGAGGCAATATTGTATTTATTTGAATTAAATATTCTCTCCAAAATCTTCTTTGCAGTTCAGAAAAGGAAACATTGAGTTAATTAAGAATTCAAAAAAGGAAATAAAACAGTTAAAGCTCCACATAGACAAAAATAAAAAGCTGACTACCTCTCTGCAGGAAACTTTCCATTCTGAACTGAACTCTCATTCAATCTTCACTGTTCGTCTGATTCAATCTCTATTGTTGATTGAACCTGGGATTCTATAAAAGAACCCTCATTTCTCATTCAAAGGATCCAACTTTTTGAGCAATGAAGTGTTGTCGCATTGTTACCAGAACTTATTTGCATTCAAGCTTTCATTTCTTAACATAATCTTCATTTCTAGATCAATATATCATGTTTAGTTTAATGATGCACTTTATTTCTTGATCTAGTATGCTTTCATTGTTCTTAGATTAATTTCATCATTTCTAGATTAATCTTGCATACTCATTCTAGAATAATATGCATTGTGTTTTTAGTTAAATCCTTCATTCTAGTGTTAGTCTATGGTTGCAAGACTCTCGATTCTAAGAGCAATTTCGAACCCTACCTAGATAGAAGGAAACAGGTTGAATCATCCAGATAGACGAGATGAATAATTTGATATTCATTCTTGTCTGCAACTCATGAACAATGACTATGTTGAAGTGTGGAGCTAAATCAGAGGCCCATATTTAGTTCATACATTTTTGGTACCCACCGTGGGGCAAACAATCAATTTTTGGTCTCATCGTACTTCATCATATTTTAAAGTTTCTAACAAAAATTTTGCATTTTGTCCATACTTCCGTACATCCCTGTATGGATTCTCATGTGAAGATTCTCACTATATCGCACGAAGTTTTACTAGTTCTAGCATTTCCTTGCGTGGAAAAGGTGTTTTCTTGCATGGGACTGTGCACAATCTCATGCAAAATTTTGCATCTAGAGACCTAAAATTTTTAGATTTGTACTTTCAGTTTGTTGTTTCTTGAAATTTGTTGTTTTCTATGGATTTTCTTGATTCTGCCTTTTGGAAACAGCATAATACTAGATTGCAGAGCTTTGGACTTGAGGTGATTTTCTACAATCTCTATTACACTTTGATTTTGGACATTAAAATGAATCTCTCACATGTTTGGCTTGAGTGTTTCTTTCTTTGATAAATCACACTTTGATTTTGGGCTCTAAAAAGAATCTAGATTCAATTTTTGCATATCTGTTTCACATAGTAACTAGGCCCTATGAACACTATTTATAGAGTTCTTGAGAGAGTGAGCTTCATTTTCTTGTTTTGCATGCGAAGCTCTTCTCGACGATAGAACCCCTTGGAGGTAGGGAAGGAGTTGATATTACCTCACAGTCTTAATTGGTTTTTTTCTTTAGTCTTTGGTGGTACGTTCTCTCTTGGACCCACTTAGAGAGATCGGTAGCCATTGTTGTTAACATAACAAACCTTGGTGAGGTGGTTTCAATTTAGTGTGTCAATGAATCTATCTTCTATGTCTGGGTGAGGTGAAGAGGCTAGAGGATTATGCTCTATTCCCTTTTGGATGCATTAGAAACTCAGATCCTTGAATCTAAACTAAGTCCCCATGTGGTCCTTTTTGTGAGTCTCCTTATTAGAGACGGTTAACCATAGTGGACATTCTCTTTATTGGGTCAACCATGTGAATTGAACCTCAAGTGGTAATAGCCATTTTTGTCATGGTAGCAGTAGCCGCTATATAAATGTCCTTGTGGAAGAAATCTCCATGGGTGTAGTTTCTTGTTGGGCTGTCAGATCTCCTCAACATCTCCGATTGATTAAATTCTTGAAATGTATCAAAACCTCAGTGAGCCTAGATTGGATTTCTCCCTCTTGAGATTGCAAAAGTTGTAGAGTTGACCATTACTATGAATCATAGTACAACCAACTTTTTATTTTTCTATGACTATGTGCATGATTGCAAAACATTTTGAGAACATACACAAGTAGCACTCTTAGGGAATAGAATACTATGTCACATGTTCTTGTTTATGTGCAAGGTTGCCTCATCCCTTGCTCATTGTTTGGAGACATTGTTTTCTTGCAAATCCCTAATTGCCATCTTATGTGCCTGATCACAATAGAAATCTGTTGATGCATGTAGAAGTTGAGTTGCTAATTTGAACTATCTAAAATCTATCTAAAAATTGGATATTCTGTCAGAGAACAGCCAACACTGTGTCTCAAAATTTGTTCCTATCTAAAAAATCATGTCAAATTGTCAAACTTTGTTCTTTTTTTCATGCGAGATTTTAGTTTTTGGTGCATTTGCTCACACAAGACAACAAATCTTCACGTGAAGTTTAGCATTTCCTCATGCAAGACTACACTTCCTCACATGAGACTGTCCCCTAATTTTCAAAATAGTTAGCTTATTCCCATTAGTTGGTCAATTTTCTGTTTGATCTAGTTTTTGTCTAGGGTCCATCTTCCTATTGTCCACTACTTGAAACTAGATGTCTCAGGCTGAGAACCAAGTGATTACTGCTTAAACTCAGGTTGTCTCTCTGTTATATGTCATTTCCTACTATTCTCTTGTACCTTGTGATGTGATAGTCACATCTTGGTTGTTCTATCCTTACTCTCGATGATTCATGTTGGGTGCACTTCACTTTTTTCACTCTTTTCTATTCTAGAGACAAAGTTCTAAGCATAATCCTAATTCCTCTATCATTACTTAATCCTTGTCTATGCCTATGACAACTTGAAGTGGCAACATGTTCCCTCCACTTTTCACCAAACGGGATAGAGATAGACCTCACAACCAAGGAAGAGGTCATTCTGAGTTTTCCATACAATCTCAATGTCATAGAGGATCTTCACGTTCTTGCTCTGAAACGTCTGGAGAGGATTCCTTTTTCTCTCCTCCTATCATTTGACCTCATGTCAAGTGTACTTTTACTATGAACCTCAGTCAAGCTAGGAATCCCTTCTTTTGAGAATACCAAGACTCTGAAGAATCCTCATCAGAGATTGATCCTTTGCAAGCACTCTGTATTTCCTTTCCAGAGATTGATCCTTTTGAGGCACCCCACGTTTCCTTGCCAAAGCTTAATCCTTTTGTAACACCCAGTGTTTCCTTGCCAGAGATTAATCCTCTTTTAGAACCCAAAGTTTCCTTAATAGCAACCTCTCATCATAGTGAACCTCCTCATACTCATTCTGCTCACACTGTGCACTTGCACACTAGCAAGATGTCACACAAAAATCAAGATGGTGAGTATAATAGAGCTCATGATCATGATCAAAATCAAGCTCAAGATAACCAAGAAGAATTTTGATCCCCAAGCATCTTCGAAATCCTTGGTAATCAAGATGAAGAGATAACCCTGGAAGATGTTGAGGCTGGCCGGTCCAACAAAAGTCTTTGCAAAATGATTGAAATTCTGATGAAAGAAGAGAAAGAGAAATACTTTCTCAAGCTAGCCAAATAATGGGCCAAGTTACCCCCAGACTATAAAGTTGAGACTCTTGTAGTCAAAGAAGAGGAAATGGAGGCAGCTAAAATGGAAAAACTAGTCCAAGACATGCAAAGCCAGATCCAATAACTCATGAAAACCAAGGACACACCAGCAAAATAGTTTACACTAGAGAGCATCTATCCATTCCTATTTGATAAGAGTCTTAGTATGCCACCTTTTCCCAAAGGTGTAGAACTCCCCAAGTATGATAAATATCTGGATACCTTTGATCCTCAGGATCACTTGAAAGAGTTTAACACTCTATCCATGGAATTCATACACGATAAGACTTATCTCATGCATCTCTTCCCATGTAGTCTAGGTGGATCTGCTATGCAGTGGTTCTCCCAAATTCCTACTAGTATCAAATCCTTTAATGATATTTCTAATATGTTCCTCCAGCATTATTTGCATAACATCCAGCATCCGGTTAATATCCATGATCTTTGCAATCTGAAACAATGATCTGGAGAACCTTTCTTGACATTTCTACAGTGATGGAGACAACTGTATACCAAATATTCTTGCAAAATACCAGAATCTGAGAAACTTGATATCTTTCTCAACAATCTACTTCTTGATTTTGGATACCAAGTACAGCTACAAGGTCCTTTGACCTTTGATGACATGATCAAGCAGGCTGTGAGAATAGAGGCATTTATGGTCAAGAAAGGAGAGCTCACCCTACACAAAGATAACAAGCAAGGGTCTTCCTCAAGCAAAGATAAGGCTAAAATTGTCAAAAAAAACTAGGATGTTGTGAATGATGGTGTTGTTGACAATGTAACCCCAAAGCCTCCAAGGGATTTTTTAATCTCACCTCCAGTATGCAAGCAACCAAAGCCACTGAAAAGGCTACGATAGATACACAACCACCTTCAAAAATTTTCAGAAACAAACCTTGGGCACCTTGACCCAAACGTGAGTTCACTCCCCTATGGGAACCTCTTGACATGGTTTAAAAGACTCTCTTTCAAAATCAAATACTCACGCCTCCAAATAATCTACGTCCTTATGATCCACAACCAAAACCTACCTAGTGGAATGAGTCTACATACTATGATTACCATCAAAACAAGGGTCATAAGACTTATACCTATATTCAACTTCAACACAAGATCTGAGATCTTATTAAAAATGGTGATGTTGTTGTGAGAGGTCATAACAAAAACTCAGATCACCAAACATTCAAGGACCCCTTTCCTCCTCATGAGCAGAGTGAATCTTCTAAGACTAAGAATACCAACAACAAGGTCAACTATACGTACAATACTAATGACAATGTTATTAATATGGTTGAACTTGTCAATGTCAAATACTATGATGTGATCACTATCAAGGAGAGCGAGGATGCTCTTGAACCCAAAGCTTAATTCATTTGGCAAGGCCCTGTGTCTCAATCTTCTAAATCTAAACAGTCTCAGGTTTGTATGAATGTTGTCACTCGATCTAATGCAAACATCACTCTCAAAGGCCTCAAGCCTTCTACATCTACACTGAAACAACATGCAGACAAAGTTGTTGTTACCCCTACCAAAAAGAATTCAAAATTGGTCCACACACCTACTAATGCTAACTACAACATCCTAGACCAATTACAACGTACCAATGCTCAAATCACTTTTTTTGAGTCGTTGAAGATCTCGCCTGCTCATAGGTAGATTCTGGATAAACCCCTCACTGAGGAAAATGTCCCAAAAGATCTCAATCTCAACCGGTTTCAATCCGTGGTAGGTCATCTAACCTCACCTCATTATCTATATTTATTTGAAGAAGATGATCATTTACTAAGCCACCCACACAACACTCCTCTACACATTGAAGTCATGATTGGCCAAAAGTGTGTCCACCATGTCCTCATTGATAATGGTGCTAGTCTCAATATCTACTCTTCTAACTTGCTTACCTAGCTAGGTTATGGTGAAGATTCAATAGATGTGTGTAAAAATATTACCATCAAAGCATATGACGAAGAAGAGCACAAGTCTAAGGGCTTGATTTTGTTACCCATCAGGGTTGGTCCTATTGGGAGAAATGTTGTCTGTTAGGTATTGGATATTCCTCTCACCTAAAAGATACTATTGGGAAGACTGTGGATCCATGAGATGCAAGTCATTCCTTTGAAATAGGTCATTAGTGCATAAAGTTCCTGTTCCATGGAGCTGAAGTAACTACACCTTCCAATAGAAGCTATTCTCGCAATACGCTCACTCAGTCTATTGATAGTTTTGTCCCAACAAATAGAGAGTCTACTAAATGTTTTGATGCCAAACTAAAAGAAATGAAAAATACTCTAAGACTTACAGATATGGGGGAGTATTAGATGGAGCCTATTTTTTCACTAATAGCCTTACCTCGATCCTGCATTCCTACAGGAGACCTTCTAAGAACAAGAAACCTTCTACTATGTCCCCTCAAGTAGTTTATGATTGTGCTTTTGTACAGGCCACAACACCATTAGAATATGAGGATGAAAACAGAGCCATTACAGCTTGGATTTATAAAGGGAAAGACACATCTGAACAAGTCACCCCAACTCATGATATAAAACATGAACCAAACAATGAAGGTTTCAAGCTCATGAAATGCTTCATCTATAAAGCGAGTGGCCCTATAGGGGTGAATGATAATGGATTTCTTGAACCAATTGAATCCATAGGATGAAGGACAAAAGACACAATAGGTCTAGGCTTCAGGAAAATCCCATTCCATTTAGGGATCAATAAATTTGTAGTAGAACAAGAATGTCTGCCAGTATCTAGTGACATTGTTTCAGGTGAAGATTCAGAGGTCAGTTCAGATGAGGATACCTTTTCTTATCCCATTCCTCTAGATATTTCTATGCTCTTCGAAGAGCTAGATAGTTTGGAGCAGCTTGTTAGACACATTGAAACTAATAGTTATTCTAATGACACCACCTTAGTTCCTCCTTTGATATATGAACAGTTGAGAAAAATGCAAATGGCTAACCCTAACTATCAATGGGAGCTTTACATGTTGTCATCCTTTCAAGCATAGTTTGAACAAGAACAAAGCCAACAGAACATCAATGTTAAAAGAGATGATAATGAGTTAGATGGTACAACAAGTATTGATGGAGTTACCATATCAAGTATTATAGACTTAGATGAGTATGAGTTCGATTCACTATTTGATGTAGCTTATGAAAAGGATATAGACACAATACACACATTTGAAAATCTCCTCAAAATAGGTGAAGGCTCTAGGGTTAGGATGACAAAGTGTGATTCCACCGACACTAACATTCCTTATACTTCTGATGTGACGTCTCAAAGGGACTCAAACATACCTCTAGATAAGATTGCTTTATGTCCTGACTTGCTTGTCTGCACTTTTGATGACTATACCATGAACGAGCTTGAACCCATAACTTCTCTTTCACTCAACCATCATGAATTGATAAACTGTAACCTCTCCTCACCATCCAATGAAGTCCTTACATTCCAGAATGACTACACTCTTGCTTGCTACCTTTACAATGTCAAACCTATAATGTGCTCCACCAGTGAAGATAGTGTCAACATGACTGAAGATGATATCAAGTATCTTAGTCATAAAATAAAAATAAAAAGGAATAGGTGCACTGATGGTGAAAACCACATTATGGCAGTGTTAGAGCCGAAAAAAGTAAAAACAAAAGATGTATCCTAGGGTGAAAACCTCTCTGAGGTGCCAAAGGATGGGATACTTGATGCACTTCTGAGTCATTTTTAGGAAAGATCTTCAATAATAATTGATCCCACTCAACTAGTAAACTTGGGCATTGAAGCTACACCTTTGATTATTCATTTGGCATAGTCCTTATCCACAGAAGAGAAAGAGGAATTCACTAGTTTCTTTCAAAGAAAGAAAATTAACTTTGCATGGACCTACGCTGACATCCCTAGATTAGATCCCAATCTGATTATGCATCATCTCTCCATTGCAGCAGGTGTCAAACATATCAAATAGAAGCTTCGTAAGATGCACCCACATGTGGCACTTTTAGTCAAAGCTAAATTAGAAAAACTTATCAAAGCTAGTTTCATTAGAGCAATTGACTATGCCAAATGGATTTCCAATATCATTCCAGTTACCAAACATGATAAATCTATCAAAGTCTTCATAGATTTATGATATTTGAACAAAGCTTGTCCCAAGGATGACTTCCCACTACCCAACATTGACATGATTATAGACATGACATCAGGCTATGAAATGTAATCACTGATGGATGGTTTCTCTAGATACAACCGGATAAATATTATTCTAGAAGACCAAGAAAAGACAACCTTCACTTGTGATTGGGGAAATTTTTGTTGGAATGTCATGCCCTTTGGGCTTAAAAATGTTGAAGCCACATATCAAAGAGTTGTCACCTCTATCTTTCATGACATGATGCATAAGATGATGGAAGATTATGTGGATGATACAGTAGCTAAGAGCATGGAACAAAAAGAACATCCTGCAGACCTAGGTCCTATATTAGATTCAATGGAACAATTCAATTTAAGGCTCAACCCAAAAAGTGTGCCTTTGGAGTCACATCAAGTAAACTATTAGGTTACATCATATCTACAAAAAGCATAGAAGTAGATCCAGAAAAGGTTCAAGCTATTATGGAGATTCCTCCACCCTGCAACATCAGTTATATGAGAGGACTCCAAGGTTAGTTATAGTCTATATGGTGCTTCAATGCACAACTAGAAGACAAGTCACAACCATTCACCAAGACCTTGCACAAAGGGGTGACTTATGAGTGGAATGAAGACTATGAGATAAGGCTCCAACATATCAAACAATATCTTGAAAATCCTCCAATATTAATACCTCCTATTTGTGGGAAGCCACTCATTCTTTATATCTCTACTATAGACACATCCCTAGCTGTCTTACTAGCCAAAGAAGATCAGAACAATAAAGAAAGGGCTATTTATTACATCAATAGAACTCTGGTCTCTTATAAAATGAACTATTTTGTCATTGAGAAAGCTTTCCCAATAGTGGTATTTGCTTCATAGAAACTGTGGCACTACATTCTTTCCCACACTACACATCTTATTGCTAAAATTGATCCATTAAAGTACTTGCTTAGCAAAGTTTCCCTTACAAGTAGATTAGTGAAATTGGTCATGATAATGAGTGAGTTTGACATTGACTATGTAGAGAGAAAAACCATCAAAGGACAAGTGATTGCAGCTTAGTTGGATGAACCACCTATGATGGATTATCAACCATTGAGCATTGAGTTTCTAGATGAGTTCATAATGCTTCTCACACATCAAACATGGACTATGTTCTTTGATGAATCATATACCCAATAGGGGTCAAGTGTCAGAATACCATTCATTACACCATAGAGGTACTCTTTACCAAAGGCATACAAAATTTTGTTTCCTTGTACAAATAACATTGTTGAGTACGAAGCCCTAATCAATGACATGAAGATAGCCATTGAATGGCGAGTAGATGAACTAAATATCTTTGGAGATTCATAGCTTATCATTAACCAAGTCAATGTCATTTATAAAAAAAAAGAATGAAAATTTGGTACCTTACAAATGGATGGTTGATGACCTAAGAAAATACGTTGCACATGTCACTTTCTAGTAGATTCCATGAGTAGAGAAAAAAGAAGCTGATGCCATGGCTACTCTTGCTTCTATGTTACAAATTCTAGACAATGACTTCTGACATGAATTCCTGGTGGAGACGTTACACTACCCCACCCATGACACTCCTAAATCTCAGATGATTTGTTCAGTCATTGGACATGACTCATCCCACTACCATTATATCTACTCCTACCTTCGTGACTAGATTATTCTAGACACTTACACCCTAAATGAGAAACATCACCTAATTTGTAGTGCCTCACAATACATTATCATAGCTAATGAGTTATATAGGTGAGGTCTAGATGGTACCCTCCTTAGGTGTTTAGAACCTCATGAGTCTAAATGTGCATTAGTTGAGGTACATGAAGGTATCTATGGGTCTCATTCAAGTGGCTTGACACTGGCCTGTAAAATAATTAGAGTTGGTTACTATTGGCCTAATATGGAGAGAGAAGCTATACAATATGCTAAGTCTTGCAAATAGTGTCAACTTCATTGGAATATGATTCACACTCCAACCAAGGAGTTAATTCCATTCATTATTTTCTGGCCATTTCAGCAATGGGCCTTTGATTTGGTGGGTTAGATTCATTCCTCTTCATCAAATGGACACAAGTTCATTATCACTGCTACAAACTATTTCACTAAGTGGGTCGAGGTAGTACCTCTCACTATAGAAAATGGCAAGTTTGTAGCCATGTTTATCCTTAATTACATTATCTACAGGCATGGTGTACCCTCCTCAATAATCACAGACAATGGGGGCAATTCAAGAACAAATATTTGAAAGAGTTGTGCTCTAAGTTCAAGATTACTCAGCATTGGTCTTCCATATATTATCCCTAGGGTAATGGACATGTGGAAGCATCAAACAAGGTGATCCTTAAGATCCTACACTACATAGTTCATAAATTTGGTAGAGATTGGCACCTCTAGATTAATTCGGCTTTATGGGCCTATCAAACAAGTATTCAAACATGAATGGGGGCCATGCCCTTTTCTTTAGTTTATGGTGCAGATCTTGTAATGCCTATTGAGGTCAAGATTCCTACTTTGTGAGTCTCTTTGCAAGGCCTAATCACTGATGAAGACATTATAATATCCCAGCTACAAGATCTAGAACTACTAGATCAACATCGGCAAGTGGTGTTCGATCATCTTTGAGCATATCAAAAGAGGATGTCTAAGAGCTACAATAAGAAAGTCAAACCTAGGGACTTCCAAGTGGGTGATCTTTTTCTGAGAGAGAACCCTAAGAATCAACAACAATGGATCCAAAAGGGAAAGTTCGAACCAAATTGGCTTGGTCTGTATATTGTTACTGCAGCATTTGGGTCTAGTGCTTATCAACTCTCTACTACTAAAGGAAAGTAGCTGAAAGAGCCAATCAATGCTCTGCATACCAAGAAATTCTATAGCTAAGGCATCTTCTGAATGCTCAATGTACATACTCTATTATGAAAAAATCCTAAAAATTGCAAAAAGTTATGAAAAAATGATCATCTTAGTGAAAAATTGGTAAATAGGTGCTTTGATACATCAACCAAAAAAATACAAAAATACAAAACATTCAAAAAGATAAGAATACAAAAAATTGAAAGACAAAAAATGTGCCATTGATGAAAACCTGGTAAACAGGCGTCATGGTAGAGAAAAAAAAAAGTCCTGCCAAGATAGTGAAAACCTAGTAAACAGGCTCCTCTAGTTCCACAATGCTATACCTATTGCAACACCGCTCGACCCTATACAGTTGCTTTCCTATTTTCTTTCTTTAGTTTTCTATCTCATTCACTTTCTCTTAGTTATCTACGAGATTATGCTCAACTCTACATTGATTGAAATTGGTCACACTTAGGGGAACCCTTCC